>BSBK01007425.1:0-197371 GCA_027943335.1 Chamaecyparis obtusa
TACATATATATATATATATATGTACATATATATATATATATAGATATCTATATACATATATATATATATGTACATATATATATATATATATATGTACATATATATATATATATGTACATATATATATATATATATATATATATATACATATATATATATATATACATATATATATATATATACATATATATATATATACATATATATATATATATACCAAAATACCTTCTTCTAACTTCACAAGCCATAATACCTTATGTAATTCCATTTCTGACCAAAATTGTAACACTGTACCATGTTACCTTGATTCTTGACTTAGTCATTTTCATGACTGTGACTCCAACACTAAACTTGTCCACATGTGATCACTTAAACATAAGTGTTGTCATGAATGGAAACCCTTAAGTGGTTCGTAATACTCCACAACATCAGTTTCCAACATAGTATATAGTGGGTAAGTCATACACAGTTAGAAGAATGTAGTATGGAGTGTTTTCTGGCTTCATTTATGGTCACTTGTATTTTGGAGTTCTCTAGTGTGAGTTACAACGTGTTTATGGTATGAGAGAATAGTATAGCATATTGATAGGGAAAATAAAAGATCACAATCATTGAGGGAGTAACTTATGGATTCCAGCAGTGCTATTGTACATTTAGGTCGGGTCCTATCCCATCTTGATGGATGTGTGATTAGCTACTATTTATTTTCTCTTAGGCTATGTGTTGGATGCATTTGGTGATGGACTTGTCAATTGACTAGACATATTATGAGATCAAAAATATAAGTAAAGATTTTTTTGATGTGCGAGGATGGTACATGTTTCTAAGTGCATTGTGATGTAAAAATAATGAAGAAGTTATTGTGAGCTATAACTAGAACTATATAAGCATAGTTGATGTTTGTATAGTTCATCTTTTTGAATATTACATTATGAAGACATAGATTTGTATTGTAAGAGAAATGATCTCCTTGTATTATCACTAATAGGGTTTACATAATAATTAGCTCCTAACAGGGCTAGGTAACCTAAAAGGGACATTATTCTCATGTACTGCATAATTTGTGTGTATCATTCCCATGTGGGTTTTCCCTTGGTCAAGGTTTCCTCAAGAATAAACAATGGTGTCATGAGTCATTTACTTTATGAATATGCTATTTTTATTTTAGCCATTTTATAGTTTAGTTTGAATTATTTAAATTTATTAGTAAAGTGTTACAATACTAATTCATCCCTTCTTAGTGTTTCTTGATCCAAACCATTGGTATTAGAGTCTAAGGTTCTTGAAGAGAAATCATAATATCCTGAAGGAGATCCAGATTAAAATTTAGAAAATTTGAAAAAAAAAATTGAGGCATCACTTGAGGATTTGGACAAGGCCAATGTTGATAATGAGTAATTAAATTTCAAATTTAAGAGAGTTGAGGGTTACATCAAGGGGCTTAAGGAGAATCTTTACCTCTCGATGAACCAAAGCCAATAACTTATGGAAAAGATATACGAGGAATCTAAAAATGATTCATCGAATCTGATTAAACAACTTGAATAGGAAAAGGAAGCACTAAAGGAGGAACATGAATATACCACTATTCATATAGCTAAATAAAATCAAAAAGTAAAAGAAAAAAATATCAAACTTGATGAAGATTTAAAAGGTACTAAAGTTTCGACGTGAAAAATGCAGTTTGAATTGGATAGTTATAGAATCAAGTATCAAGAATTGGAGAAATATAACCACATTATTAAAGGAGAAATAATTGAGGAGAAGAATCACATTGAGAAACTTCATGCGAGAAGAAATGTAAGATTGATCAAAAAATTCAAAAATAAAATCCTAAACGTTAAAAGAAAAGAGTTGGTTTTGATGAATTTGAATGTTCTAAATCTCAAGAAAAATAATCTGAAGGCAAAACATATGAAAGACCTAATAAAAAAGTAGAACCTTTAAATCAAGATAAGAAAGAAAGAGAGAAGATCAAACATTTCACAGGAAGATTCTTTGAATGCAACAAAATTGGTCATGTGAACAAGGATTGTAGAGGCAAGACTCCTAATAAGTCCTTTTCTAGTTATTATTTCAATTGTTATGTGTAGGGGCACAAAAAGGAAGAATCGGGGAAACTAGATAAGTCATAAAATATGCAAGATTACATCAGTGCTAAAAGTATAGATAAGATTACTTGTTAAAATTTTAAAAAATCTGGACACATAAAAAGGAATTGTAGATTGCAAGTTAAATAGAACAAACCATCTGTTACATGTTTCAAATGCAACAATCAAGGACATATAGAAAAAATTTTCATATTTAATGGAGCAACAAGTAACAAGAAACCAATTATAGTGAAAAAGAGGAACATTGGTGATGTGGGTAAGAGAATGGATGAGTATATAGATGAGTTCAATAAAAATTTTACAAATGAAGGAAGGAAGGCCAATGATAAGGAATCTAAGGTAAAGGAACATAATGAGAAAAATTTTCAGGGAGAATCAATAGATGGTACTCAATATTCTCTAGATTCTACTATTGCCACATCAGCCTAAATGGCCATGCATGGCCTTAGGGAGCTTTGGAGAAACATAAAAATAAACTATACAAACCCTTTCATGTAGAATAATCATATGGAAGCTTATGGACATAAATAATAATATATCTATATTATATATCAATGATCGCATGGTTATACATGTGATACAGGAGCATCCTGGGTGTAAGAGAAATATTGCATCACCCAAAAATATTTTTGGTTTCTTTCAATAAGAGCTATCTTCTGTAGAGCTGCTATTTATGGAAACTTACTATTTTTAGTAAGTTGGTCATACAATTTTAGAATGTTTTGATTTCACAAGTGGAGGTTCATCTTAGTCATATCATCCTACCATTTGAGTTTCATTTCCATATCATCTATATTAGTAAATTTATTGACATTTTGGGTACATAATATTTGAGCTCAATTTTGAAGGCCTTAGAGGCTTTGGATCACGATCGACCCCTGGCTGACTAGAGTTTGAGCGAGACAAGAACTGTAGATCAGGTCCTTCCATTTCTAAAAAGTGGATATAATAGAAAAAAGGAGCTACAGTTGGAAAGTTATGGCCTCTGGAAGCTGGGCTCCCTAAAATCATATTTTGTAATTATTTGGAGCTGACCCTATGTAAAATAAAATGAAAATAAAATAATTCTTGGGATAGTCATCCTTCAAGGCTAAATTTTTGGAATCTTCTCAGGCGGTGGACATTTCCTATATAAGGAAGCCTTGTAGTGTTGTCTAGGGCAGTTCTGGTTAGATCTGGTTAATGATTCAAGCTTTTTCCCTACAAAATTTTGTAAAGGAAAATGCTCATGTGGATTCGCATATTGTAATTTTGAAACTTTGTAATTCTACATTTGTGGAGATAATAAGAAGCCCATTTTCTATTCTTGTAAATTGTTGTTGTTTCTCTATTTCTATTATGTGTTTGTGGTATGATATGCATCCATAGGTATGATATCACATAGTACCTCCTCATGGTATCCACCAATCTTGAACTTCACTAGGCACTACTCACTAACCATGACCTTTTGGTCATCCTGCACCCAGGTGATCTGGTATAGATGTGGGTGTTTATTCTTGTTAAGATTCAACTTTGTGACCATCTCTTTTGACACCAAATTGTCAGTGCTTCTACTATCGATAATCAAATCAGAACACTTATTCTCACACTTGCACCTGGTGCAAAACAAGATCCTTGTATCAAGTTCATTGTCACCACTTAACATGGCTCTTCTACTAATTAGTGTTTCTACTCTTTTAGCATCTTCAGAATGTGATAATTTGGCATCTTCATCTACATGTGAAAATCTAGCATGGCCTTCATTTCTCCTATCTATCCTTCCTTGGCATTGAGGACATTTGTATGCCCTATGAACTTCTTCTCCAAAATGAAAACATGTTCCACGGAAGCCTCCTCTTCCTGATCCTTGTACTCTTCCTCACTGATCTCTATTATTCTGATCATAGAGATGATTGAAATTATTTCCTCTCTAATTTTGATTGCTACTAGCCCCATCCTTCTTTTTTGAATCTCATTTTGACCTACATATGATTGTCCACCAAATCATCCTCCATGACCTCTTCCACTTTGTCTTCTCTCAAACTTCTACTTCAACTTTTCCTTTACTTTTAGGGAAAAATGGTATGCCTCTTCAATACTCTTCCTTTGAACCAAATTCAAATCCTCCTAAATGTTCAACCTCAACCCATTAAGGTAACAGGAAACTTTCTCCTTGTCAGCTTCCGCATGGCCTTTTCTATTGATGGTTCAACAGAACTCTTCCATGTACTCTTGGACAGATCTTCCTTCTTACTTCAAACCTTTCATTTTCTTTAGTGGGTCAAGCTCATCATCAACAAGAATGGTTTGTCACTTTAATTTATCTAAAATTTGATCCCATCTTTTGATTTTATCCTTTTCTCTTCTATTTCACTCCAACTGAATCTTCTACCACTAGATCTTTGCTTGACCCTTCAATCTAGCCTTCACAAACTTGACCTGATCAGGATCCTTGATATCTAATACTCAAAATATTATTATAATTCATTAATCCATTCAATCAAATCCTCTAGGTTAAGGTTTCCAAAAAAATGTAGGAACCTCAATCTTACGTCTTTTCCCGATCTTGGAAATGGCCCGAAAAAGCCTTTCTTCCTCTTGGTTCAGAATTTTGCCTTCTCCTTCCTGATCAAAACTTTGTTCTTTGGCTTCATCCTCACTTTTGTCTTGGACATTAAGATTCATTCCTCTGCAAATATTTTCTTGCAATTATCATAGTTGTCTTTGGAGGGCTCTAACCTCAGGTCTCACAATACTAGCTCTTCCACCAGGTTCCCTTCATGGAGGCATTTTCACGCTTTATCGGTGAAACCCTAAACCATGGTCCTGGTACAATCTACCTCATAGTGAGTGATCTATCTACACACTCAAGAACTCCTACTCTAATACCAATCGATGAAGGTGATCCCCTTAATACCACAAACAAATAAGAAAAATAAAGAAACAACAACAATTTTCAAGAACAAAAAATGGGCTTCTCATTATGTCCACAAATGTGGAATTACAAAATTTGAGAATTACAATATGCAAAACCACATCATCATTTTCCTTTACAATATTCTATAGGACAAAGCCTTGAATCATTACCCAGATCTACCCAGAACTGCCCTAGACCACACTACAGGGCTTTCTTACATAGGCAATTTGCATTGCCCAAGAAGGTTCCAGAAATTTAGCCCTTTAGGCCGAATATCCCATGAATTATTTTATCTTACATACGGTCGGCTCTAAATAATTACAAAATATGGTTTTAGGTAGCCAAACATCCGAAGGCCATAGCTTTCCAACTGTAGCTCTATTTTTCTATTATAACCACTTTTTAGAAATGGAAAGACCTAATCTATAGTACCTGAATTCTACAAGCTCTAGCCAATTGGGGGTCAATTTTCATCAGGATCCTCAAAGGCCTTGAAAATTGAGCTCAAATATTCTCTACCCAAAAACCTCAATAACTTCACTGATATAGATGATATGGAAATGAAACACAAATGGTAGGATGATATGATGAAGATGAACCTCCGCCTATGAAATCAAAACATTACGAGATCATATGACCAGCTTACTAAACATAGTATGTTTCGATAAATAGCATCTTTGCACAAGATATCCCTTATTGAAAAGAAACCAAAAATATTTTTGGGTGATGCAAGAGTTCTCTTACATTGAGGATGCTCCTACATCAACATGTTGCATTAGATGAATACCTAGAACTTGGTTGCATACAAGAGTATGGAAGCTTTATGGTTTTGCATTGGAAATTGTGTCAAGTTTGAGCACTAAGAGTTATAAGTAAAATGTCTTAGTCATTTTGATCACCATTTATGAAGAGTAGATCATAAAGTGAAGGATCTAGGGCATTCTAGTGATCGTGATTTGTGCTTAGCATAATTTTGCATGAAAGGTATTTCATAATTTTGTGAGCTTTGTTTATCATGGATACTCCACATATTTTTTATTTAATAGAGAGCCCAAGGTATAAATTCAAGAAATATTCACACAAATAGATGGAGGATTACACTGAGGGTTCATTCTCTCTAATCCCTCACACTATTTTGCATGTGAAATATATTACTGCATACATCTACTACAGGTATGAGATAATTAGAGATTTTGAGACTCTTTGATGGAGGGGCATTCTTGGTCCTTGGTGTATCTGCATGGGGGTTTTTTATTTGGCTGGTGTTACTCGGTTGTAGCCTTAACCGATGGTCTTAGTTATTGTAGGAAGCTTGATTGCTATAGGAACTAGGTGGAACTTCTGGTGCTTCATGGAACTAGTGCTCGATAATGGCTGTGATGCTTGATGTTGCTTAGCTTGGTCGGTTGTTTCACTGGTGCTCAATTATTTCTTTGACGCTTGGTAGTTTATCTTACCGACTAGAGTTCTATGTGATTTGTTGTGCTGACTTGGTGAATTTATTGTTGGTAGCTATTATTATAGGCTGACTTGCTGAATTAAATATTTGTAAGGCTATTTGGAAGCTGGCTTGTTTGGAATTTAATACTTGTTCATAGGAGTTAAGGGTTTCATACAGCTGACTTGTGGCTAATGATTAGTATTTAAGGGGTGTTTGGGTATATGTTTTACGACATGACTTAGTGGAGGATGAAAGAAGATCGAGGAGAACTGGATAAGTGAAGTGTGGAAAAGATCATCCAAGATCTGGTAGATCAGATTGTTATCTAATAGTTTGTAATAGCAAAGCTAGTGGTTTACATACTTGAAGATAAGGAGATTTCTTGGAGGCTTGCGAGCTCAAGTTTAGATCTACCTTAGGGTTTCCATTAGTTGTTGATAGTTTTCAAAACTAAACTAGCTAAAAGTTTTATTGGATCCTATTGATCTTGCAAAATTGTTTTTGATTGTAATTGTCCCTAACTCAGAAGGCCTTACAGCCAAGCATGTTAATGGAAAATAGATTTGAAACAATTGTTGTGTTGTGTTATTCCACTGTGTTGTTGTGAAGCTGTAAGGTTAGATTGTCCTTAATTGGATCCTACCTACCTTGGTCTGCATCAGGTGGTATCAAAGCTAACTTGATCTTGTGGAGAAAAGATTGATCTTGTGAGGGCTGATCCTACAAATTAATCTTGTTTGCAAAGAGATCGTATGATCTGAGTTGTCGATCCATGGCACTAAACTTGTGAAATAGTGTCGTAATTATTTACAAGGTGGTAGATTGTGATATAACTTGCATACAACTTGGTGGTTGTCACAAGGTGGTCGGTGTAGGGTTTGTTACAGAGGGTTTCTCTAAATCTTTAAGGATGCCTCTGAGAAGATTAGACCCTAGAGTAATTGTTGATCTCTTTGATACTATGGAGTCTAGGATTATCGAGAAGGTGAAATTAGATTTTAGATTTGAGATGGAACTGATGAAGAATGACATGGTCACTAAGATCATGAGAGATGCTATTGGTGTACCTCAAAATGTTGGTACTGAGGATGGTTATGAAGAAGCTTTTGAAGAATGTGGAGCTATTGGATCTAGTGGTGATGATCGGAGAGACAGATCTAGTGAAGATAGAACTGGTTGATTGCATAGATCTAGAGCTCGGTTAAGTAATAGTTACCAAATGGAAGTTTCTTCTTTCTTTGGTACCATGAAACCTAAGAGCTTGATTGATTGGATTGGTGATCTTGAAGATTTCTTTGAGCTGGAAGAAATTGAAGATCCTCTTCAGGTGAGATTGGAAAAAACTAAGTTATTGTAGGACATGCTGCTCTTTGGTGGAAAGAATTACAAAGACATAAAGAAGATGAAGGTGAAATGAAGATCAATCAATGGATGTTGATGGTGACTAAGTTGAAAGCTAAGTTCATACTTGCCGACTATGAGCTTGAATTTTTTAAGAAGTTGCAGAATC
Organism: Chamaecyparis obtusa; assembly: GCA_027943335.1. NCBI lineage: Eukaryota > Viridiplantae > Streptophyta > Pinopsida > Cupressales > Cupressaceae > Chamaecyparis > Chamaecyparis obtusa. The sequence goes on from BSBK01007425.1 coordinate 7,959, forward strand.
TAAAGAAAAAGTATTTGTCTATTGAAGATTATACCAAGGAGTTCTACAAACTTACTATTCAATCTAGACACAAAGAACTTGGTAAGGAAAAGGTAGCTTAGTATGTGAAAGGCCTGAAATACAATATTCAAGATGAGCTTGGTATGCTAAAGATTGATTCTATTTAAGATGTTTATTAGTATGCTCTGAAGGAAGAAGATAAGTTGAAGAGGAAACAACATGGTAACTCCCAAGGGAAGGAGAAGATTGATCACTTAATGAAGGATAAACCGACTGATGTAGAAGATGAATAGAAACCTATGGAACCAAAGAAGAAGATAGGTAGAGTTATCTTTAAGGGTACTTTTATAACTATGGAGAAGGACACTGTTCTTTTGAGTGTACACAAAAGAAGCTTGGTGGCTAATGAACAACTCTGGCAAATGAGAACATTCAGAATGAACCTGAATTTGAGAACTTGCTACTTTGGCAAAAATTTCTTGGTACAAAGGAGGAACCTTCTCAAAGGAGTAACTTGTTCAAGACTTGGTGCAAGTCTGGAGGTAAACTTTGTGATGTAATTGTTAACAGTGGTAGTACTGATAACCTTGTTGCTAAGGACATGGTTTAGAAACTTGGTTTGAATAGAATGAAGCATCCTTGTCCTTATAAGATAGGTTGGTTGCAAGATGATCATGCTTTGGAAGTAAGAGAACAATGTTTTATTGATGTTTAAATTGCCCAATATAAGGATCTTATGTTATGTGACATTGTTAAGATGAATAGTTGTCACATATTGCTTCGTAAATCTTGAAAATTTAATTGTAGAGCTATGTATGATTGTGTGAAGAATTTTTTTACTATTGAGAAGGATGACATGAATTTTTCCCTAATGCCTTTGATGGATACCATGCTCGGTAGGAGAAGCCTAAGTATTGGTAGCTGATTTGATTTGGTGGATCCTGAAGGTAAGGTTGATCAGTTTGAAGAGAAAGCATGTGTGTTGTTGAGAAAAGACTTGAAAAGAGAAAGGAAGCTGAAGTGGAAGAGTATGCAAGCTGAGAAAATGGAAGACTTGTATGGAAAGAACTAGTTTGGGATTTATGTGCTAAATCCTGGAAGATGTTCTTCTCACATACAAACATCTTTTCAAACTTGGGGTGTTTGATGCAGGGGCATTCTTGGTCCTTGGTGTATCTGCATGGTGGTTTGTTATTTGACCAATGTTACTTAGTTGTAGCCTTAACCGATGGTCTCAATTATTGTGGGAAGCTCAGTTGCTGAAGGAACTCAGTGGAACTTCTAGTGCTCGGTGGAACTAGTGCTTGGTAATGCCTGTGATGCTTGGTGTTTCTTAGCTTGGTCGTTTGTTTCATTGGTGCTTAGTTTTTTCACTGATGCTCAGTAGTTGGTCTTACCAATTGGAGTTCTATGTGGTTTTTTTGGCCAACTTGGTGCATTTATTGTTGGTAGCTATTTTTATAGGCTAACTTGTTGAATTAAATGTTTGTAAGGCAATTTGGAAGCTAACTTGTTTGGAATTTAATACTTATTTGTAGGAGTTAATGGTTTCATCTAGCCAACTTGTGGCTGATGATTAGTATTTAAGGGTTATTTGGGTAGATGTTTTAGGACATGAATTAGTGGAGGATGAAAGCAGATCTAGGAGAACTAGATAAGTGAAGTTGTGGAAAAGATCTTGTGAGATCTGGTAGATCAAATTGTTATCTGATAGTTTGTAATAGCAGAGCTAGTGGTTTGCACACTTGGAGACAAGGAGATTGCTTGGAGGCTTGCGAGCTCATGTTTAGATCTACCTTAGGGTTTCCATCAGTTGCTAATAGTTTTCAGAACTAGACTAGCTAAGAGTTGTATTGGATCCTCTTGATCTTGCAGAATTGTTTTTGATTGTAATTGGCCCTAACCTGGAAGGCCTTACAGTGGGGCATGGGAATTGAAAATTGATTTGAAACAATTACTGTGTTGTGTTATTCTTCTGTGTTTTTTTGAAGTTGCAAGATTGGATTGTCCTTAATTGGATCCTCCCTACCTTGGTTTGTGTCACTCTATAGGAGATGAAGGATATGTTGAATGAAGATAAAAAAATGGAAACCTAAGTTTGCACATTTACAAAATCTAAACATCATGAAAATGAGGGAATTTTAGGGTTTTGAGGAAGAAGAATGGATCAAAATTATGTTGAGAAGAATTCAAGACCAATTTCTTTAGATTAGAGAAAAACCTATAAAGATCACTAATGAACTTATACATGAAGTCACCGTATTGAACAATTCTAGCATTGTTCGTACTACACAAAAGAACACAAATAATAAATTTGAAACCATAACACACTTGAAATGTGATAAGAGACAAATGATGATCCTGTGCATCTTTCAAAAGGATGTAAGGTTTGTTTAATTGGTTTTTGAATATAAATTGAATTATAGCAGAAAACCAAACTCAGTTTCTTTAGGAGGTATAATGATGGCATATAAAATGGTAAAATAATTTAATATTCAATGTGATCTATGAAAAGTTATAAAGCTATAATTACGAGAAAATGTGAGGAAGATCAAGAGAGATAAGTCAAAAGAGTTTAGGTTTAGATCACGTATCTTACATATTTTCTTCCACATAATGAATAAGTTGTGCAGTATGCATCATACAACATGGAATGATAATGAGCATACTACTATTCAAGAAAGAAAAAATTTATAGAAGGGTATCTGTAGGATCATAGCATGCGAAAAATAGCAATGTGAAAAAGCAGTCCTAGTTGATAGACTCTTTGAAAAATAACTAGAACTTTCAAACAATATAAAAAAATTTAAATCTGAAATATACATCACCTTCTATGCTTCACCTAATACAATAATAATAAACAATTCTTTCAATTTGATGAAGTTTAGACTAAGTTAAGGTGGTCAGACATGAGAGTTTTTATATTCAGGAAAAATTGTAGTATAAAAATCATCATTAATTATTTACTTAGAAAAAAATACAAAAAAATATACATCACATTTGAACATGAGTCTACTACTTTGATCTTGAATCTTAAAAAAAAATAGTATCATTTGATTTTATTTAATGTTGTCTGACATACACCTACTTGTTATCTTTCTATTCTCGATTGATAGAATTATTAAAAAATAGCTATAACTTTCAAACTGTATAACATTTTTGAAATCCAAAACATGTGTCACATTCTATGATTTTCGTACTACAAGAAAAAAAAATCAATTTGATAAAGTTTAGACTAAGTTAACGTGGTCAGATAGGAGAGTTTTTGTATTCTGGAGAAGTTGTAGAAGAAAATCATAAATAATTATTTTCTAGGAAATAAATTACAAAAAAATATGTTTCACATCCGAACATGAGTGTACTACTTATATCTAGAATATTCTAAAAATAAATAATCATTTGATTGTGTTTAAGGTGGTTAGACATACACCTACTTATTTTTTCCTAAAATTTCTATACTATTACATTGAAATTAAAAATTTTCAACATATAGAATAATTATTTTTCAAAAAAGGCCTAGTATCTTAGAAACCAAATTCAATTTTCTAAAGATTCTCTCGTTACATATTTTGGATATAGTACTTATAACTTGTTAAAAAATTTATGTCAACTTGCCTAAACCCCATTTTCTGAATTTTCATTATCACTTAAGGGCCTAGTTTGTCATACCATGATCCTGCACATACCCATAAGTTGAGATAGGAAATGGGTGGATGGAGAGATCTTTGGTATTTTTGATTTCTAGTCTTGGAAAATTAACTAAGTGTAGAAGCAGTCTCATGGTTATAGTTTTATAGTTTTGTCCATTGAGTATATTATATAGAGATTTAAGTCATGCAAACTTAGATAATGTTAGTATGGAGTGTTTTTTGGCTTCATTAATGGTCAATTATATTTTGGAGTTGTCTGGTGAGAGTTACAACGTGTTTATATTATGTGAGTATAGTATAGCAGCAGAACATGGAAAATGAAAGGTTACGATGATTGAGGGAGTAACTTATGGATTCCATCAGTTCTTTTTTTATTTAGCTTCGGTCCTAACCCATATTGATGGATGTTTGATCACCTAATATGTATTTTTTCTTGGGTTATGTGTTGGATATGTTTGGTGATGCACTTGTCAGCTAATTGGACTTATTATGAGATCAGGTATATAAGTAGAGATATTTTTTAGATGCGAGAATGGTAGATGTTTGTGAACGTATTATGATGTCAAAATAATGAAGAATGTATTATGATCTATAACTAGAACTAGAAAAGCATAGTTTATGCTTGTATAGTTCATCTTTTGTAATATTACATTGTAAAGAAGTAGTTTTGTATTTTAAGAGGAGTCAGCTCCTTGTACTAACACTAACAAAGTTCTCATCCTTTAACATAGACTTGTTATAAATTTAATATTCAGCTCCTAAAAATTGGTATTATAGTCTGAGGCCCTTGAAGAGAAAGGTTAACATCTTGAGGGAAATCCTGATGGATTTGGGTGATTTGAAAGAAAATTTTGAGGAATCACTTGAGGATTTGGACAAGGCCAATACGGATAATTAGAAATTAAAGTTCAAATTGAAAAGAGTTGAATGTTACATCAAGAAGCTTATTGAGAAGCTTGACCTCTCTAGGAACCAAATCCAATAACTTATGGAAAATATATAGGAGGAATTGAAAAGTGATTCATTGAATCTGATTAAACAACTTGAATAGGAAAATGAAGCATTGAAGTAAGAACATGAATATACCACTATTCATATAGCTAAATAAAATCAATAAGTAAAACAAATAAAGATCAAACTTGATGAAGGTTTAAAAGGTACTAATGTTTAGATGGGAAAAATGTAGCTTGAATTGGATAGTTATAAAATCAAGTATGAGGAATTGGAGAAATATAACCACATTATTAAAGGAGAAGTAATTGAGGAGAAGAATCATATTGAGAAACTTCATGCGAGAAGCAACAAGATTGATGAGAAAATTCAAAAACAAAAGCCTAAAGGTGATAAAACTAGAGTTGGTTTTGATGAATTTGAATGTTCTAAATCTCAAGAAAAATAAGATGAAGGCAAAACAAATGAGATACCTAATCAGCAAGTAGAAACTAATCAAGGTATGAAACCTAGAGATAAGATCAAACATTTAAAAGGAATATGCTTTGATTACAAAAAAAAATTGGTCACATGAAGAGGGATTACAAAGGTAAGAATCCTTATAAGTCCTTCTCTAGTTATTAGTTCAATTATTATGTGTATGGGAAAAAAAAGGAACATTGCAAGAAACTAGAAAAGTAATCGAACAAGAAAGATTACATTGGTGGGAAAAGTGTAGATAAGATTACTTGTTAAAAATTGAAAAAATCAAGACACATTGCAAGGAATTGTGGACTGAAAGTTAAACAAAATAGACCATTTGTTACATGTTTCAAATACCAAAATAAAGGATATATAGAAAATGTTTTCATATTTAACATGGAGAAGAAAGTTACTAGAAACAACCTACAGTAAAAATGAGGAACATTGGTGGTTTTGGTAAGAGAATGGATGAGTACATAGATGAGCTCAATAAAAATTTTACAAATGAAGGAAGCAAGGACAATGATAAGAAATATAAGGTAAAGGAAAATAATAAAAATAATGTTCAAGGAGAATCAATAGATGGTACTAAAACTTCTCCTGATGCTACTAATTAACACACCGACCTAAATAGCCAAGCATGGCCTTAGGGGGATTTTTGGAGAAACATAACAATAACCTATACAAACCCTTTCATGTACAATAAGTGTTAGGAATAATAGTCCATAATACAACTAAGAAGGGGGGTGAATCAGTTGTATGCAAGACTATTAAACTTTAAACTTTAAGAAACAACAATATCATATCTAATGAACACAATAAGTCCCAAAAAAATAACACAATATTTTGGTCTCGGGGAAACCCTATAAAAGGTAAAAACCCCAATGGGAATTAGCACCCAAAAATGATGTACTAAGAGTATAGTTATCCTTGTTAGAAGGTATAGCCCTGTTAGGAGATTATTGAAACATTATAGTACATAGTCCTTGTTAGAGGACAGACCCTATTAGGAGTTAAGAAGAAAGGGAGGGCTCACTTCCCAAAGAAGTTTAAATCCACCTTCACAACTCAATGTTCGCAACACAAGTGTATGTGAAGAAATACACAATCTTTTGAACTATTTAGCAGCAACTATCTTTTCTTGATCAGTTCTAATGAATTCCACCTACACACCTCTTCTCTACATACAACAAACACAAGCTCACATTTTTCACAACCTCTTTATGTCACCTTTTTCCATCCATATATTTTCCAAAGAAAAGACCTTTCATTTATACCTTTTTACATTTGTCTTGATCAATTAAAACCATAAGCCTTTTCTAATTACACATAATTACATAAACCCTTGCTAAGATACATACAATGTCTTTCAAAATTATATAATGATTATATTACAATATTTAAGGATGAACATCCTTAATTTATGTTCACCAAGCATAACACATGCTACCTCTCCCAAGTCATCTTCTGAATAAGTCTTCTCTAGAGCACATGGCATAGATGATGTCTTTTGGATATTGCTAATGCATGGGTGATGATTGAGACATTTAATATGTTTAATCACTATGTTACTGAATGGGAAATCATACTGTTGTCATTTGTGTTTTGTCACTGATGTCAACATATGCTTGTATGAAGAAACTAGACTGGTAATCACAATGTACGAAAGGTTAATGGATATTTCAAATGCTACAAAGTAAGATGAGAGTTCAAATGGATGTTTTGATCTTATATCTAAGATCACATCATTAATCAATTCATATTCAGAAAGTTACAACTATTTTGGTAAAGACTAGTCACTGGACTGTGATAGTGAGAATTGACAGAGTTAGTCTTTGAGTTTTTTGTATAGATATCATAGGGATTAGATTCAAGGTATGCAATCTTGAAGGATGATAGAGGATGTACTAAATAATGTTCATTGGTCAATGCAAGGTACAGAATGGTTGGTGATGTCATTTGGGACGTGTGCTTTGGCGATGGCTTATTTTGAAGCTGACTCAAGAAATGAAGCATGTTTTTTTTTGTTTTGACAAGCATAATTCTAGGATGTCAGCCCTAAATTGTTGTAATATAATCATTGTAAACTTGTTTTAGATATTGTCTTTATCTTAGCAAGGGCTTATGTAATTGTTTGTAATTAGGAAAGCCTTATGGGTTGACCTGATCTTGCTAAAATGTAATAAGGTATAAATGTAAGGTCTTTTCTTTGGAAAAGACATGGATGAATATATGTGATAGGAGAAGGTTGCAAACTTGTTTCTGATGTATGTAGAGTAGAGGATTGTTGGTGGACTTTGTTGGAACTGATCAAGAAAAGACAGTTGCTAGAAAATAGTTCAAAAGATTCTGTATTTCTTCATATACACTTGTTGCGAACTAGTGAGTTCAAAAGGTGGACTTAACCTTCTTTTGGGAAGTGAGCCTTGGGTAGTGAGCCCTCCTTGTTTTTGAATCCTAGTAGGGTCTATCCTCTAACAAGGACTATGTACTGTAATGTTTCAAAAAGCTCCTAACAGGGCTATATCTTCTAACAAGGCTTACTATAATCTCAGTACATCATTAGTGGGTGCTAATTCCCACTGGGGTTTTAACCTTTAACAAGGTTTCCCCATAACCAAAATATTGTGTTATTGTGTTGATATTCATTGTATTCATTGGATCTGATATTAATAAGCTTAAAATTTTAAGTTTAATATTCTTCCATACAACTAATTCAGCCCCCCTCTCAGTTGTATTGTGGACTGTTAATCCTAAAAATTGGTATCAGAGCATGTGGTCCTCGGAAAGAAAGATGAATAGCTTGAAGTGATCTTGGAAAATGGAATTCTATTGAAAGGATAGTCCTAATTTTGATCCTAAAAACTTTGACAATTGGAAAAACAAGATGTGAACACATTTGCTATGTCTAGGCATAGACTACTAGATGATTCTGAAAAAGAAAGAAAGTTTGAAGGCTGAGAATGACTTAGGGTCAGCTTCCGATGATTAAAAGAAACTTTTTTCATGCAACATCATCAAAAGAGAAGTATTGATCAGCGCACTATCTGAGGGTGAGCTCACTGAAATCAAAGATCCAAATTTGACACATGATATTTGGAACAAACTAGAGGTAGACTATATACCAAACAAGAAAAATTACAAAATTGGAAGACAAAGATGGAGAAGTTGCAAATGAATGAAGATGAAAGCATTAGAGCTTATGTTCAAAGGGTTACAAAAGTTTTAGTTGGAATCATAAATTGTGGAGGTACTTATGATAGAGAAGAAGTCATTAAAAATATTCTCAGATCTCTAACTCCTACTTACAAATTCAAGGCAATGGCTATTCAAGAAACTATACCCCTAACTCCAAACTTTAGTAGAGAGATGTTAGTTGCAAAGTTAACCACTTTTGAAGCCGTGGAATTGGGAGAAGTTGCTCCTAATGTTGAAACTACATTTAAGGCATCTGCACACAAGAAAGCATCTGCACTTCCAAGCACAAGCAAAGAATACCTGAGATAAGATCTTGGTAAGTATGCTGAGGAATGGGAAAAAATAATGGAAGAAGAAAAGAAGATGGGAGAACTTGTTTCACTAATCGCCAGAAGAGAGAAAAGAGGTAAGGACAATTTGAAGGAAAATTACCTTTGAAATATTTTTTATGCAATAAGATAGGTCATTTTGCATCTAGATGTCCTACAAGAGTTCCTAAATACAAACTTGACTATGCAAAGATTAGAGGAGATAAAGAATGTTATTATTCTAGTGAAGGAATCTCTAATGATGATGATGATTTGGACAATGAAGAGATTAGATTTTTTACTATTAAAGATGAACCTGTTCATGAAGAGAAAGCATTAGTATCTCATGTTGATAAGAAAACTAAATGGATAATTGATAGTGGATGTTCTCATCACATGACTGGTGATAAGAATAAATTTGTTAAATTAGTAAATTATGATGGAGGTGTTGTAAGGTTTGGGGACAATCTCCCAAAATCCATCATAGCAGCAGGATCTATCAGTCTGGATGGAAAGACTAATATAAACAATGTACTACTTGTTGAAGGACTGAAACATAACTTGTTGAGTGTTGGATACTTGATGGACAAGAACTTTCAATTAAGTTTTACTAATGGTAAGTGCTTTATCAGAAGCAAGGAAGGAAAATTGATTGCTGCTGGATCAAGATCTAGAGGTAATGTATTTGAACTAAACACATGTGGAGCATCTTGTTTTCTTGTGAAGGTAGATGATAGTTGGCTATGGCATAGAAGATTTTGTCATGTTAACTTTGAAAATATTGTGAAAGAAAGCATGGCCAATGTAGTAAGAGATCTACCAAATATTGTGAAACCTTCTAACATTGTATGCAAAGAATGTGTTATGGGGAAGGAAACCAAAAATAGTCATAAAAGTAAAACATTTACATCAAAAGGGAAGTTGGATCTAGTACATACAGATCTGTGTCGGCCTAAAAGAACAAAGTCATACTATGATGAAAGGTATTTCATACTCTTTTTTGATGAATTTTCTAGAATGATATGGGTTACTTATTTGAGAGAGAAATCATAAGCATTTGACAAATTCAAGTTGTTTAAAGAAAAAGTAGAGAATGAATCAAGACCTAAAAATAAAAATGTTATAGGAACTAAATGGGTCTTTAGAAACAAAATAGATGAAGAAGGAACAATTGTAAGGAACAAATCAAGACTAGTATGTAAAGGTTACTCACAACAAGAAGGCATGGACTTTGAAGAAACATTTGCTCATGTTTTTAGAATAGACGTAGTAAGACTATTCCTATCTTATGTTGCAAACAAAGCCTTCAAAGTGTATCAGATGGATGTTAAATCTGCATTTCTAAATGGAGATCATGAAGAAGAAGTATACATAGAAAAACCAGATGGATTTCCTCTATGTGAAGACAAAGACATGGTGTCCAGATTAAGGAAAGCTCTATATGGATTGAAGCAAGCTACTAGAGCTTGGTATGCAAGGTTGGATAAGTATCTACTTGGACTCAGATTTAGAAAAGGTAATGCAAACAATAATTTGTACTTACAAACTACTGAAGATAAAATGCTAATAGTAGAAGTATTTTTTGATGACATTGTCTTTGGATGTAATGATGATCTATGTAAGAAATTTGAAAAAGAAATGGAAAGTGAATTTGAGATGTCCATGATAGGTGAAATAAAATTCTTCCTTGGACTATAAATAACTCAAAATGAGAATGGTATTTTCTTTTCTCAGACCAAGTACCTCAAAGAATTACTTAAGAAATTTGGTATGGAAGATTTTAAATCGGTAGGAACACCTATGGTTACTGGAAATAAGCTAACAATTGATGATGAATCAAAGTGTGTCTTTCAAACTTTGTATAGATCAATGGTTGGAGGGCTACAATATATGACTAACACCAAACCAAATATTGCTAATGCTCTTGGAATTGTTGCTAGATATTAGGAAAAACCCAAAGAGACTCATCTAGCTGCTATGAAAAGGATACTGAGGTATCTCAGAGGAACCATAGACTATGGTTTATGGTATGATAGAAATGATAGCTTTGAACTTCATGCTTATACTAATGCTGATTGGGTAGGAAATATTGATGATAGAAAAAGTACAAGTGGTGGTGAATTTTTCCTTGGGAAAAAGTTGGTTTCTTGGCTAAGAAACAAGATTGTATAGCACAATCTACTACTGAATCAGAATATGTTGCTACTGCTATAAATTGCACTCAAATTGTTTGGATGAAACAAATGCTAAAAAACATTGGAATAAATTTTAATGAGCCTATGGTTATCCATTGTGATAACACCAGTAGAGTAAACATGTCAAAGAATCTAGTAATGCACTCTAAAACTAAACACATTTCTATCAAGTATCCCTTCTTAAGAGACAAGGTGGGAGAAAAAGAAGTCAAGCTTGAACATATCAGTACAAAAGAGTAGATTGTAGACATCTTTACAAAGCCACTACCAAAATATACCTTTGAATATCTTAGAGATATGTTAGGGGTTCAAGCCCCTCCTAGTCAGAACTAAATGATGCAGAGATGCATCAGTCTAGAAGTGCTCAGAGTCTCATCATTTTCTGGACTGGATGTAGGGATCTACTCCTTAGGGGGAGTGATTGTGGAAGAAAGGTTATGTGTGAAGGAAGTTGGTACCCTTTCCCATTATTGTCAAAGGGGGAGTGATGTTATGAGAAAATCCTCACTGATTGGGGAGATTATTCAGTTGAAGGACTTTTGGGTTGATACAACTTTGGCATAAGATTTTCCCATATGTTGACATCAATGCCAAAGGGGGAGATTGTTGGATACTGGTAATGCATGGGTGGTGATTGAGACATTTAATATGTTTAATCACTATGTTAATGAATGGGAAATCATACTATTGTCATTTGTGTTTTGTCACTAATGTCCACATATGCTTGTATGAAGAAACCAAACTGGTAATCATAGTGTACGGAAGGTGTATGGATGTTTCAAGTGCTACGAAGTAAGATGAGAGTTCAAATGGATGTTGTGATCTTATATCTGAGATTGCATCATTAATGGACTATTTTGGTAAAGACTAGTCACTAGACTGTGACAGTGAGAATTGACAGAGTTAGTCTTTGAGTTTTCGGTATAGATATCAAAGGGATTAGATTCAAGGTATGTGATCTTGAAGGATGATTAAAGATGTACTAAAGAATTTTCATTGGTCAATGCAAGGTATGGAATAGTTGGTGACATCATGTGTGATGTGTGCTTTGGTGATGGCTTATCCTGAAGCTAACTCAAGAAATGAAGCATGTGTTTTGTTTTGACAAGCATAATTCTAGGATGTCGGTCCTAAATTGTTGTAATATAATGATTTTAAACTTGTTTTAGATACCGTGTGTATCTTAGCAAGGACTTATGTAATTTTTTGTAATAGGAAATCCTTATGGGCTGACCTGATCTTGGTAAAATGTAATAAGGTATAAATGTAAGGTCTTTTATTTGGAAAAGACATGGATGAATATATGTGATAGGAGAAGCTTGTGAACTTGTGTCTATTGTATGTAGAGTAGAGGATTGTTGGTGGACTTCATTGGAATTGATCAAGAAAAGATAGTTGCTAGAAAATAGTTCAGAAGATTGTGTATTTCTTCATATACACTTGTTCTGAACTAGCAATTTCAAAAGGTGGACTTAACCTTCTTTTGTGAAGTGAGGTCTCCTTGTTCTTGACTCCTAACAGGGTCTATCCTCTAACAAGGACTATGTACTATAATGTTTCAACAAGCTCCTAAGAGAGCTATATCTTATAACAAGGATTACTGTACTCTTAATACATCATTAGTGGGTGCTAATTCCCACCGAGGTTTTTACCTTTAACAGGGTTTCCCCGTATCCAAAATATTGTGTTATTGAGTTGACATTCATTGTGTTCATTGGATCTGATATTAATAAGCCTAAAAGTTTAAGTTTAATATTCTTCCATACAACTGATTCACCCCCCCTCTTAGTTGTATTATGGAATATTAATCCTAACAATGTTACCAAGCATTTTGTACCTTTCGTTGACCACTGAACATCCTATTATGAATGGGAACACTAAGAGGGGGGTGAATCATTGTTCACTATATTTTAACTTTTCACTTTAATCTTTATACTAAACTTTAAATGATTAATTACAGAATTTAACATTCACATAAATATGAAACATGAAATCAATACATGACACCAATATGGTTACAGGGAAACCCAAATAGGTAAAAACTCTAGTGTGAATTGACACCCACTAATATTATGCACTAGTGTTTTGTGATCATTGTTAGAAGATCCTTAACCCTGTTAGGATTAGCTTTACACTGCTTTCAGTAGAGTAGACCTTGTTAAGGGCCAGATCATGTTAGGAGTCTTTTAAAATAATCCCTATTAGGGGAGTGGACTCACTATCCTAGGGATAACTTCTCAAATGGTGAAGGCTACAACCTTCTGATCTTAGATCCACACTATATCTGCTAGGTGAACTGTTACTGTGACACTTCTTGTCATATCAGTTCCTTGATGCATTGATGCTTTGACCTCTAGAAAGGCTCTAATACATCTTATTTTGTCTTCGCATACCTCTTCTCTTCTTATCACAAGTCTCTATCCACTTCCATGCTAAGTACAATGGGTGCACCTTATATTTATACGCTCATAAAAAATAAACAACTAGGTCGACCCTTAGACCTATTACATACAATGCTTCCAAATGAATTGGCTTAAGATTTCTTACAAAGAAAAAAAGTATACATGTTAGAAACCTAAATACAATGGGTGAATATCATTTACAACACTACATTATAGCCGCAAACCAAAATACTAACTGTCGGCTTTATGCTTTGTTCTTCTCTAGGACTTACTGGCTATGCAACTTCAACTGACTGTAACTTTCTCATCCTTGCACATTGGATCATGTGCTCTTAGAATAAGAAATAATATAGTCTAACCAACTTAAGTTCCAGGGCACATACCATAATTATTCCATACACATCTGTGCTAATGCTCTGAGCTGCAAGAACTCTTTACACTATCCAGTCTTTAACACTTAACTGATTTCTGATCTTCTCTTCAAGTGCGCTAAATCCAAACTACTATATGACTTTTTTGCCATAATGAAAACACTATATCAAGTCATATACATCAGTATATCCAACTTTCCAAAAATCTCCCCCTTTATCATTGATGGAAACAAAGGAATATGGCCAAGTTGCTAACTGTCCTTAATACAAAAAACTTTTCATCATCTATACATATACTTATATCTCCCTATACATATTATGATTCATATTCTATATAAAACTCCCCCTTTGACATTAATGACAAATTTGTGACAAAAAAAAAATTATCTACACATACTCACTCAGGGAAAACATCCAGATATGCAATATTTAGGTTCTGGATCTCCTTCTTCCAAAATGAGATTAGAGAGTTTAATATTTGGAGATGGGTGCATAATGCATACTGAAGCTTCTCCATCTTCTTCAAATCTATGGAAGGGCCTTGATCATATGTCACCATAGTGGCATCGATCTCCTTGATATTTTGATTCAGAATGTCTAGTGAGGGCGCAAGAGCATTCCTCAGCTGAGTCTATCTATCCCTTAACTTTGACATCTCTTTTTCTGCCTTCTCAATTTTGTCCATCTGACTTTGGTAGACATTATTGCACATGTTTACATCTATGGATGTGTCTTTCACTGAGCTCTTCACTTGCTCAATTATAGCTTCCGCCTCTTTTATTTTCTTGAAATGAGCATCGGTGAGCTTGTCTTGATTCATGCATTCTGCAATAATTTTTCTTACTTGATCAAAAAATTATTTTAAAGATGCTTGACCGGTCTTCAGGGAACTGAGGTCAAGTGAAAATTTACTTACCAGTTCATTCAATCATTTCTTTAGATACTTTTCTTCTGCAACTAGGGATACAGACTCTTCAAGGCTTGAGAAGTTGCTTTTAAATGTTATATGATTGTACTCACATCATCAACCGAGTGTATCTTTGACACTCTCTTATCTTCTAGCAATAGATTTTTCAACATTAAATCTACCAGGAGGGGATTCCTCATCACTTTAATTTCTTTGGCTTTCTCCATAGCTAAGATGATGAACTTAATCAGGTCTTCTTCTTTCCATGAGGCCAAATTGGATGTGTCAAGTGTCAAACTTGACAACAATGTCGAGGAGGGAGTGATGGGAGTGTTATCCACCACTACTTGCTTTATTGACATTTCATCCTTTTTCTAAATTTGTTTTATATTTTCTTTTTATACTATCTTTTCTCCTTCTTTTTCATCATAAATCAATGCTTTTTCTTGATGAGTGGGTGGTGTGTTCCTACATAACATCTTAGCTTCTTGTGTGCTTAGAAAAGCTTCCTCAAACTTGTCCAACTCAGTGTCAGTGGCTTCCATGGTTATCTTAACATTATCAATGATAATGGTTTTTTCCTTCAGTGACTCTATCATGGGCACAGACTTATCTAACTTTTTTTGTGCTTCTACTGTAGGTGCTAAATCTTGAGGACATGTAGATTGTATCTTGATGTTTTTGTATTAGAAAGTAAAGTCCACCAAGATAACTGAGAGGGGGGGCTGAATCAGTTGTCAGATAATTATAACTTTTATCATCTTCAACAACATTAAACCATATAATAAATATAATTACCAACCATAGAAAGATATTCATACACAATGACACAAGATGTGTTGACTAGGGAGCCCCTTGATCAAAGAGTAAAACCTGGTGGGAATGATGCCCACAAAAGATGCATTAATATGAATATTCCTTGTTGAAGGATGGACTTTTTTAGGAGTCTTATGAAATACATTCAATACATATGAATCCTTGTTGGGAGATTTTGAATCCCTGTTAAAAGATTCTAACCCTATTAAGAGTTATGGAAGATAGAAGGACCCACTGCCCAAACATCTTCAGAGTAAGATCACTGAACACATTGTCTAAATAATCGTTGCATTACTCAATAGAATAATATGTTACTTCTTCTCTGACTGTGCCAAACTACACTCACTATTACATCAGATCTCAATTTTAGATCTTTGTACTTCACATGTCTTCCTTCACAAATTTGCTTTAATACTTAGCTCTTTTCTTCACTTTATGCATACAACATCACACACAATCACTACATCCACATCACAAATACAT
This sequence comes from Chamaecyparis obtusa, assembly GCA_027943335.1. NCBI lineage: Eukaryota > Viridiplantae > Streptophyta > Pinopsida > Cupressales > Cupressaceae > Chamaecyparis > Chamaecyparis obtusa. The sequence goes on from BSBK01007425.1 coordinate 23,702, forward strand.
ACTACTACCTTCTAACTACATTACAACAAGGAAATACATTCCTTCCTTTATGTATCATCTTAAAATGGAAGCACTTCCATTTGGATAGGTTTAGCACCCTCTTTTACTACATATATCATGATAGATTTGCATTTAGGATGCATTTTGTGCTCATCTTCTTCATTCTAGGTGAACTTAGGGTTAGGATCTTAGAGATTCTCCTTAATTTCCCTCTTCCATGGCTCTATTTTCTAGGTAGGACTTAGAAATAGGTCCTCCTAGTCTTCATCATAGCAATCATAGGATTTTGTCTATCCCTGACATTCTGTCATGTTTTGGCATTAGTTCTAGGTTTCTCGGCATCCTCCGGACCTCTTGACTTGATTCTGAGAAAATCTGGGACCAGGGTCGGATTCGAGGTCGAACCTGACTAGGTCAAGGTCAAGCTCAAATGTGACTAGGTTAGGTCCAACCTCAACTTTGACCCCTTCCTTCAAATTTTCAAAATCCTTCATTTTTGGGCATCGAGCTTTCAGGATATTTGTTTTCCCGCCTCCAGTTTCACCAGTGCGAGGTTCAGGAAGGTAAATCTTTTAATTTCATTTAATCTAGGTATATTTTCTAAAGGTTAGGATCTAATTGGGATTTAATTCTCCAAGGTGGCCCCTCTAGAGGATTGTGCCCTAGTTCACTATAACAGGAGACCTTCCTCTCTCATTTGGGTCATCAAGTTTTGTGAGAACATTTCATCACAAGCAATTGCAAGCTCTCAAGTGCAAGAAAGGAATAGTGAAGGTGCAAGATGGCAAGAGGATCAAACCATTGTTGACATCAAGCATTTTTGTGAATTCATATTTGGAGCAAGAGAAGTCCTTTCTTCCTTGATCCACCATTATCAACTTTCAAGCATTCAAAGATTCAATCATGGAGTATCAATTATAGATTGTGAGTTTGGTAGAAGTACTTTAGCCTTGGGGGCTTGGTATGCTTTTCTATCTCACTCAAATCTATGCATTGTTTTTTCATACATATTCATGCTAGGGTTTTGATCTAGAGGATTAGATCTTGGCATTACACTTTCAAATACATACACACACATATTCTATTTCAATCCGCTATTCATGGAGGTGGAGATCACCAAAATGGGGGTTTGACTAAGGCAAAACCCTATATAGCCACCCCAAAAACTCTCCTTTTTCAGATATCTATAGTTTTTGTTTCAAGAATTAGAGGACAGATTTGAGTACCCTTTTTGCCAAACTTTCAAGATTTGAAAACAGAATCAAAATTGGACTTCAAATAAAAATGTAGCATTTGACCTTTTATGAGGGTCAAAATCAACCTGAGCCATTTCAAAGAAAGATTTCTAGGTTTTCTCCGTCTCAACATTTCCAGTTCGGAATAGGTTGCAGAATTGCCTGGAAGTGAATGCGGACTTTACAAAATAGGTATTTAAAAATCAATTTCATGATGAGGTATGTATCTTGACCTAGTTAATTTTCAAGTATTTCCAAATTTACTTAGGTTATTCCAATTCCAATTGCAATTCAAATGAATAAGTGTTGAATGGTAGATACATTGCTATGTTTCCATTTTAACCATGTTCATTTTGGTGAACCCATTTATGACAACTCTTTCTTTTATGGTGTTAGATTTAAATCTTGCATAAGATTAGATTTCTTTCTTGCATTTATATTTCAAAACAAAAAACAAAAAAAAAATTGCAAAATTCCTTTCAAAATACAAAAATATTTACATTTTGATGTTTTTAGTGCTTTCTTTGTAGTCAACATGTATGATTCTTGTTTTAAGTACTTTGATGAGGATTTTATTATACAAGAGGATAGATTCCCTAATGAGGTACATCGTAGTGAGGATGAAAATGCTTTGAATATGGTCTCCATGGATCCTCTTCCTATTTCACTCTCCTCCACAACCTCTCCAATTAACCTTTACCATAGGGTGTGTGCATGGTTACCATCATGACCTACTATTTACAACATTGATAAACCTAAAATGATATATCCTACATCTTTAATGATGGTGAAAGGATAATCTTGTATAAAAATTAAGGGTAAACCTAGAGATCCTTTGGATTTATTTGATAATAGTGATTATGTTACCCATGCTTATCGCACATGAAATAACCCTTATCCTACTGTTCTAGTTTGTTTACCTCCTTCTCAACCTATGCTTCCTCAAGCACCTAGGTATCCATCTACCTTTAAGGAGTACAACTTAGTTGACCAATTATGTGCTACTCTTGCTAAGATATCTTTATGGGAATTACTTCAAACTTCCTTGACATATCATGAGGCATTGCAAAAAGCTTTATCTACTCTTCCTACTTCACCTCCTAATTAGGATAAAATTCATTCTATTTTGGATTGTATGCATACTATGCCTTATGTACCTCCTATTGTGTTTTCTGATAATGACTTACCTTCCCTAGAGGTGCAGAATCAATATGATGATCTTATGGTGGCTATCTCTATTAATCAGAGTATTATTTGAAGAACCTTAATTGATAATGGATCTAGACTTAATGTTTGTAGCATGGATATGCTCAAGGAAATTAAGGGTGATCTATCTACCATTCAACCTAATAATGTTCCTATACGTGGATTTGATAATATTGCGAAAAGAACTTTGGGCATTATTACCTTACCTGTTAAAGTTTGTCTGGTTATTCTAAGTACTTCTATTCATGTTATGCCTAGACCTCTCAATTATAATCTTATTTTAGGAAGACCATGGTTACATACTATGCATGCCGTTCCTTCTACTCTTCATCACAAGGTTAGGTTCATCTATAATAACTTAATGTATACATTACATGTGGATGATGCCCTGAATCCTTCCTTAAATGCTGAATATGCCAAGAACTCTGAACCTATTCAACCTAGTAAAGAGATTGAAAAACAATCAGAGATACAACAATTTGAGAGAAAACAACTTGAGATTGAACAATAAGAAGCCCCATCTTCTTCTTCTTCTTCTTCTTCTTCTTCTTCTTCTTCTTCTTCTTCTTCTTCTTCTTCTTCTTTGAATGAGGATGATTGGGGGACATTGGAGTTTAATCCTACATTTAATGGAGAATACAAGGTCTTCGATTTGGAATTCATGAAACAATAGAACGAATTTGAGAAAAAGGTTTTTATTTCTTCCTCGTTGTCTGAAGAATTAAAAAGTAATTTCATTGCCACTTCAATTAATGAAATTCTTGACACTATAAAGCCTGATTGTTATGACATTGTGACATATGCTGCTCCTTGGACTCCTTCTAACATGACTGATAGATATGGTCTTGGTTATCATTTGCTTAAGAAATTAGGATTTAATGGGAAAGGATGTGGTAAATATGAACAAGGTATACAAGTACCTTTGGATAATGATGTCTACGATCATACATATGGATTAGGATTTAATCCTTATAAACAACCATTAGCTTTTCCTCTTGATGTTAATCATATTTGTAGTGGACAGTTGAAGTTGGTTAACCCATTTCTTATTGACCTTAATCAACACTCCTCTTTGGATATTTTTCCTAAGGATGAAGCCTTAATGGAATTTTTAGGGGTTTACGAGGATCTACCTAAGTTTCATCACAAATGAGGAAAGCCTTATTGCTTAAAAGAAATGCTTATTTTGGAGAACATGAAGAATAAGATATTCTTCCTTTACCGATGAATTCTCCACTAAGAAGTGATTTGTTAATCACTGAAACTATTGATATTCAAGTGGATGAAAATGATTTTGAAAGGAGGATAAAAATTGGGAAATGTTTGAATTAGGATGAACGTGATCAGTTGGTTTCTCTTTTGCTCAAATTTAAGGATATCTTCACTGGGGCATATTTAGATATGCCAGGTATAGATTCTAAAATTGTTACTCATAACATTGTTTTAAAGCCGAATATGAAACCTGTGAAATAGAAAATTCAAAAGAAGAATCCATGAATTGCTTTGTTGGTCAAAGGTGAAATTGAAAAACTATTGGACTCTAGATTTATCCATTCTATTGATTACTCAGATTGGATTTCAAATATTGTACCTATTTCAAAAGGAGAAAATAAGATCAGGATGTGCACTGACTTTAGAGATTTAAATAAGGCATCCTTGAAAGATGATTTCCCACTACCTAATATTGATATGATTATGGATTCAACAGTGGGTCATGCTTTGTTATCTTTTATGGATGGTTTTTTAGGATATAATCAAATCTTTATCCCTCTTGAAGATCAATTTAAGACTACATTTATAACACCTTAGGGAACCTTTTGTTGGGTCATGATGCCTTTTGGATTAAAAAATGTGGGAGCAACTTATCAACGGGCTATGACTCTAATTTTTCATGATTACATCATAAGATTCTTGAAGATTATGTGGATGACATCTTGGAAAAATCTATACAAAGAGAAGATCATGTTACTATTTTACAATAGATATTTGAAAGGATTAGAAGTTATAATATGAGGTTGAATCCTAAGAAGTGTGTATTTGGAGTTGATTTTGGTAAATTGTTAGGATTTATAATCTCTAAGAGAGGCATCAAAGTAGATACTGAAAAGATTGAACCTATTGTTAATATGCCTCCTCCTAAGAATATTTCTTAGCTATGAAGTTTGCAAGGAAAAATACAAGCTATTTGTCACTTTAATTCTAATTTAACGGACCAAACTATCCCTTTTACTTCCTTTCTTAGAAAGGATACCATTTTCTCTTGGAATGAGGAGTGTAAGAAAACTTTTGAGCAATTTAAGGAGTATCTTGTGAATCCTCCTATCTTGGAGCTTGCAAATTTTGATAAACCATTTCAATTATATACTTTAGTGACTTGATGGGCCGTAAGTGCTTTGTTAGCTCAAATTGATGATAATGGTAAAGAAACACCTATGTATTACATTAGTTGGACTTTAATTGATTATGAAAAATGATATACAAATTTAGAAAGACAATGTCTAGCCATAGTTTATGCATGTCAGAAACTCAGGCATTATCTTATAAATGCTAAAGTTAATGTGATTGTCAAGTTTGATCCGTTAAAACATATTTTCTCATAAACTGATCTTTTTGGTTGGTTAGCAAAATGGGTTATGATGCTCACCAAGTTTGATCTTAATTTTATTTCTCAGAAATCTATTAAGGTACAAGCATTGACAAATTATCTAGCCAAAGCTCCTAGTCCTTACAAAGATGAAAGTTCTACTTCTATAGAATTTCCTGATGATAATATTCTAGCTATGCAATAGGATGATATTTGGGAATTATATTTTGATGGGTCTAAGTGTAAAATAGGTTCTGGTGTGGGTATCATCTTGATTCCCCCTAAAAAAAAACCCATCCCTCTATCATATAAATTAACCTTTCCTTGTACTAATAACATTGCAGAGTATGAAGCTCTTATAGCTAGACTACGAGTAGCTTCATCCCTCAATATCCAACATTTACAAATATATGGTGATTCACAACAAATAGTTGAATAGATTAAAGGAGGATATCAGACTAAAAATATTAAAATGACACAATATAGAGATTTAGCTCTTAATGTGCTTTCACAATTCTCCTCTTATACTATCCAGACTTTACCTAGGAAGGATAATCAACATGTAGATGCTATGGCAAGTGCAGCTTCCTTGGTTTGTCTTGAGAAAAATGCTGAAAACTTTCAATTTACTATACAAACTCTTACACCCTATAATTTTTGACAAGCTTACTTCTACCTGTTTCAATTTGCATTTGGATGAATGGTATTCACATATTTTTAATTTTTTGAAAGATGGTACTTTTCCTGAATCAACAACATGGAACATGTGTAATCCTATTCGAAAACTTGCAGCACAGTACATCATTTTAGGTGATACACTTTACAAACACTCTTATGAAGGATTATTATTAAGATGCCTCAATAGAATTGAAATTCCTATAGCTTTAGTAGAGGCTCATTATGGTTCTTGCGGGGGACATTTTGGGGAAAATCCCTGGTTAATAAATTTCTTTGAATGGTATATTATTGGAAAACAATGGAACATGATTCTTTCATATTTGTTAAGAAATGTCCTCAATGTCAAAAACATAGTAATTTGATTCATGCTACTGCTCGTGAGCTTCATAATCAAGTTTCTCCATGGCTTTTCAGTGTTTGGGGCTTTGACCTTATTCAAAAAATCTCACTGACTTCTTCTCAAGGACATACTTATATTCTCACCGCTATAGATTACTTCACAAAATGGGTTGAAGTTTTCCCTCTTCATTCAACAATAGTAGAGGTTATTTGTGATTTCATCCTTAATAATATCATAACAAGATTTGGTATTCCTTCGATGATAATTTTGGATAATGGAACATCTTTTAAAAATAAAGAAGTTATGAAATTCTTGGAGAAATATAGGATTCAACATAGATTTTCAACTCCTTTATTATCCTCAATCTAATGGACAAGCTGAAGCATCAAATAAAATTATTGAACAAATCTTGAGAAAGACAGTTAATAAGCATGCAAAAGATTGGCACACTCAACGACTTATGCTTTATGCACCTATAGGACTAGTGTTTGTACCACCATGGGTACTTCTCCTTATAACCTTGTCTATGGTACTGATGCTATTATGCCTTTGGAACTGGAAATACCTTCTTTACATATTTCATTTCATGAAATAATTAATAAAGATACTTTTTGTGAACAACGCTTACAAGAATTAGAAATGTTGGATGAACAACGAATACATGCTTTAGAACATATAAAAGCTTATCATAAATCTCTTCAAAAACAATATAATCATAAGGTAATTAAATGAACATTTGCGGTTGGTGACTTAGTTCTTTATGAGAATCAACAGAATGTGAATGCTTTACCGATCGAAAAATGAAAATTTATCCCTACTTGGCTTGGACCTTTTATTACTATTGAGGACTTTGCTTCGGGTCCTTACAAACTAGCTAATATAGATGGTGTTTCTTTTAAGCAACCCATTAATATTATGCATCTTAAACATTATTACCCCTAATCTCATTTGTTCCCTGTGCATTTATGTTCCTTATAAAGATTCATTTTGTAGGTTATGTAGTTTTACTAAAAATTACATATTGAATATGTTTATGCACTTTCTTTCTTTCTTTCTTTCTTTCTTTCTTTCTATTAAGTTTTATATTTATGGAAGAAAAGTAATCAACCATAGAACTAATTAGTAGAGAAAGTTTTCATTCATCAAAAATATAGTTTTCCAAGTTTTGATACATATGAGGCCAATGGCCCTATCTATCACTACATCTATCACTATGTCTCCTTGATGGCTAATGACTCCCAGATCTCTCCACTCTATGATGGGAAGATGAAGATTTATGTGTTCATGTATGGCTCTGAGATATGCTCATACCCTATACATATTCTTAGAGACTCTGTACATCTTCCATCAGCTTCTCCTCTCTTTAGTTGCACATCCTCAGCTCTCATTGGATACATACGAAGATGTCCGCATGTCTACCATGATCTCTATGACCAATGGAGGACTCTCGCTCATTAGCTAGTAGTCAGTAGGATATAATGTTATCCTTGAGAACCTCACATACAAAGCTCCTCCACTCCGCTATGCTAGCTATAAAAATAAAAACATCTATCAGTCCATTATCCTATCTATTTCAAATATTCAACCAATTTTCATGTTGGAAATATAGATGTAGTAACTAAGAGGGGGGGTGAATCAGTTAACCACACAAATATTACCACTGATCCCTTAGATATCTTAAAAAATTATTTACTGTTGCCACATGGTAAACATACAGAGAAATGCTGAAACTTGATCCTTGAAGTGTGTAATAATTAAACTATTCTTAAGCATTCATTACTGATTAACTTAGATGAATAAAGAAAATAACATGAACACAAGAGACACCAGATTTACCATGAAAACCCAATATGGGAAAAACTACCAATGTAACTAGTTACTATTTTTCACTTTTCTGAAGTGATGCCCGGTTAGAAGCCAACTCGGTAAAAGGTTACAAAACATAATGTTAGGTGTGACCTTGTTAGAGGATTTAATCACCCTGCTAGGAGTGGAATTGTAAGAGGTCTTGAAACAATTCAATAGAACTATCACCTTGTTAGAGGATTTACAAAATGGTTGTTAAACCAACTTAGTTAAGAGATTTTGATATCACTGCTAAAATTGTAAGAGAGTAACAATGAAATGACCTACAACTAAATTGCTGAATATAGATCTCTATTCTGCTTCACTAGATCCTTACTGATCAAATAAATCTTTGCTGATCCTCAAGGATATCTAACCATCCTTCAAAATTCACACATGCCTTTCTTTAAAAATGATTTCTGCATGCTATATATATCCTATTCACCACTTGACCTTCTATATATATATATATATATGTCATTCTAATTAACATTTAGATTGTCAAGTCGGCACTAATAATTATTACAATAGTCATCTTGGATAAACAAACTGTAATAACAAAATCCTTTGAAGGGCCGACCTCGCTCAGTAAACATTAATCCTGAAAAGATTTCCTTCGGTGACCGAGTGAACTCGGTAACCATAGTGAATTCTGCAACATCCTTCGGAGACCAAGAGAGCTTGGTAACCACTAATTTTCCTTTGATAACCAAGGAGGATTGATTAACACTATTTACCTATCATGTTTCCTTTTGACACCTGAGAGATCTTGATAGACATTAAAAACCGCCTAGCTGACCGTCTGAGCTCGGTAGATACTGAGAACCACTTAGCTGACTGACTGAACTTGGTAGACACTGAGAATGATAATTGATATGACATTTGTGTGACATCAAAGACAACACATAGCTAATCCAACAATGTCCTTCAGACAATTGTATCCAACAATCTCCCTCTTTGGCATTGATGGTGACACAACATGTCATAGCACAATGAAATTTCATAGAGAAACCTAGAGTAAGAAACATATCCTTAGCTTCATTCTGATTCCCATCATCTTCAAACTTCTTTCTGACTGAGAACTCTCCCTCTTAACTTCTCAAATTATTCTTCTTAGAAATTTCTTGAAATGACAGCAAACTCTCCCTCTTTGACAACACATGCCAAAGACAACTTACACAGTTTCGGTAAATATCAATGTACCTTATGTATTGATTCATATGCAATGATTCCCTGACTATGCTACATCAACTGATTGATCTTCAACATGTTCTGGTTGATGCATCACTAAAACTTTATTTAGTGAACCTCGAATAGGGGAGTGACCCCTAACATGCCTCTTAGATACAAGAATGCATCTTTAGGTAGTGGCTTGGTGAAGATATTTGTAATTTGTTATTTTATATGAATATATTCCAATCTGATTTCCTTGTCCTGCACCAATTCTCTGACAAAGTGATATTTTATTGCAATGTGCTTGGTTTTGGAATGCATTACTAGATTCTTTGAAATATTTATTGCACTTGTATTATCACAAAACATAACAACTGGTTCTTTGATCTCAACCTTCATGCCTTCCAAAAGCTATTTAAACCATACAATATTAGAACAGTTTACTGCTGCAGCAACATATTCTACTTTTGCTATGGATTGGGATGTACAATTTTTCTTTTTACCAGTCCAAGATACTAACCTCTTGCCAAGAAAGAATGCTCCACCACTTGTACTCTTTCTATCATCAATGTTTCCTGCCCAATCAACATCAGTAAACACTTTTAAATCCAAATTGCCTCCAAATTTATACCACAAGCCATAATCTTCAGTTCCCCTTAAATACCTCAAGATTCTTTTGATTGCCATCATGTGATTTTCTCTGGGTTTAGCCAAGAATCTTGCCACTATACCAACTGCTAAGGCAATATCAGGCCTTGTCTGTACTACATACTGTAATTTTCCAATCATTAATTTGTATAAGGTCTGATCTACCTCTTTTGAATCATCTTTGGTAAGCTTCAGTCTAGTACACATGGGTGTACCAACTAGTTTTGGATCTTCCATACCAAATTTCTTAAGTATTTCCCTGATATATTTAGACTGAGTAATGTAGATACCATTTTTGTTCTGCTGAATCTGAAGTCCAACAAAAAATTTTATCTGACCAAACATAGACATTTCAAATTCTTTGTTCATATGCTCTAAAAATTCTTTGCACTGATCATCATTTCCTATAAACACAGTATCATCCACAAATATTTTTGCCAAAACAATTTTGTTATCTAATCCTTCTTTGATGTATAAATTACTATTGTCATTAGCTCTTTTGAAATCAATTTGAGTAAGATAGTTATGTAATCTTTCATACCATGCTCTAGGAGCTTGTTTCAGACCATACAATGCTTTGTGTAATTTGCAGACCATATCCCTTTTGTCTGGAAAAATAAAAACTTCAGGTTTCTCAATGTAGACTTCTTCCTCAAGAATACCATTGAGAAATGTAGATTTTATATCCATCTGATATACCTTAAATCCTTTATGTGTTGCATATGCAAGTAAAGTCCTCAAACCTTCTAATCTTGCAACAGGAGCAAAATTATCTCCATAATCTATTCCTTCTTCTTGAGAATATCCTTTACATACCAATCTTGCTTTGTTTCTTGATACTTGACCATCTTCATTCAACTTATTTCTGAATACCCATTTTGTCCCAATTACATTTTTATCTTTAGGCCTAGGTACAAGAGTCCATGTCTTATTTTTCTCTATTTTCTCTTTTTGTTCATTCATAGCCTCAATCCAACTTTCATTTTCCAATGCATCTTTGACATTTTTAGGTTCAAAATCAGCAAATAAACATGTACCTTTTAGTTTACTTCTTGTCATAGTACCATCTGATTTGTTTCCAATAATCTGATCTAGTTTATGATGCTTTCTAACTTACTTGGCCAATACAGGTTCCTTGCTTCTTGAATGAGTTACATTGTCATCTTCTTCATCTTCAAGTTTAGGTTGCTCAGGCTCAGTAGATACTTGCTCAATAGCTTCGGACTGAGACTCGGTACTTTGTGACTCGGTCTGAACTTCTTCTTGTGACTCAGTTACTATATTGGGCTCGGTAGATGTAGTTTCCTTATTGACAGATGTGTCTAGCAATGTATCAGGTTTGATGTAAACAAATTTTTTGTAATCCTCTGGTTCCTTTTTGCTTTCTTCTTTAGTCTTTTCTGCAAACTCATCAATTCTCACATGTGCACTTTCTATGATTTTGTGAGTAGACAAATTTAGACATCTATATGCCTTAGTTTTGCAAGAATATCCCAAAAATATTCCTTCATCACTTTTTACATCAAATTTTCCTTTTCTAGATTCTTTTAAGATATAACATTTACTACCAAATACTTTTAGGTAACTTACATTTGGTTTGTAGCCATACCATAGCTCATACGGAGTCTTGAATGTGTCTTTTCTCAACTGTACTCAGTTCAAGGTATGAACTGTAGTGCTAATAGCTTCCTTTTAGTATTTCATAGCAATGTTCTTTTCAATCACTAGAGTCCTTGTACAGTCCATGATAGATCTGTTCCTTCTTTCAGCTATTCCATTCTGCTCAAGAGTTCTCAGGACTGATACCTATCTTTTGATTCCTCTTTCAATGCAGAAATTATTGAATTCATGGGAGATGAATTCACCACCTCGGTCTGATCTCAAGCATTTTATTCTTTTTCCTATTTCCTTTTCTACCCTTGCTAAATACCATTTGAACTTCTCAAATGCTTCTGACTTTTCTCTTAAATACATAACAGTCATCATTCTAGAGTAATCATCAACAAAGAGAATAAAGAATTTTTCTCTGGTATAGCTCTCAATTCCAATAGGTCCACATAAATTAGTATGCACAATTTCCAAAATATCTTTAGACTGATAGTTTTTACTTTTAAAACTAGACTTTCCCATTTTACCAATTTGACAATTCTTGCATAGACCAACATCAGGTTTCTTCAAAGTAGGAATACCTCTTACTTTCTTGAATTTGCTTATTTTCATCATGTTGTCAAAATTTACATGACATAACCTTTTGTGCCATAACCAACTTTCTTCAATTTGAGCAATAAAACATGAGTAATCACCAAGATCAAGATAAAACAGGTTACCTTTGGTTTTTTTGCCTGATCCTATCAGTTTTCCTTTGTCATCCAGCAGTCTTGCTTTTCCATTCATGAATTCAACTTTGAATCCAATGTTAATTAGCTATGCTACACTTAGAAGATTATGCTTTAGTCCTTCAACCCAATATGCATTATCACATATAAGTTCTTTGGTTAATGAAATTCATCCCTTTCCTTTTATACAACAAGGTTCATTATTTCCAAACCTTACATTAACACCATCAAAGTTTTCAAAGTGTTCAAACTTAGTCCTGTCACCAGTCATATGATGTGAACATCCACTATCTATAATCCATGTATCATTCTTGCTTATATGAGAGATAAGTTCCATCTCATCTTCATCATTATCAGATTGATCTTTTACAGCAATGAAAACAATTTCTTCTTCACTATCATCCGAATCTTTAGCTAAAAAACATGTTTTCTTACCTTTATCCTTGAATGATTTGAAATTCTTCTTGCCATTGTACTTGTAATTTTTCTTCTCATCTTTGCTTTTCTTGTTTGGGCACCTAGCTACAATATGACCAATTTCTTCACATGAAAAACAAATTAAGGGAGTTTTACCTTTGTATTTTCCTCTGCCTCTTGAATACTTCTTTGCAAGTAATGCTTCAATAACTTCAAGATCACTATCAGAACTTTCCTCTGATTCTTCTTCACTTTCTGATTGGATTTTCTTCCCTTTCTTGAGTGAAAGTTTGGCCTCAAAATCTGATTCAATATTTTTAGAAGTTGGAACATAGTTGTCATAGTTATCCAGTTCAAAGGCTGTCAATCTTCCAACTAAGGCATCCAAAGTTATATTGTGATTTTCTTCACATCTTCTTTCTTGAATAGCAGAAACTCTTATTACATAAATAGGAAGTAATGTTCTAAGAACCTTACTTATAACAGTTTCATGATCAATTTTTCCTCCAGAAGCTCTGATTGCACTAACACTTGTCTTGATCCTTTCAACATATTTTGCAATGTTTTCTTCTTCTCTCATTTTCATCAGATCAAACTATCCTCTTAGGATTTTTGCTTTGGCTCTCTTCACATTGTCATCACTGCCATAGATTTTCTTTAGCTTGTTCCACATTTCATGAACAGTTGTGCAGTCTTTGATTTCATCAAATTCTTCATAGCTAAGAGCTGATGCAATGTCTATCATCATAGTGTTATAGTTCTTCTTATTTGCAATGTCTTCAATAGTTAATGTGCCAGTAGGAATTGTATATTCTTGATCAATATATTTGCATCTTGAATCAACAATGGAAGCCAGATGAAGTCTCATGAGACCTTGCCATGCTGAAAAGTTTCTGTTAAGCCTTGGAATTTCTCTTTTGTAAGACATCCTGATCTTTAGCTTAGGAGCACCAAAAGCTTTGATACCAATTGTTGGAAATATAGATGCAGTAACTGAGAGGGGGGGGGGGTGAATCAGTTAACCACACAAATATTACCACTGATCCCTTAGATATCTTAACAAATTATTTATTGTTCCCACACAGTAAACATATAGAGAAATGTTGAAACTTGATCCTTGAAGTGTGTAATAATTAAACTATTCTTAAGCATTCATTACTGATTAACTTACATGATTAAAGAAAATAACATGAACACAAGAGACACCAGATTTACCATGAAAACCCAATATGGGAAAAACCACCAATGTAACTAGTTACTATTTTTCACTTTTTTGAAGTGATGCCTGGTTAGAAGTCATCCCAGTAAAAGGTTACAAAACACACTGTTAGGTGTGACCTTGTTAGAGGATTTAATCACCTTGCTAGGAGTGGCCTTGTAAGAGGTTTTGAAACAATTCAATATAACTGTCACCTTGTTAGAGGATTTACAATATGGTTGTTAAACCAACTTGGTTAATATATTTTGATATCACTGCTACAATTGTAAGAGAGTAACAATGAAATGACCTGCAACTAAATTGCTGAATATAGATCTCTGTTCTGGTTCACTAGTTCCTTACTGATCAAATAAATCTTTGTTGCTCCTCAAGGATATCTAACCATACTTCAAAATTCACACATGCCTTTCTTTGAAAATGATTTATGCATGCTGTATATATCCTATTCACCACTTGACCTTCTATATATATATATATATATATATATATATATATATATATATATATATATATATATATATATATATATATATATATATATATATATATATATATATATATATATATATATATATATGCCATTCTAATTAACATTTACATTGTCAAGTCAGCACTAATAATTATTACAATAGTCAACTTGGATAAACAAACTATAATAACAAAATCCTTTCAAGGGCCGACCTTGCTCGGTAAACATTAATCCTGAAAAGATTTCCTTTGGTGACCAAGTGAACTCGGTAACCACAGTGAATTCTAAAACATCCTTGGGAGATCGAGAGAGCTTGATAACCACTAATTTTCCTTCGATAACCGAGGAGGTTCGGTTAACAGTGTTTCCCTGTCATGTTTTCTTTTGACACCTGAGAGATCTCGGTAGACACTAAAAACCACCTAGCTGACCGACTGAGCTCGGTAGATACTAAGAACCACTTAGCTGACCGACTGAACTTGGTAGACACTGAGAATGATAATTGATATGACATTTGTGTGACATCAAAGACAACACATAGCTAATCCAACAATGTCCTTCAGACAATTGTATCCAACATTTTCAATCAAATTTATACCTAGGTCTCCATCCTGGATGTCACTAAAGTGCCTAGATGGTGGGGGCATGGAGTGACTACTCTCTCCATGCTTGCTATATCTAGGGCTCAATGGTGGTCTCTCTATGTGGGGCCATGGGGGCCATCATGACCTCAATGGTGATGCATGCATAGTAGGTATATCTATACTAGTATCACCAACTGGGGGCATGTCCTCATCTCTCTCCTCTTCTCTCTCCTATACTCTCTCATCTTCTTTCTCCTCCTCCATGGGATCTCCCTCAGAGATGAACTCCTCCTCATCTTTGATATCCTCATTCTCTTTGGTGGCTCCACTATCTTGGTGTGTCCCCTCTGTAAATCCTAGATCACCTATTGGATAATCCTTGAGAAAGATAGGGTGAGTCCCCTCCAAACTCTAGTACCTAATGTAATCTTAGCACACACCTAAATAGGCTACATCTAATGGTACCTCTCTATCCTCTCTCTCCTTTGCATCACTATCCTCTATGTCTATTATCGATGGTTAGCGTATGGCACCAGGTCTCTGATAGTATCTTGTGGGATGTACATAGTGAGGTATTGCCTTAGGGACTCCCTATAAAAGGCCGAACTACCTCTTCACCTGATCATAATAGTAGGGCATCACTATATGACTTTGATGACCCTCTAGTAGCTTACACTACTATGAATGTCTCATCTAGAATCGTGTATCAGGCCACTCTATCATCTGGCAGTAGGGTCCCCATATCACATCGGTGCTTGCAATGTGGTCTAGATGTACTCTCCAATAGAGCATATCCCCAAACTGCCAAACATCTCTCAAAGGATATGCAAAGGCTCTCTTTGTGCTCACATCTACCATCACTAGCTCTCCCTATGGATGTGTACATGCAAAATTCTAAAAAATCCATATCTGCAGAACTGTGCATATCGATAGACTCTCCCACTGATACCTCACTAGCTGACCTAGCTCATGGTATAGCTGAGCTACATGTTGTGACCCCATGAGAACACGGTCCTCTCTCTCTCCATCTTCTATATGAGATGTGTCAAAGGTGAACAAAATATGGTACCCTTTGAGTTGGGTAACACAACCAAGGCTACTATACACAACATCACCTTGTATACTAAAGGTGTAGGGCCTGATAGTATGGTAGATAATAGGATCAGATCTGATTAGCTCTGTATCAATGGACGCACACTTGTATAGTACTTTGTGTCTACATAGATCTCCTCACTACCATGCTATGCCCTAGGTCTAATAGTCTTCCCTTAGACTGGAAGCTACATGATCCTGTAGACATCCTCTAAAGTCACTGTGATCTCACTAGAAGGAAGATGGAAGGAGCATGTATCCTCATCTGATCTCTTTATTAGAGTTGACAACATGGCTTAGTGTAGTCTAATCTATGGAAGGACTGATACCCAGTATAATCCTACATCCCTTAGTAAATACATCTGCTCATCCTCTAGCTCAGACAATCTCTCCTTGATATTCACTACCAATTCCCCAAAGGGATGCTCTCAGAAGCAGACTAGATCCTGCAAGCACAAACAAGCATCATATCAGTAATCTACATCATCAAATTTGCAAAACTAACTAAACTAGGTCAAATTTGACCTCAGTTAGGTCAATGTCAACCTTACTGGGTCAATGTCAACTTTACTAGGTCAGGGTCAACCTTTTTGGGTCAAGGTCGACCTCATCTCAAAATGTGACAAAAACCCTCTAGGAAATGTCAACTTTCATGGGTCAAAGTCAACCTAGATGGGTCAATGTTGACCTAAATGGGTCAGGGTTGACCTAAATGGGGTAAAATCAACTTGACCTATAAAAAATAGGAATTTGAACAGAGAAAAGGTGAATAAAAGCACAAACTCACCTCAAGTAGTGGTCGTTTAGTAGCTAAGCTATGTCTCAGAGATTCCAGGCATGTCGCTCGTAGTTCCTCTCTTCTTGGCATCTTTCTTTCTCAATTTGAATCTGTAAATGGTAAGAATGAGTAAGTATTGCTTTTCATTTCTAAGTTAAAATTAGGGTTTTCTTAGGGTAAACTCAAAATTTCTTTCTTATGCATTTAGACAAACATCCACTCTTTTCATCATAACTTGAGTTTAGTAACTCCATTTTTAGTTTTGTTAGTGGTGTTGGAATCATGATTCAGATACCTAACTCCTTGAACTATTTTAGGAAGATTGGGAATCCTTCTAATTGGTTTAGGAAAGGACTTTTTAACATTTTTCATCTCCAATATATAGAGTTTTTCTTATCACCCTATTTCACCCTTCTGAAGTAGAAAGCCAAAATAGAGGGAGGCATAAGGGGTTCTATACACTTCTCAAAATATCATATAGTAAGCTTTAGGTGATTTATAGATTTTCATTAACCTTGTGTGTTGTATGTTCTAATAGTTTTCTGCAAGATCTTTACATCGAGGACTTGGCTATATCCTTTTCATTTACTATAATGTTTTCTCACTTTAGCTTACATATTCACGTAGTGTCATATCTAAGCTAAAGTGGGGGCTAAATGTATCATCTTAAAATGGAAGCACTTCCATCTAGATAGGTTTATCACCCTCTTTTACTACATATATCATGGTAGATTTGCATTTAGGATGCATTTTGCACTCATCTTCTTCATTATAGGTGAAATTACGGTTAGGATCCTGGAGATTCTCCTTAATTTCCCTCTTCAATGGCTCTATTTCCTAATTAGGACTTAGAAATAGGTCCTCTTGGTCTTCATCATAGAAATCATAGGATTTTATGTTTGAACCTGACATTCTATCATGTTCTGTCATCAGTCCTAGATTTATGGGTATCCTCGGCAACTCCTAACTTGATTTTGAGCAAATCTAGGACTAGGGTCAGATTTGAGGTCAAACCTGACTAGGTCAGGATCAAGATTGAACCTAACTAGGTCAAGTCCAACCTTGACTTTGACCCCTTCCTTTAAATTTTCAAAATCCTTGATTTTCGGGCATCAGGCTTTCAGGATATTTGTTTTCCCACCTCTAAGTTTACCATTTCAGGTTTCAGGATGGTAAATCCATTAATTACATTTAATCTAGGTATATTTTATAAAATTTAGGACCTAATTAGGATTTAATTCTCCAAGTTGGTCCCTCTAGAGGATTGTGCCCTAGTTCACTATAACAGGAGGCCTTCCTCTCTTATTTGGATCATCAAATTTTGTGAGAACATTTCATCACAAGAAATTACAAGCTCTCAAGTGCAAGCAATGATTCAAACAATGAAGGAATAGTGAAGGTGGAAGATGGCAAGAGGATCAAACCATTGTTGACATCAAGCATTTTTTTGAATTCATATTTGGAGCAAGAGAAGTCCTTTCTTCCTTGATCCACCATTATCAACTTTCAAGCATTCAAAGATTCAATCATGGAGTAGCAATTATAGATTGTGAGTTTGGTAGAAGTACTTTAGCCTTGGGGGCTTGGTATGCTTTTCTATCTCATTCAAATCTATGCATTGTTGTTTCATACATATTCATGCTAGGGTTTTGATTTAGAGGATTAGATCTTGGCATTACACTTTCAAATACATACACACACATATTCTATTTCAATTGGCTATTCATAGAGGTGGAGATCACTAAAATGGGGGTTTCACTAAGGCAAAACCCTATATAGCCACCCCATAAACTCTCCTTTTTTAGATATCTACATTTTATGTTTCAAGAATTAGAGGACAGATTTGAGTACCCTTTTCACTGAACATTTAGGATCTATGAATAGAATCAGAATCAGACTTCAAATAAAAATGTAGTATTTGACCTTTTATGAGGGTCAAACCTAACCTGAGCCATTTTGAAGAAAGATTTCTAGTTTCTCTCCATCTTGACATTTCCAGTCTAGAATAAGTTACCAAATTACCCAAAAGTGTATGTAGACTTCAGAAAATAGGTATTTACATATCAATTTCATGATGAGGTATGTATCTTG
Source organism: Chamaecyparis obtusa (assembly GCA_027943335.1). Lineage (NCBI taxonomy): Eukaryota > Viridiplantae > Streptophyta > Pinopsida > Cupressales > Cupressaceae > Chamaecyparis > Chamaecyparis obtusa. The sequence goes on from BSBK01007425.1 coordinate 42,397, forward strand.
ACCTAGTTAATTTTCAAGTATTTCTAGATTTACTTAAGTTATTCCAATTCCAATTGCAATTCAAATGAATAAGTGTTGAATGTTACATACATTTATATGTTTCCATTTTAACCATATTCACTTTATACCACACTCAAATAATTACAAATGAGTCGGCATACAATTACAAAATAAAAGGTTCCACATGCTACACCAAAATTACACAAAACTATCAGCTTCCAAATACAATAAATATTCACTCATGTGACCTTGATGTCTATGCTATCATCCACATCACTATCAATGTGTCTTCAACTTCCCTTTAACTGTGCAAAACTAGATTCCATCCAGATTAGGAAATATCATCCGATTTCCATAAACCGCTACTCAAGAACATTGTCTGAATGCTGCTTCCACCAAAATGATCATAACTTCCATGAATAAATGAATTAATATCTATGTTCTTAACCATAGACATATAACATATCAAATATTATAACCTCAACATCACATATCTCCAACTATAATAACCCATGTGCGATAATCCAAACTCTATCTACTTCTCTACAAGTATTTGGTAAATCACTATGTTGACATCAATGACAATCATTGTCATGAATGCAACAACAACTTCTAGAAAATAGCTGCCAAACATTTAGCATTGATTCCTAACAATCTCCCCCATTGGCATTGATGGAAACATAGATGAAAAACATCCAATGTTCCAAAAATCCAATACTACAACACTGCTTCTTCAAATCCTCTTCATCAATCAAATCTTGCATCATTATCCTATTCAGTTCTCTCCATCAGATGTCTCAGATTATTTTTCATGTACACTTCTCCCCCATTGAAATCAATGATAGAAATTTCATCACTATGTCAACAACAAATCAATGTCAAAAGACACTTTTTAGAAAATAAATTTACTAGAGTCCTCATGACTCAACTCAAAAACACATACTCCCCCATAGAGGAAGTACCAACATCCAATCCAGAAGAAAGATAAGGCTCATATACTACTGGATAGATGTAACCAACTGTATCACTTCTCAAAATTAGGCTGGGGCATAACCCCAAGCATACCTCTCAGATACTCAAATGTATCCTTAGGCAAAGGCTTTGTGAATATATCTACTATCTTCTCCTTTGTACTTATGTAATGAAGTTTGACTTTTTTCTCATCAAATTTCTCTCATACAACATGATACTTAATCTCTATATGCTTTGTCTTAGAATGTAATACAAGATTCTCAGACATACTAACTGTACTGGTGTTGTCAAAATGTATGACAAAAGGCTCAACAAATTTTATTCCAATGTCCTTCAGCATTTTCTTCATCCAAATTATTTGGTTACAATTATTTGTTGCTGCTACATATTATGCTTCTTCTATGCTTTATGAGATACAATTTTGCTTCTTGCTTAGCCAAGAAACTAATCTTCCTCCAAGGAAAAATGCTCCACCACTAGTGCTTTTCTTATCATCAACACTGCCTCCCTAATCAGCATCTATATATGCACATAGGGTAAAATCATCAAATTTTTCATAACATATTCCATAGTCCATTGAGCCTCTTAAATATCCCAGTATCCTCTTTACTACTGCATAATGTGATTCTCTAGGTTCAGCTTGAAATCTTGCTACAATTCCAATTGAATGTGCTATATCAGGTCTTGTATGAATCAAATACTATAATCCTCCAATCATAGATCTATATTTCTTCTATTCTACTACAGGAGTCTCATCTATGCTAGATAACTTATGTCTGGTCACCATAGGTGTTCCAACTAGTTTACAATCCTCCATTCCAAATCTTTTCAACAAGTCATTCAAGTACTTTGTCTGAATTACAAAGATACCATCATTATTTTGTGTTATCTATAATCCCAAAAAGTATTTCATCTCACCAATCATACTAATTTCAAATTCAGTCTTCATTTCATCAACAAATTTGTCACTAGATTCATCTTCTCCTCCAAAGATAATGTCATCAAAAAAAATAACTATAACTAACAAACCATTTTCAATTTCTTTTGTGTATAGATTACTATCAGCTATTACTTTTGTAAATCCTAACTTTAACAAATACTTATCTAGTCTTGCATACCAAGTTCTAGGTGATTGTTTAAGTCCATATAAATCTTTCTTCAATTTACATACCATGTCTCCTTCTTGAGTTAAAGGAAAACCTTCAGGCTTCTCAATGTAGACTTCTTCCAATTCTCCATTTAGAAATGATGACTTCACATCCATCTGATATACTTTGAATTTCTTGTAAGCTGCATAACCCAAAAACATTCTTACTACAATTCTTGCAATAGGTGCAAATGTTTCTTCATAGTCAATTCCTTCTTGTTGTGAGTAACCCTTACATACCAATCTTTCTTTGTTTCTTACTAATTCTCCTTGTTCATTCATCTTGCTTCTGAATACCTATTTAGTTCCAAGAACATTCTTGTCTTTACGTCTAGGGACCAATTCACATGTTTTGTTCTTTTCAATCTGATCTAGTTCTTCTTTCATAGCATTAGTCCAACTTTCATCTTCACAAGCTTCATTAGTAGTCTTAGGTTCAATTTGAGAAACCAAACATAACTGTTCTTGTGCCTTATTTTGAGTCAAAACTCCTCTTTTGATGCTCCCAATAATCTATTGAAACAGATGATTCCTTAACAAACTCTTGCTAGGTGTCACTGTCTTAGATCTCTCTTCAGATGTAGGTTCTTCAATAACTTCACTATGGCTTTCATTCAAAAAATCACTATCAGTTTCATAAAACAATTTAGTAGATCCAGTGTTAGGTCTAGGATGAGCTTCTTCATCAGATTCATAATCAAGTATTCTTTCCTAAATTTTGAACTTTTCATCAACTTTAACATTTGCACTTTCAACAATAGTCTTAGTTCTTTTATTGAAACATCTATATGCTTTTCTTTTCAAATAATATCCAAGAAATATACCTTCATCACTTCTAGGATCAAACTTTCCAATATCATCACCTCTCTTTATATAACATTTTCTTCAAAAAATTCTAAAATACTTAATTGAGGGTGCATGTCCAAACCATAATTCATAAGGTGTCTTGTCTTTGTCTGCTTTGATTTGTACTATGTTCATTATATACACTACTATGTTCACTTCTTCTCTCTAGAATATCTTTGCCAAATCATTTTCAAATAACATAGCTCTTGCTGCTTCAGTCACTGATCTATTTCTTCTTTCTACAATGCCATTTTGTTCAAGTGTTCTAGGGGCTGAATACTATCTTTTAATGCCATTTTCTTCACAAAAGGTGTTAAACTCTCTAGAAGTAAACTCTCCACCTCTATCAAATCTCAAAAATTTAATCTTCATTCTAGATTCATTCTCAACTTTATTCTTAACAATCTTAAACTTATGAAATGCATTAGATTTTTCTTTAAGAAATGCAATCCACATCATTCTTGTAAAATCATCAACAAGAATCATAAAATACTTTTCTCCATAGAATCCTCTAGTCCTGTTAGGACCACTCAAATCTGTATGAAAAATCTCTAGCTTCTCTTTAGATGTAAAATTCTTACTACGAAAAGAACTTCTCTTCTATTTAGCCATTACACATTCTTTGCAAATCATGTTAGTAGGCTTCATAATTTTAGGTAAATCTCTTACTGCAAGTGTAGTACTTACTTTCACAATGTTATCAAAGTTTATATGATAGAAACTTCTATGCCATAACCAACTGTCATCAATCTTTGTAATAAAAAATGTCATCTTAGTAGGATTCAACTAAAATACATTATGATGGAATATGGATGAAGTGACTGAGAGGGGGGGGGTGAATCAATCAACCATAAAAACACTTCACAATTAATTCTTTGCAGATCCCTTAGGATATCTTAACAATGTTATCTGTTTTAGCACTCGGTAAATAGATTGCAGTAATCTTGAAGATGCAGAAAGTATTAGCAATATTTAGATATTCATCAGCACATGTATATGATTGAGGAAGCAATTAAGAACACAAGAGACACAAGATTTAACGTGGAAACCCAATATGGGAAAAACCACCAATGTATCTAGATACTGATTTTCACTTTTCTGAAGTGATGCCCGGTTAGAAGCCAACCCGGTAAAAGGTTACAAAACACACTGTTAGGTGTGACCTTGTTAGAGGATTTAAAACACCCTGCTAGGAGTGGCCTGGTAAGAGGTCTTGAAGACAATTCAATGGAATTGTCACCTTGTTAGAGGATTTACATTATGGCTGTTAAACCAACTCGGTTAAGAGATTTAGAATTCACTGTTACAATGATAAGAAGGTAACAATAAAAATGACCTGTATAATAATGCAACTGTCTTGCTGATTACAGATCTCTGTTCTGCATAAGTCTGATCCTCTCTGATTGAATAAATCTCTGTTGCACCTCAAGGATATCTGAACATCCTTCACAAATTCGCATTCACCTTTTTTCTTTTCTTCTGTAAATGTTCTGCTGTGTATATATACTTTTCACATTTGACCTTTTATTTATATGATTTTGGATTAGTCGAATCGACATTATTTAGTATAACAGTCGACTGAATTAAGTAAACTCTATTTGCAAAAATCCTTCAAGGGCCGACAGTGCTCGGTGACCATATCTTTTTATAATTTTTCGGAGACCGAGGGAACTCGGTAAACACCAACAATCCTTTACCTTTGATAACCGACTGAACTTGGTAAATACTAACTTTCCTAGATGACCGACTGAACTCGGTAAACATTAAACTTTCTTCGATGACCGACTGAACTCGGTAAACACTAAACTTTCTTCGATGACCGACTGAACTCGGTAAACACTAAACTTTCTTCGATGACCGACTGAACTTGGTAAACACTAAACTTTCTTCGATGACCGAGTGGACTCGGTAAGCACTAAACTTTCTTCGATGACCGAGTGGACTCGGTAAGCACTAATATTCCTGTCTGGCAGACCGACTGAGCTCGGTAGAAGCAGATTGCTGTGAACTATGACATTGTGTGACATCAAAGACAATACATAATTGAGTAGCAATTTCCTTCAGACAATTGTTTCCAAAAATCTCCCTCTTTGGCATTGATGGCAACACAATATGTCATAGCATAAGAAATTTGAAAGAGTTAGCTCGGTTTGGATTCAAATCTCCCTCTGTCAGAAAACTTCCTGTATCCTGAAAATTCTTCCTTCTGACTAATGAAAATTTCTTGAAGTAATAGCAAAGACAGAAGTAAACAATCTCCCTCTTTGACAACACATGCCAAAGACAATTCACATATTACCGGTGAAAATTAATGTACCTCAAGTACTGATTCATATGCAATGATTCCTTAATATGCTGCATCAACAGGTTGATTTTCAATCATGTTCTGGTTGATGCATCACTAAAACTGTATTTAGTGAGCCCCGGATAGGGGAATGACCCCTAACTTACCTCTTAGATACACAAATGCATCCTTAGGTAATGGTTTGGTAAAAATGTCTGCAATCTGTTCTTTTGTATGAATATATTCTAATCTGATTTCCTTGTCCTACACCAATTCTCTGACAAAGTGATATTTAATAGCAATGTGCTTGGTTTTGGAATGCATCACTGGATTCTTAGAAATGTTTATTGCACTGGTATTGTCACAAAATATAACAACTAGTTCTTTGATTTCAACCTTCATACCTTCTAATAGCTGTTTAAACCAAACAATATTTGAACAGTTTACTGCAGCAGCAACATATTCTACTTTGGCTGTGGATTGATATGTACAATTCTGCTTTTTACTAGTCCAGGATACCAGTCTTTTTCCAAGAAAAAATGCTCCACCACTTGTGTTTTTTCTGTCATCAATGTTTCCTGCCCAATCAGCATTAGTAAACACTTTCAAGTCTAGATTGCCTCCAAATTTATACCACAAACCATACTCTTCAGTTCCTCTTAAGTATCTTAAGATTCTTTTGATTGCCATCATGTGATTTTCCTTAGGTTTTGCTGAGAATCTAGCTACTATACCGACTGCTAAGGCAATATCAGGTCTTGTATGTACTACATACTGCAATTTTCCAATCATAGATCAGTATAAGGTCTGATCAACTTCTTTTGAATCATCATTTTTGGTAAGTTTCAGTCCAGTACACATGGGTGTACCAACTAGTTTTGAATCTTCCATTCCAAACTTCTTAAGTATCTCCTTAATGTATTTGGATTGAGTAATGTATATACCATTCTTGCTTTGCTGAATTTGAAGACCAACAAAGAATTTTATTAAACCAAACATAGACATTTCAAATTCTCTGTTCATTTTCTCTGAAAATTCTTTGCACTGATCCTCATTCCCTGTAAATATAGTATCATCCACAAATATTTCTGCCAATACAATTTTGTCATCCGGTCCTTCTTTAATATACAGATTGCTATTATCATTAGCTCTTTTGAAATTAATCTGGATCAAATAGTTATGGAGTCTTTCATACCATGCTCTGGGAGCTTTTTTTAAACCATACAATGCTTTGTGTAACCTGCAGACCATGTCCCTTTTGTCTGGATCAACAAAACCTTCAGGTTGTTCGATGTAGACTTCTTCATCAAGAATTCCATTGAGAAATGCAGATTTTATATCCATCTGATATACCTTAAATCCTTTGTGTGCTGCATAAGAAAGTAGAGTTCTTACACCTTCTAATCTTGCAACAGGAGCAAAAGTTTCTCCATAATCTATACCTTCTTCTTGAGAATAACCTTTACATACCAGTCTAGCTTTGTTTCTAGATACTTGACCATCTTCATTCAGTTTATTTCTGAATACCCATTTTGTTCCAATTACATTCTTATCTTTAGGTCTAGGTACAAGAGTCCAAGTTTTGTTCTTTTGTATTTGTTCTAATTCTTCATTCATTGCTTCAATCCAACTTTCATTCTCCAATGCATCTTTGATATTTCTAGGTTCAAAATCAGTAAGTAGACATGTACCTTTTAGCTTGCTTCTTGTCATAGTACCATCTGATTTGTTTCCAATGATTTGATCTGATGTATGATGTCTTCTGACATATTTGGCTAGTATAGGTTCCTTGCCTTTTGAATGATTCATGCTGTTGTCTTCTAGGATCTCATCTTCAGGTTGCTCGGGCTCGGTAGATATTTGCTCGGTAACTTCAGGCTGAGACTCGATCTGAATTTCTTCCTATGACTCGGTTTGAACTTCTTCCTATGACTCGGTAACTGTGCTCGGCTCGGTAGATATAGCTTCCTTATTGATAGTTGTGTCTGTTAGTGTTTCAGGTTCAATGTAAATGAATCTTCTGTAGTTCTCAGGTTCCCTTTTGCTTTCTTCCTCAGTCTTTTCTGCAAACTCATCAAATTTTACATGTATACTTTCTATGACTTTGTGAGTAGATAAGTTCAGACATTTGTATGCCCTGCTTTTGCTAGAGTATCCTAGGAATATTCCTTCATCACTTTTCACATCAAATTTATTTCTTCTGGATTCTTTTAAGATATAACACTTGCTACCAAATATTTTCATGTAACTTACATTAGGTTTATAGCCATACCATAATTCATAAGGAGTTTTGAATGTGTCTTTCTTCAATTGTACTCGGTTCAAGGTATGAACTGCAGTGCTGATAGATTCCTTCCAGTACTTTATAGCGATGTTCTTTTCTATCATTAGAGTCCTTGCACAATCCATAATAGATCTGTTTCTTCTTTCTGCTATTCCATTCTGCTCAGGAGTTCTAGGAGCTGATACCTGTCTTTTGATTCCTCTTTCAATGCAGAAGTTGTTAAAATCATGGGAGATGAATTCACCACCTCTGTCTGATCTTAAGCATTTCAATCTTTTCCCTGTTTCTTTTTCTACTCTTGCTAAGTACCATTTGAACTTTTCAAAGGCTTCTGATTTTTCTCTTAAATACATGACAGTCATCATTCTAGAATAATCATCAACGAAAAGAATAAAGAATTTATCTCCAGTATAGATTTGTATTCCAATAGGTCCACATAAATCAGTATGCACAATTTCCAAAATTTCTTTAGACTGATAGTTCTTACTCTTAAAACTAGTTTTACTCATTTTGCCAATCTGACAATTCTTACATAGACCAGTGTCAGGTTTCTTCAAAGTAGGAATGCCTCTAACCTTCTTGAATTTGCTTATTTTTATCATGTTATCAAAATTCACATGACATAACCTTTTGTGCCATAGCCAACTTTCTTCTATTTGAGCAATAAAGCATGAATATTCATTGAGATCAAGATAAAATAAGTTACCTTTTGTTTGTTTGCCTGATCCAATGAGTTTTCCTTTTCCATCCAGCAGTCTTGCTTGAAACCAGTGTTGATTAGCTGTGCTACACTTAGAAGATTATGTTTTAGTCCTTCAACCCAATAAGCATTATCACATATGAGTTCTTTGGTTAATGAGATTCTTCCTTTTCCTTTTATACAACAAGGTTCATTGTTTCCAAATCTTACATTACCATTGTCACAGTCTTCTAGATATTCAAATTTTGTCTTGTCACCAGTCATGTGGTATGAACATCCGCTGTCTATTATCCATATATCATCTTTGCTTATATGAGAAATAAGTGCCATCTTATGTTCATCATCATCAGATTCATCTTTTATAGCAATAAAGACAATTTCTTCTTCACTATCATCAAAATCTTTAGCCATAAAACATGATTTCTTACCTTTATCCTTGTATGATTTGAAATTATTTTTGCCATAGTACTTGTGACTTCTCTTTTCTTCTTTGACTTGCTTGTTTGGGCACCTAGCTGCAATATGTCCAATTTCTTCACATGAAAAATAGATTAAAGGAGTTTTACCTTTATACTTACCTTTCCCTCTAGAGTACTTCTTTGTAAGTAATGCTTCTACAATTTCAAGATCACTATCAGAACTTTCTTCTGATTCTTCTTCACTTTCTGACTGAACTTCTTTAATTTTCTTGTTCTTCTTTAGTGACACCTTGGCCTCAAATGCTGATTCAATATTTTTGGAACTAGGAACATAGTTATCATAGTTGTCTAATTCAAAAGCTGTCAATCTTCCAACTAAAGCATCCAAAGTTATATTGTGGTTTGCTTCACATCTTCTTTCTTGAATAGCTGATACTCTTATTGCATAGATAGGGAGTAGTGTTCTGAGTACCTTACTTATAACAGTCTCATCTGAGATTGTTCCTCCAGAAGCTCTAATTGCACTTACACTTGCTTTGATTCTTTCAACATATTTTGCAATGTTTTCGTCTTCCTTCATATTCATCTTGTCAAACTGTCCTCTTAGGCTTTCTGCTTTGGCTCTTTTCACATTTGCATCACCACCATATATTTTCTTTAGTGCCACCCACATTTCATATGCAGTAGTACAGTCTTTAATATCATCAAATTCTTCATAGCTGAGAGCAGATGCAATGTCTATCATCATGGTAGTGTGAGTCTTTTTATCTGCAATGTCTTCAACAGTTAATGCACCATTAGGAATTGTGTACTCTTCATCAATGTATTTGCATCCTGAATCACCAATGGAAGCCAGATGAAGTCACATGAGACCTTGCCATGCTGAAAAGTTATCTCTGTTAAGCTTTGGAATTTCCCTCTTGTAAGACATCCTGATCTTTAGCTTAGGTCTTTGAAACCCTTCCTGCAAGCACCAAAAGCTCTGATACCAATTGATGGAATATGGATGAAGTGACTGAGAGGGGGGGGTGAATCAGTCAACCATAAAAACACTTCACAATTAATTCTTTGCAGATCCCTTAGGATATCTTAACAATGTTATCTATTTTAGCACTCGGTAAATAGATTGCAGTAATCTTGAAGATGCAGAAAGTATTAGCAATATTTAGATATTCATCAGCACATGTATATGATTGAGGAAGCAATTAAGAACACAAGAGACACAAGATTTAACGTGGAAACCCAATATGGGAAAAACCACCAATGTATCTAGATACTGATTTTCACTTTTCTGAAGTGATGCCCGGTTAGAAGCCAACCCGGTAAAAGGTTACAAAACACACTGTTAGGTGTGACCTTGTTAGAGGATTTAAAACACCCTGCTAGGATTGGCCTGGTAAGAGGTCTTGAAAACAATTCAATGGAATTGTCACCTTGTTAGAGGATTTACATTATGGCTGTTAAACCAACTCGGTTAAGAGATTTAGAATTCACTGTTACAATGATAAGAAGGTAACAATAAAAATGACCTGTATAATAATGCAACTGTCTTGCTGATTACAGATCTCTGTTCTGCATAAGTCTGATCCTCTCTGATCGAATAAATCTCTGCTGCACCTCAAGGATATCTGAACATCCTTCACAAATTTGCATTCACCTTTTTTCTTTTCTTCTGTAAATGTTCTGTTGTGTATATATACTTTTCACATTTGACCTTTTATTTATATGATTTTGGATTAGTTGAATCAACATTATTTAGTATAACAGTCAGCTGAAATAAGTAAAATCTATTTGCAAAAATCCTTCAAGGGCTGACAGTGCTCGGTGACCATATCTTTTTATAATTTTTCAGAGACCGAGGGAACTCGGTAAACACCAACAATCCTTTACCTTTGATAACCAACTGAACTCGGTAAATACTAACTTTCCTCGATGACCAACTGAACTCGGTAAACATTAAACTTTCTTCGATGACCGACTGAACTCGGTAAACACTAAACTTTCTTCGATGACCGACTGAACTCGGTAAACACTAAACTTTCTTCGATGACCGACTGAACTCGGTAAACACTAAACTTTCTTCGATGACCGAGTGGACTTGGTAAGCACTAAACTTTCTTCGATGACCGAGTGGACTCGGTAAGCACTAATATTCCTATCTGGTAGACCGACTGAGCTCGGTAGAAGCAGATTGCTGCGGACTATGACATTGTGTGACATCAAAGACAATACATAATTGAGTAGCAATTTCCTTCAGACAATTGTTTCCAACACATTACCTCTGGTTCTAGATCCAGTTCCAACCAGATTTCCATCCTTATCCTTTATCACACAAGTTTTCTAAGTAAACCCAACTTGATATCCCTTATCAACTAACTGTCCAACTATCCATCCACAAAATAAACATCATCAGTATTAATCTTTCCATCAAGAGTAATAGATCCTATAAATTTAATCATACAAGGTGCATTGTTTCCAACTCTAACAAATCCTCCATCATATTCATTCAACTTTATGAACTTTTTCATGTCTCTAGTCATATGATGTGAGCAACCACTATCTATAATCCAATTAGCTTTCTTTTCAACTTGAGAAACTAAGGCTTTTTCTTCCTTAACATCAGTTTTAGGATTCTCTTCTTTAATTGCTACAAATCCTATGTCATCATTATTTTCAGTATCACTTTCACTTAAAGTTCTTTCTATACTATCTTCAAGATCTTCATCATTAGCATAATAACATTCCTTAGATCTTCTAGGTTTGAAATTTCTTTTGTACTTTTTAACTCTCTTAGGATATTTAGATGCAAAATGACCATATTCTTGACAAGTCCAACATTTAAATATTTTCTTACCATCTGGTTCTCTTTTCACAAGCAAGGCAATACCTTCTTCAATCTTCTTGTCTTCTTTATTTCTAGAATTGATGTTGCCAGCATAATCTCCATTCACATTGATGCTTCCTGAAAATGTAGGGTGAACACTCAAAACACTGAATGTTGTCTCCATTCTAAGTACATCTCTTGATAATCTCAAGTTTATTTTTGCTACTTCCAATCTACCAAGAAGAGTTTGTCTTGTAAAGTTTGTTGTGCAAGGTATCACTTGTTCAATCATCTATGTTGTCTTCTTAAATATGGGAGTCAATGTCCTCATAATTTTCCATATCACTTCATTCTCTATCTTTGTTCCTCCACAAGATTTTATACCTATAATGATTTTTAACATTCTACCAATATAAATTCTAATAGATTCATCTTCCAACATTCTTATATCTTCAAACGCACATATCTAGTTATGTAATCTAACTCTTTTTCCATGTTCATCACCTTCAAAAGTAGAGTGTAAAGCATTCCAAATTTCATGAAATTTTTTCAAATATTTTACCTGACTGTAGTCATTCTCTGGAAGTGTTGTCAAAAGTGCTTCTCTTGCAAGTATGTTACACATGAATAGATCTCTCTCTTCCATAGTACATGTTTCAAGATTGTCCTCTTCAATGATATTCTTATTATTCTTTGTAATCAACCAATAAACTGATCCTAAACATAGTAGGTGTGTCTTCATATTTTCTTTCCAGCTGTCAAAATTTACTCAATCAAACTTAGGGCTTTCTTTCCTAAAATTCACCATGGATCTCCTTAAGCTGTTAAACTTCTTTTTCAAGGACCTGCTAGTCTGATACCAATTGTTAGAAATTAAAGTCCACCAAGATAACTAAGAGGGGAGGGGGGTGTAAATCAGTTATCAGATAATTATAAATTTTATCATCTTCAACATCATTAAACCATATAAGCAATATAATTACTAACCATAGAAAGATATTCATACAAAATAACATAATGACACAAGATATGTTGACTAGGGAACCTCTTGATCAAAGAGTAAACCCTGGTGGGAATGATGCCCACGTAAGATGCACTAATATGAATATTTTTTGTGAAAGCATGGACTTTGTTTGAAGTCTTATGAAATACATTTAGTACATATGAATCCCTGTTAGGAGATTTTGAATCCCTGTTAAAAGATTCTAACCTTGTTAAGATTTATGGAAGACATAAGGACCCACTGCACAAATAGCTTAAGGGTAAGATCACTGGACACACTATCCAAATAATCTTTGCATTAATCAATGGAATAATATGTTACCTCTTCTTTGTTTGTGCCAAACTGCACTCACTATTACATCAGATCTCAATTTTAGATCTCTATACTTCGCATGTCTTCCTTCACAAATTTTCTTTCATACTTATCTCTTTTCTTCACTTTATGCATACAACATCATACACAATCACTACTTCCACATAAAAAGTACATACTACTACCTTAAAAATACATTAAAACAAGGAAATGCATTCCTTCCTTTATACCACACTCAAATATTTACAAATGAGTTGGCATGCAATTACAAAATAAAATTTTCCACATGCTACACCAAAATTACACAAAACTGTCAGCTTCCAAATATAATAAATCTTCACTCGTGTGACCTCTAAGTCTGTGCTATCATCCATGTCACTATCAATGTGTCTTCAACTTCCCTTTAACTTCACAAAACTAGATTCCATCCTAATTAGGAGATATTATCTAATTTCCATAAACCGCTACTCAGGAACACTACCTAAATACTGCTTCCACCAAAATGATCATAACTTCCATGAATAAATGAATTACTATCTATGCTATTAACCATAGACATATAACATATCAAAGAGTATAACCTCAACATCACATAGCTCCAACTACAATAACCCATGTATGCTAATCCAAACCCTGTCTTCTTCTCTGCAAGTCTTTGGTAAATCATTGTGTTGACATCAATAAAAATCATAGTCATGAATGCAACAAAAACTACTACATAATGGATACCAAAAATTTAGCATTCATTCCTAACACTTTACTACTTTGTCTTTCTCACTAGGTGCTTGAGTGATGGGTGCAGACTTAGGTTTCATGTGCTGCTCTAAGAATACCTTCTCAAAGGCTTTCTTTGTTTCCTTAGATATCAGCTCATAGTCTTTGATCATGAGGTATAGTGTTCTCATCTTTGTCCTTAATTAAAGCTTCACCAAATTTAGTAAAAATGACTTTTCTTCAATATAACATACTGGAAGAGTAGAATCAAGAGTTTGTTCCCTTATTCTAAGGTCTTCTTCAGTGGCTTGTCTCTTCAAGGTATCCATTATCTCCCATACCTTATCTAGAATTGTTGTTTTCAATCAAGAACTATCTTCTTGAACTTTATCATGTGTTTAATCAACATCTCATGAATCTATAAGTTATCAATTTCATGAAATTTGTCATAGAACTTGGCTATGTGATCTAGCCTTCCTTCATCTACAACTCTAGTCCTTAACACTTCAATACTAGGTATAAATCCTACTTTTGGAGGTGACTGCACATTTTTGAATTTTCTCCTTTTGGATGCACTTATAGCTGAAGGATGGTTTGTGGCAATTTGTTTTCTCCTCTTGGGTATCTTAGGAGATGCATCTATGTACTCAATATCAACTATACCAGTGGGCGCAGGACTGATATCATCAATTTTACCTTGTTTATTCTTTGGATCATTAGTCTTTTCAATATTTACCTTTTTCAACTTAGGATCATTAGACTTAGCATCTTCTATGGATGGGCTCTCAATTTCCAAGGCAATATTTTCTTCCCTTGCCTTGTCAAGGTATTCTTGTGTTACTCCATGGATTTTGAGTATCTTAGATGTAATCTTAGAGGATTTCCTCTTAGTTCATATGATGTTTAGTTTAGCATCAACTTCCCTTGTCTTTTCCTCATAAGTTCCCCACCTAGGTTCATTAGGATCTTTGGGGAATGATAGTAGAACCTATACATATGCTTCAAGGACCTATTCCTCTACCTCATAACCAATTGGATGAATCCATTTAGTTCTTGGCTCAATAGTTTCCATACAAGTAGTGTCTATTTCTACTATAAAGAAAATAGTATCCTTATACTTTTCCATAGTGCTTTCTAGAATTCTATACCTCATTTGCATCTTGACCCTAAAGTTTTTCAATTCCAATGTCACATAATCTCTCAATGTGCTCTATTTGGATGCTTTATTAGATATCTATGGCATGGTTGGAATGGACTTGTCCAAATACAAATCCGATACCCTCCCAATAATATGAAGGTTCATGTAAATGATCAATGAACCAAACCTAAATATCTTTGTCTTATCATGCTTGATGGTCTTGATGTTATCAATCAACTATGCATGCAAGATATCACACAAGTTGAACTCTGCATCTTCCCTCACAAATATAATGGTTGCTAGAATATTCCCTGTAGACACACTATTCACCCTACTAGAGTGATGGAACCTATATCCAAGTATCATAGACATCAATTTGATGTCCGCTTGTTCAATAGGCTCAATTTTCAACCCCCACCTATCACTCCTTGACCTACATGTTTGTTCAACCATATTTCTAACATCCTTTCCCATAGGAAGGATGATGCCTATCCCAGAAAGGCCTATCATGTCATGTATCAAGTCACTAGCGATTCTAACTAGTACATCACCAATCCAAAATAGATCATCATGAATTCTTCTCAATAAAATCTTTATCCATTATGTCTCATAGAATTCATATGCCATAGTATACTCAACAATAGGGTGATCATTCCATTTAGCATATTCATCCATGAATGCTTTATCTGATTTCAACATGGTATCCATGTGTGCCCTTAACCTATCCAACACTACTGGTTCTTTCTTGCAGTAGATATAAGCCCTAATATCCTTGACATGCATGATGCCCATAGGTGTGCGGGAGAAAGCTCCCTCTAAATCATCTAGGGTTGATTTAAATGGGTGCTTCTTTAATATGTATCTCTTCTTATTAGAAACATCAAAAACTATGGGAGTGGTCATGACTTACTTGTTAATCTCTTTCCAACTGAACTTCAAGATAGTCTGAAGGCTTTTGAGTCAGCACAATGAACTAGGGTTTCTGTTACTGACCAAATGCACTACAAACACTGATAGATCAATCTTCAAGTCTTCACAACAACTTCCAAGGCTCTTTCTACTCTTCAATCACTTTGAATTTGAATGCAATGAGTGATCAAAGAACTTTTTGTGTACTTAAAGTGAGAATTCTACCATTAGTGCAAGTTGTGTAAACCAGGTTGTCACTTCAAAATTTCCAACTTGGGTTCTGCAAACAATCATCATGTGCACTTTTGCAAAAAGGTTCCTTTACACTCCAAAATTTTAAGTCCAAAGGTGCATACTTTGAGGATGAGTATACAAGCCATGTAGGGGTCTAGAGATAAATTAGCTCCCCCTATGACCCTAAGTGCCATTCATCAAGATGTAGAGGGTGCATCCACTGCAGATGCATCCAATACATTCTCATCAACTTTGTCCTTCTTTCCTTCTGACCAAATCAAGCTCACATCCTCTGAGGATTTCACAAACTTGACATCTCCTTTAGGATCCAATACTGATTCTTCAGCCTTTTTAGGGCTTTCCTGACCTTGCATCCTTGATCTACAGAACTTTGAGATATGTCCAACTTTGTTACAAGAGTGAAAAATGGTTGGAGGCCTTATATTCCTCGGCACATTGACATGGGTCACCATTTTTCATTGTTTTTCTGAGTGACCATTATAGTTACCTATCTAACATGTAACATTCTAAGAACTTCTTATATTTGTCTGATTATGATTTCTCTGATCATGCTGAATCCTATTCTTCTTACTAGTCTTGCAATTCATGGCTCTATGACCAAATCTATTACATGAATAATAGTAGCCATTAAAAGTTCTTACGTCTTTATAGTTCCTTGCAATGTGTCCATGTTTGTTACATGTAAAAGAAGTGTGTTCTATAGGCTTGTAGGTGGTCCACCATTGTGTTTGGTTTGATCTTCAATCTTCTTAGTATTAGTAGAGTCTTTTTGTGTCTCCTTTCTTGCTCACATGTTGTCGATCTAGTTTTGTTCTTCATTGTATCCAATACAACTAGTGTCTCCTTTAGCTCTTCTTGTATACAACTAAGATTCTATCAAATCAGAACTGGTGTGCAATTTGTCAATGTGATTCTTTGCTTCTTTCACTTTAGACTCCAATCTTTCTTTGCTATTCCTTAGTTCCAAGATTTCCAAATTGTCTTCCCTTAATTCCTCATTGAGTTGAAGATTCTCCTTGACCTATTCATTGTAGACTTCCTAATTATTGATCAACTTATCATCAAACTCTTCAAGTAGTTCTTTCATAGATGAATTTTCTTCATTCAGTTTCTTGACCTTTTCTCCTAGATCACTGTTAGAGAATTCTTTCAGATCCCTTCTTATCTTTTTGATAACTAATTGAGAATCACTGACTTTCTCTTTTCATTCTTCAATTTCTCTTTAGATTTTTCCAAGTCTTCAAGAGAGGCTTCAAGATTTTTCTTCAGATGTTTCATTTCTACTTTTTCCATGATCTCCTCAAGTGGTGAACCTTCTTTGCTAAGGACCAGAGCTCTGATACCAATTTTTAGGATTGGGAACACTAAGAGGGGAGGGGGGTGTGAATTAGTGTTCACTGTATTTTAACTTTACACTTTAATATTTATACTAAATTTTCAATGCTTAAGTACTAAATTAAACATTCACATAAATATGAAACATGAAATCAACACATGACACCAATATGGTTATGGGGAAACTTAAATAGGTAAAAATGCCGGTGGGAATTGACACCCACTACTATTTTGCACTAGTGTTTTTTCATCCTTGTTAGAAGATCCTTAACCCTATTAGGAGTAGCTTTACAATGCTTTAAGTATAATAGACCTTGTTAAGGGTCAGACCCTATTAGGAGTCTTTTACAATAATCTTTGTTAGGGGAGTGGACTCACTTGTTGGAAATATTCAAGACTATCTAGGTTACTGAGAGGGGAGGGGTGAATCAGTAACTTCAAAACTTTTAACAGATTCAGATCTTAATAATATTAGATTGATAATATGACTACATGCATGAGTAATAGAAAGAATAAAACATTCATAACACTTAGAACATAGAGATTTGGTGACCCAGAAACCTTCCAAGTAGAAAGTAAAACTGGGGTGGGGATGATACCCACAAAACTTCAATACTGTAGTATAAAGTTTGCCGGTTAAGGCTTACAATGATCACTTTTGATTATCTACCCTATTAGGAGCAATAAGGACTGCTAGGTCCACCTTGTTAGAGGTTTTTCAAACATACAATGAAGTATGCACTCGATTAAGAGATTTTTACAAAGACTGTTAAGTCTACCCGGTTAAAGGATTTCAAGTTGATTCACTTGTTAGGATGAAACAATAGATCTCTTACTTGCAACTGTACTTGCTGATTGAGATTTTCTAATGTACTCATCACCTTCTATGATGGATAGATCTTTTCTACTTCTTATACTATTGTAGCCCTTTTTAATTCGCTTATCTCTGCCTTTCTCTCTTTTTCATACTTCTCTATTTCATCATTCATGGATATGACATAAAATATTGTTTATATATCAATCTAAGTCAATTCCAAAACAATTACGAAGTCAACTCTTAAACAAGTAAACACAAATATTACTGAGTCAGCCCAAATATAGTTACACGGTTACTGCAAACTAACTCAATGACTTTCTGATACTCAATGTCCACTGCATTACTTAGCATCATCATGCACTTGGTAGAAGTGGAAACTTGGTCCATACTAACCACTCGGTCGTAGTTTCAAACTTGGTAAATACTAGAGACTCGGTAGATAAAGTGTTACTCGGTAGAAACTAAGTTTCCTATTTAACCATGCAGCACTCGGTAAACACTATGAAACTTTGTGAGCTCAGTATGCACTGTTCTACTCGGTATGCTCTGTTCTGCTTGGTAAGCTCTGCTCTGCTGGGTAAGCTCTGCTCTACTTGGTATGTACTATTCTGCTCGATAAGCACTGTTCTACTCGGTATGTACTGTTCTGCTCGGTATGCACTATTCAGAATAAGTGTTGTCACTAATGACAATCATGCTTAATGCCAACAATCTTCCCCTTTGGCATTAGTGACAAAAACACTTATAGCCAAAACTTATATACAAGAATCATGCTAAATCTTTTTTGATTTTTCAAAATTTATCTTTGTCAAACTACTGTTTATATATTTTATGACTCCCTTATATAGAGTACTTTCTCCCCCTTTCGTATTACACACCTTAATCTTATACACTTTCTCCTATACATTTTCTCCCCCTTTTTGACAATAATGCCAAAGGTGTATATACAAGTATTTTACAGGGAGAATCCAAAATGTGAAAGAAAATCAGAATGTACCTTTATGATTAGTGCCAGAGTTCTGTCCCAATTCTCTTGTAGAATCTTGCATGTTTGGAGTGCAATTTGGACTTTTGCAGAGAGTTCAATCATGTGATCTGCAATAGAAAATTGATTGTCATGGAGTAATGCTTTTGAGTGAACAATGTGCTTTTGCATTATGTCCATGATGGGAAGGATCGTGTTCTGAATATCTAGCAGTGTTGACCAGATCTTTGTATCTTCTTTTAATAATTCCGACTGCCTATTTGATAGGAATGTGATTTTCATATGATGTGCAGAGCTTGAACTAGGTTCAAGTTGCAACCTCTGTACACTGTCCTTCAGATCCTCATCAATCTTATTTAATTTATCCTTGACTTCCTTAGTGAACTTAGCAACATTACATAGCTTAGCAACAAGTGAGGTAACATTGGAATAGGAGGACTCAATATCTGTCAAAACTAAAGATAATTTTGCCTGATTAATAGCTATATGCTGAGCAACATGCTCAAGCATTTTATTGTCAAATTTCTTCTCAGCTTTCTCAATAATATTTTCTGACGCAGAGGAATCCTCATGGAACTTTTTTACTACCTCAGCTAACTGTAACAAAATATGTTGAGAGGAATCAAATTTAATACCTAATGCTTCTGACAAAATATCCTTTGCATCTTCAATAATTTTATATTCCTTGTCCCTTTCTTCTTTTAGTTTCTTCTACTTTGCTTTCTTTTGGAGGAGTTCACCAATGTTTTGCATTTGATCTACTGAAAGATTTGCAAAATCTAATTTTGGAATCTCTATCTCCTCATCTAAGTCTATATCCTCTTCTACATTCTTACTCAAAAATCTTGTACTTGGTTGAGCCTTAGGATCAACTATTATTGCACTTAATGCCTTTGTAGAAGTTATTGTAGACATTGTAGGACTTGCTGTGAAAAATGATAAACTACCAACTGGAATACTTGAAGGGCTCAAAACTGAAGTATTCACAATTGTAGAATCAAAAACTTAAATACTTATTGAAGTATCCAGAACTGAGGTACTTACTGCTGGAAAAATTGATATGGAAGTAGGTATTGAAGTAGATATAGGAGACTGCAACTCAGTAAAAGAGGTGGTAGTCATTTCTGTTGATGATTCATTGAGTTGTGCTAGTGATGATTTGACATTTGATGTATCTGTGGAAGTTGTCATAATCATACTTGAAGTTATCTCCATGCTAGGTGTAGCAACTTTTGCTGGAGAGTGAGGAAGTGAGGCAATAACTTCTGCAGCTATCCGAACAATATTATCTTCCTCATCACTTTGCTTGTCTACCTCAGTATCTTCTTCATGTTCATCATTGTCATCATCAATATCCTTGATTATCATAGTTTCGAGACTCAGTTTGTGAAGATTATAGATGTTTTTCCATGTGGCAGTGGCACTCTTCACAACTGACTCAATATCTTTGATCAAAATCAAACAACTGTTGAATTTGAGTTTCATCTTAATTTCATTATCTATCAATGCCTTATTAATTTCAGCATTTTTCAAACTTGGCATTAATTGCCTCAAGATTTGAGCATAGATGTCCTTGACAGTTTGTCTTGCATTGGACCATCTCAACTTAATTTTGTTTAGTAGAGTTCCTGGGATTTGAGAAGCTATCTCTCCAGGTGAGTATTTCCATCTTCCTATTTTCTCGATAACAGCATCTTCAATTTCCTGCTGCTCTTCCTCATATCTGATTTCATATTTTAGAGATTTGAAGTTTGCAATTCCAGATCCTTCTTTCATATCCTTGATCTTTTCTTTTAATGAAGGAGGAGGCCTTTTGAATACTATTTCTTCACGGTCTTTTCCTACCTTGCCTCTTGCACTCCTTGTAAATACTGCAGAGGGTTGCTTGGGTGCCTTGGTGATAATTACTTTTCCTTTCTTCTTTGTTGGTACTTTTTCTTCTTCCTCCTCATCCTTTTTCTCTTCTTCTTCTTCAAAGTCCTCTCCTTTTTCCTCAGTTGACATTAGAGGTGTGCTAGCTTGTATTTTGGCCATCCTCTTTCTTCCTTTGTTAACCACCTATGGAAGCTTTACACTAAGCTTAATTCTCTCCTTATCTTCTTCATATGTCCCAAAATATGGTGCCTTTGGATTAACAGGTTGATTAATTAGGGCTTCAATAATATTCTTTGTTTCATCAATATTTACCTCATAGGGAAGAGGTTTCACATGTACAATCCTTGGTTTTGCTTGTTGTATATACAAATTATCACAGTCCACCATGAAACAAATATCATCTTTGTAATCTTCCACCAATTTCTATGGAATCCGGAATCTATTGTTCATTTTTTCTTTAAATGATTCAAAATAGTTATCCATTATGCTTTCAAAATTGTCACCCATTTCTGAAATGTATTCATTCATCTGATAAAGAACCGGCACATCTTTTCTCCATACTACCATGCCTTTTGATGGGAAAAACTTTTAAGCATAGAAAAATAAACAAACCAATAGTGAGCCAAACTTACATGGATTGTTCTTTGAGGTTTGGATCCTCTCCATGTTCTTGTTGAACTATTTCAACAAAAGATCTGCTAGGTCAAATGACAAATTGTTCTTTACAATTTTATATGCTAGGTCAACTGCTTCACATGGAACACTGTTCTACCGACTTGAACTATATATCTTGTGAGCTATGATATGTATACCAAAATTCAATTCTACATTAGTAATTTTGCTTATCTTCATACCTCTACCATCTCACTTGGCTAGGGTTTTCTCTTCTAGTTCCGTCCGACCTAGGGTTTTTGTAGATTTTGCCTTGTCGAGCATGGGAAGACCAGTGATTCGGTGAATCATCTTCTTCATAATCTCTACTAGTTTCTCAAGCCATATTTTACCTTCATGTACTCAACTAAGGATATATCTGACCCATTTTATCTGAAAGCTCCTAGGCAAGTGTGTGATGTGAACTAAACCCTTATCTTCCAAATGTTGATGCTCCAGTTTGAGAACACCATCGACACATAGTTCATCACAAATAGTATCTATCTCTAGGGTTTCAAGCTCTTGAATTGTACACTTAAAATGACTGTGAATATCATTAATAAGGAGTACCTTAGGAGGAATTCGAGATTGAGCTCCACTCAGGTCTAGGGTTTCGGCAACTGCGGCCATGATTTTGAAATCTGGTGCTTTCCATTCTCCATGAACCAACATTTTCAAATCTTTCTTCATTTTAGTGCTAGATGATGCCATGGTAGCTCAGTGAACACCGTAAATTCTTCAAGGAAAGAGAATATCTTGCTGAAATATGCTTCAAAATGCTTGATTGTACTAGGAGACTTTTGTTCACGGTGAATAGTGAACTTGATTTCACTCCTTTTGTTAAAACTTTGTCATTAATGCTCAGTATGAATTAGGGTATTGAATTAGATAGGCTGTCATCCACTATGAATTAATTGCTCAGTGAAGACTCCACAACTCGGTGATCATACAAATTCAAACTTCTCCGACCTTACTCGGTAACCAAATGAAGTTAGGTTACTCTCAACCTTGCTCAGTGGTAACTGATACTGACCTTCTTGTGATCTTGTTGTTATCTGCATACTGATTTGAATCTATCTTCCTTTCAGTTCAGGAACTACTTTGGAATATGTCTATGAAGATACAGTTCCAGTGCTTTTCTTGGAGACTAGTTAGAGGTCATAGAGCCACTCCCTTCATTAGTGACTTTAGGATTGGTTTTCTCGATAGGTTTAGGAATCCACTTCTGTCTCATCTACTTCCTAATGTTATTTGCTTTTGCTTTCTTTTCATCTTCAATTTTGCCTAAATTCATGCAATTTTTAGCTATGTGACCAAGCTTAGTGCAATTATAACATCTTATGGTAGAATCCCTTTTTCTCAAGTGGTGCCTTACACAATTCATGCCAATGTGTCCATATTCTCCACAGTAATGACATCTACACCAAGTGTTGTAATCCCAACCAAACATTGCTTTAATAATTTGTTCCACTAGATTGGGTGTTTTAGTTCTGCATTCTGATGCCTTATGACCTCATTTGCTACATTTGTGACATATACCTTTAAATCTTGGTTTCTACTTGCATTCATTTGCTTTATGACCAAGCTGATTGCAATTTTAGCATTTTCCATTAAATTTTTCTTTTCCATTGTTCCAACATTTGTTTGAAGTTTGACCAATTTTTTCACAGTGATTACAGGTAGGTTTCTGATTCTTTTGAGTACCTTGTTTGGAGGACTCACCTTCCTCTTTGTATCCAAGTCATGCTTTTCCTTTTTGCCTATGAAGGTTTCATTCATACACCTAATTCATATCTTCTTGAGATTTCAACATTCTCTGATTGATTTGCCTTTCAGCATCTAGCTCACTCATCACTCTTAAATTGATTTTCTTTTCAGATCTCAGCTCTTCTCTCATATTTTCATTTTCTAATCTTAGAGTCAAGATTTCTTCATTTTTAATGGAGATTTGATCAATAAGATTTTCTAGCTGAAGAGTTTTATTCTGGATTTCATTGTTCTTTCCATCTATTTCATCTTTCATCTTGTTTCTTTGTTCCAAGACTTCACAAAATCTTGTTGACTGAATTTCCTATTCTCTTTTCAATTTTCTCACTTCTTCTTGCAGAGATCCATTATTTTCTAGAAGTTCTTTGATTGCATTGTTTGCTTCCTCTAAGCTGGTTGAAGGGAAAATGTCTTCAATCTTTTCTTCAACATACTAGTGGTCATTGATCTAATTTGCAAGTTCCTTCCTTCTTTTTAGGGAAAGGGAAAGATGCTCTCTTGCTTCTTTGAGTTAAGTTATGGCCATTTCCAGATCTAGCTTTTCATTCTCAATTACTTTGTTCAATCTGAATATCTCCATTGTTCTGAATCTTTTCTCAAGCTGTCAAACTTTATTCTGAGATCCACTATGCTCTGATACCAATTGTTGGAAATATTCAAGACTATCTAGGTTACTGAGAGGGGAGGGGTGAATCAGTAACTTCAAAACTTTTAACAGATTCAGATCTTAATAATATTAGATTGATAATCTGATTGCATGCATGAGTAACAAAAAGATTAAAACATTCATAACACTTAGAACATAGAGATTTGGTGACCCAGAAACCTTCCAAGTAGAAAGTAAAATTGGGGTGGGGATGATACCCACAAAACTTCAATACTGCAGTATAAAGTTTGCCGGTTAAGGCTTACAATGATCACTTCTAATGATCTACCCTGTTAGGAGCAATAATGACTGCTAGGTCCACCTTGTTAGAGGTTTTTCAAACATACAATGAAGTATGCACTCGGTTAAGATATTTTTACAAAGACTGTTAAGTCTACCCGGTTAAAGGATTTCAAGCTGATTCACCTGTTAGGATGAAATAGTAGATCTCTTACTTGCAACTATACTTGCTGATTGAGATTTTCTGATGTATTGATCACCTTCTATGATGGATAGATCTTTTTTGCTTCTTATACTATTGTAGCCCTTTGTAATTCACTTATCTCTGCCTTTCTCTCTTTTTCATACTTCTTTATTTCATCATTCTTGGATATGACATAAAATATTGTTTATATATCAATCTAAGTCAATTCCAAAACAATTACAAAGTCATCTCTTAAACAAGTAAACACAAATATTACTGAGTCAGCCCAAATATAGTTACATGGTTACTGCAAACTAACTCGGTGACTTTCTGATATGCGGTGTCCACTGCGTTACTTAGCATCATCATGCACTTGGTAGAAGTGGAAACTCAATCCATACTAACCACTTGGTCATAGTTTTGAACTCGGTAAATACTAGAGACTCAGTAGATAAAGTGTTACTTGGTAGAAACTAAGTTTCCTGTTTAACCATGCAGCACTTGATAAACACTGTGAAACTTTATGAGCTTGGTATGCACTATTCTACTTGGTATGCTTTGTTCTGCTCGGTAAGCTCTGCTCGGCTCGGTAAGCTCTACTCTACTTGGTATGTACTGTTCTTCTCGGTATGCACTATTCAAAATAAGTGTTGTCACTAATGACAATCATGCTTAATGCCAACATCACTTTCCTAGAGCTCACTGCTCAAATGGTGAAGGCTACAACCTTCTAATCTTAGATACACACTATATCTGCTAGGTGAACTATTACTGTGACAATGCTTGTCAGATTAGTTCCTTGATGCATTGATGCTTTGACCTCTAGCAAGGCTCTAATACATCTTATGTTGTCTTCACATACCTCTACTCTTCTTATCATAACTCTCTATCCACTTCCATGCTAAGTACAATGGGTGCACCTTACATTTATATGCTCATACAAAATAAACAACTAGGTCGGCCCTTAGACCTATTACATACAATGCTTCAAAATGAATGGGCTTAAGAGTGCTTACAAAAAAACAAGTATACATGTCAGAAACCTAAATACAATGGGAACATATCCTTTACAACATTACATTATAACACAAACCAAAATACTAACTATCAGCTTCACGCTCTATTCTTCTCTGGCACTTACTGGCTGTGCAACCTCAATTGACTGTAACTTTCTCATCCTTGTACATCGAATCATATGCTCTTAGACTAAGAAAGAATATATTCTAACAAACTTAAATTCCAAGGTGCATACCATATTTATTCTATATGCATGTGCACTGATGTTCTAAGCTGTAGGAACTCTGTACACTATCTAGTCTTCAACATTTAACTGATTTCTGATCTTCTCTTCAAATGCACTGACTCCAAACTACTATATGACTTTGTTGTGATAATGAAAACACTATATAAAGTCATATACATCATTATAGACAACTTTCCAACACATCCTTCAATACCTTATTTTTTGTCTCTCAAGCTCACATACCTTGAGTCCATATCATTTGGAAGATATACCATAAACTCAGAGACTAACTCTAGAATTTCTCACTATCATAAACTAGTGACCAATATTCACCAAAAAATCTACAACTCATCCAATATGTAACATTACATGATTCAATCTTAGATATAAGATCACAAAACATTGCTGAACTTTCCTATGTCTTCCTAGCATCTTAAACATCCATACAATGTGCATACACTATGGTAACCAGCCTGATCTCCTCACAAAAACATATGTTGACATCAGTGACAAAACATAGATGACAACAGTATGAGTGCATGTTGTGGTTCCACAACCATGCTCCACTTTAAAGCTTTTTGGCTTCATGGGCCCCCCTTTCCTTCTTTTTTTCTTTTTTCTTGTCTTTTGGTTGTTGGTCTATTGTCCTTTCTTTTTGTTTTTAGTTATCTTTTTTCCTTGTCACACTTTTAAACTTTCAGAAGTCCAAAAGTGCTAGAGGTCCAAAGTGGAAAACCTTGCAAAACTTTGACCTATTCCTAGACCCAAGGTGGAGTTTAGCCTTTTAGACACTGAAAGATAGGGATGTCTGACTCCCTAGAGTTGGCCTTTTTAGTGTTTTGGACTTTGGGGGTCCGATACCCCTGAAAGCCTGACCAATGGGTAGCTGATGTTACCCACCAGTTTGCCTATATAAAGCATAACCCATCTTTTTAAAACTCATTCAGCTTTTTGCCAGTTGTGTTTTTCAAAGCTCATTGCATGCTTGTGCTTCTTGTTCACCACTTCAATCTCAATAGTCCTCATCATCTTCCACTATCTATCAAGGTGGGTTTTTTCTCCCTCTCTCTTTCTCTATATGTTTTCTTTTGTTTTCTTTTGGTTAGGTTAGGGTTTGCTTATTTTCTTGTCAGCCTTAGCTAGTTTTTCTTAGGGTTTTGTGTTTTTTTTGGGCCTTTTGGCCTGTAGTTGAGGTTTTTCCCATTTGGTCATGTCTTAGGGGTCGTAAGGTAGTCTCCTTCAACCCCCTGGTGAGTCTGTGGTCAAACTCACCATTGGACTCATTTTTTAGTCTAACAAGGCCAAACCCTAGTTTTGGACCTTTGTGGTCTAAAACTTTCAGACTTTGATCCTACAAAATCAACTATCAGTTCAAGGGGTACAATCCAACTTCTAAGGTAACCAACTTACATGTGAGCATCATAGACACAGACATTGTAAATGTAAGCTAGAATGATTACTTGACAAAGTGTGCCCAACTGGTAGGATAATCAAAAGGTTGCACTTCCCTAGTACATTGCTCTTTAGTGAATGAAATGGCTTACCTAGTCTTAGTCTTATCATTAGACCTGATTAACACACTAGCTAGCCACTATGTACCTAATCAGTGTATGGTGAAAAATAGTGTTGGTGAAGTATTCTTGGACCTAAGACTGGACAACATTGAGGATGTTTTGCACATGCCCAAAGAGGTCGACAATTTCTTTAACTTGCACATCAATAAAAGGATGGAATTCTACAACAAGGATATCTCTAGGGCTCATGGCATCATAAACAATGAATATCTGATGTAGCCCATGCCCCAAAACAAACTAGATAGAATTGATATGAGGAGGGGGTATATGGAAGAAGACATCCAAGTTGTAATAACAATGATCAATAGGGTGTATGGGTTGGCAAGGTCTTCTTAATTGGAACCATGGATGATCCTGCTCATCTAGAAGATAAGGGAAATGAAAGCAAGGTTTGATTAAGCCTCCATTCTAAGCAATAATCTTGATGAACAGTTGGTACGAGTGAAGATAGATCCTCATTTCTACATGACATCTTATGTCATGTATTTGCTAGCTACCAAGACAAAATATTTGAAGTTGGGAAAATGGGAGAGCAAAAAATTTAGCCATTCACACTATATCCTCAATTAGTGAGGAAGGATTTTTACTAACATAATAGCCTAGATTTTAGAATTGTCAATGATGATTTCATATTTTCCATCATATGCTCCATTGAGGGAGATTATCCCAAGAGATTTTCCACTGAAGTAGAAAAAAAAGTAAAGGCCCTTGGGGCATTTTACATACAATTCCAAACCTTCACATACATTCATGTGGTGGGAAGCACCTTGGCACTAAAGAAGCTACCTAGGTACTCTTTTGATAGGGTAGTTCTTTTGGAAATAGCGAGGTAGCTATCAGATGCACATGAACATATCAAGCATAAGAAGAAGCAATGCTAGGACTTTCCCATTTCTATCAGGCCCCACTATGTGCCAGACATGAAAGGTTGTAACTCTCTGACTTGGGAATGGGATGAATTCCCACTACCAACCTATAATTTGGTAAGGCCTCATTTTGATCCCATTTGTACATTCATCCATATAATGTGGAGGCATTACATCCATCAGCCTCATATTAAAGATCATTGGTATAACTATGTGGATGATTATGAGATGAGGATCCATGACTATTTATAGATGAGTTTGGAGCTTGCACAAACCACTCTTTCATTAAGAATCCCTCAAAAGATAAAAGATGTTGATTCTGAGGACATCTTGGATTCCATTTATAACATAAACAAGGTGTATGAAAGAACTATCATGAATGGATAGGTAGACCGAGAAGAAAATGATGATATTGAGTTCAAAATATGACATGTGGTCAAGGTGACAAAATCATGGGTCGCCCGTCCCTTCCCTATGAAATTGGTACCCATGAAACAATGCCTATATACCCATGAATACCAAGCTACTTATGGTCTAGTGACACATTCAAAGAATTCTAAGACCAAGATGATAGGGATTATTGTGTCACCAAATGCCCCTTCCTCGAGTGGCCATAATTCTCTAGGTACGACAAAGAAAACAAAGTTTAAAATCATAGGACCCAAGTCAACCAAGGTAATCAAGGGAAATGTGTATAAAAGAAAGAAGGGCTTAATGCCTTCACAAATGGAAACTCTACAGGAGGATGATGATGATGAGTTGGATCAAATACCTCTCAATAGAAGAACAAGGTCCATGGGATCAATCAAGAAAAGTAGGATGATGGAGGATGATCCAAAGGATGTTGAAGGGGAAACTCAATAGGAGCTAATAAACTTAGATGCTTGGGGTGATGATGAGTTTGATATTAAGGATTTTGAAGGGATTCATGGTTTCCATTAGTTTGAGAAATAAGCTTTAGCTTGGGGACAATCAATAACTTTTTATTCTGTTCCAATGCAATTCACTAGGCCCCATGGCAAGAAGAGAGGAGGAGATCCACAAGGATTACAAGAGTCTCAAGGGATAGATGTAGAGGAGATGAATGAAGTTCAAAAGGAAACCATTCAGTTAGGGAAATATTTTACTACTTTTGAGGAGGTTGTGCCTACACAAGATACAACTGAACAAGTTCCATTAGTTTCACAAGTTCCCCTTGCTCCACCTCCACCTCCACCTCCACCTTTTGTTCCTCTAACCCCACCCCCACTTCCACATCAAACACCACCTTCCACTCCATTTCCCCTTTAGTATTAACCACTCCGCTACCCCAATAACCTAGTATAACATGGGAATCATCTCCAGGTGTGGGACCTATGCTAATTGAGATGAGACCTCTAGGTTCTAGGCTAGTTCCTCTTGGATAATCACCCTAATTTTCTTCTAGACATGAAAAGTAAAACTTTTGAGGAAAAGGGATAGAAGGAATACTTGGAAAGGGAAATGACTTGAAAGAAAACAACCTACTAGGTGATACACCAAAATTAGGGTTTGGATCTCAGTATAGAGGAATGGAATCAATGAAAGGCCTAGGTCTAGTAGGTCACAACTTATTGAATAGGCTTGCATAAGTGATTCATAGGAGGGCCTGAACATAAGACACAACTTATAACCTATAAGCAGACATTCACTTCTACAACTCGGTGTAGGATTGAGACAAGACTATTAGGGGGGCTGAAGTATACCCACAAAAACATTTAAATCAGATCAAACACAATAACACACACAATTACAGAAAGTAAGAGTGATTAGGAACCCTGAGTTATCATTGGAAACATGCATATACTTTGATTCAATAAGAGATAATTTAGACAAGGAAGCATAGGGACATGAAAGATTGTCACAAAATACCTTTGCAATATCTAAATCATTAATGAAAGAAATAATACAACTATATGAGCTAGAGGGTAGGAACAATACCACAGATGACCCTAAAGAAAAGATGAATTTCTTCTACAATTGTCCAACTCTGAGCACTAAGGCTCCAAAAAAGAACTATATACATCCCCTCTTCCACGTAGGCAAGAGTCAAAACCTAACTAGGGTTACAAAATTAAACAATGATATCAAACCCTAGGGTACTAATCACCTATTATGAAAATCTCTGAGAATGCTAGTGCTCAAATCATATCTTTCTTGTGTGTTGATCCTTCTGAACTAAAATCATCTACAAGCACAACAACCTTGACTTACCAACCCACCTCCAAGTCCACTAAGCCATGAAGGCTCACAATCTATCATATTTCCCTGGGTAATAGTACTATACTTTTGATAATAACACTAGCCAAAGGTGGTGCCAATCCATTAGCACCTTCAACATGACATGGTACCCTGCAACACTAGCTAATAGTCATCTCTATCACCTTCATAACCACAACTATCCTGAGACTTTATTTCCTGAGCTACCTGACATCGTGCATGGCCGAAAGAATGTAAAACCCTTGCAAAGACATTTGAATTTTTAAATATAATGGCTAGAAAAAAAAATTTAAATCATAACCATTGATGAGAAACCCTTCTTGCAATATGAATGGCCATGATGCACTTGAAAATAGTTTGAAAACTTATCTCTAACAAGTCAAATGCCACTATGGAAGTTGGAAACCAATGAAATGTGAGCAAATTAGCACATTTGAAAGACTTGGACCCATGACCTATAGAAAGAGCATCGGACGATTGTCACAAGATCACAAGGGCTTGGCAGATCCCTTGTGATCAAGTGATAACTGTAGATCTTCAGTCTACAGAAATTCTTGTAGATACTCTGACACAGTCCCACTGAGAACAAGATTCCAATCTAATAGCGGGTGCATGATCTCATACCCTTAGAATATTCCTTCAAAACATGTGCTAGCCATAGATCCTCATTAGACTAGGACCCCATGACACATCAGATCCTCTAACAAATCTACATCAGCATAAGGCAACCAATCACAAACGAGCACATCAGCAGGCCAGGCAACATGGCCCCACAAACTTTCTTTTTACTTTGACCAATAAGAAGATAGCATGTCATCCTGACTTCACATCAGACCCACCCGACAAGGCTAAAAATTGGTAAATCTGACGGCCGGCGTAAGATCGCATGTGTCAGAAAAAGGCTAAGTGAAGATATGCTAGCCGTAGATCTTCATCCCTCTGACACAACCCTGCAAAGACCCTAACATGGCCTGACTAACAAATTCCAGTCATTGCTATGTGGACCAATATAAGATGAGCACATCAGCAAATGAGGACCAACCGAACAAAGCTCTGACAACAAATCAAGATCGACGGCCATCACATAATCTCATGACTCTGATACAACCCATGAAATCATGCACCAATCATTGGATTAAAAGCTACACAGTCCTTTGGGTCCACTCTGACAAACCTCCAAATCATCACCAACCACCAATGACAAACCTCCACATAGGATGACATGGCACTGGACCCACAAAATCCTTGAAATGATGAGCAAAAGGGAAGATCAACAACCATCACAAGATTGTAAGTGTTAGAAGAACCCCTTGCGAACTCATGACAACCGTTGAATCTTCCTGACTAGGTCCCCATAGATTTGACCACCAAAAGACTTAGTGAATACATGACTGAGGAAAGGTTAGCTATCTCACTGGGTCATGGGATGTTAAGACTTAACCACCAAACATTTGGCGACTAAAAGAACCAATGTAATTGTTGAATCACCAAATAAAAGGGGTAACCACCGGAGAACTTAGAGAACCTATGACCGACCAATAAGAATAAAGCGCACATGGGTTTTTGAGGACTTAAGTGGCCAAAATAAAGTAACAAGGAAATAGAAACTAGCCTAGGGTTTTTTAGGGTTTTGGCCTATAACGGCTAGTTTTATGAATTTTTAAAGGACTTTTCACCTAGCCAGGGACCTAGAAATAGTTGTAGAGACCAGAGGGAAGTAGACAAAGCCATGAAATTTTGTAGAGTGCTTAGAAGGATAAAAATGCAAAGCTTGAGATGAGAATTGGCCAAATTTTACATAGGACATGCAAAATTAGGGTAACATTTTGGCAATTTCTGTTGGATGTCAGCCTGCTAGACATGGAAAACCAGTGGCCTTGACATATTCATTGGGCATGGGGCACCTCAGGAACACAAAAACTTTGATAGAGACAAAACTAGGACCATAGAGACAAACTTGTGCATAGGCACTTCTTGAAAAGAAGGAAACTAACCTAGAAAATAGGGAAACAAAGCAGAAAAGCACATATTTACAAGAATTTATAGAGAGGGATTAACCTCAAAGTAGGGCTTCAAGTGGAAACCATTTACTAAGATTGGCAAGGAAACTCCTTCAAGATTTGATAGCTGGAAAGAATTGGATCCCTTGCACTCTATTATGACAAATGGTCCACCCCAAAATGAATCAAATTTTGTATGTCTACCAGGCCTGGATTTGAACTCATCCCACTTGAGGACTACATCTCCAACCTTGAAATTTTTTATCCTGGCTCTTTTATCAAAGCTTTTCTTTGTTTGGATCTGATGGAATTCCATATCCTACATTGATTTGTCTTTGAGTTCTTCTTACTCCATCAACTGAGCATATATGATCTACAAGGGATCTCCTTCTTCAAATAGGGCATGTTGAGTAGCTAAGTCCAGAGCTGGTAATTTAGTTGAAATGGACAACTTAGCCTCTCTACCATTTACTAGCATATAAGGAGAATTCCCAACAATCTTCTTTGGAGTAATTCTATCTAACCATAAGGAAGACCTGAGTTTAGTATGACAATCCCTCTGGTTGTCTTATAGAGTCTTCTTGATTATCCTAATCAAGTTCTTATTTGTTGATTCAGCCAAGCCATTTCCCTAAGGGTAATAATTTGAACTGGTATTCAGATAGATCTCATTCTTGACTGCCCAGTCTGAGACTTTAAGGCCTGCGAATGCTAATGCATTATCTAAAATTATGGAATTAGGAGTGCCAAACCTATGGATTATGTCATCATAAAAAATCAATATAGCACTTTCATTTGACTCCTTTAAAGAAATTTCTTCTATCCATCTAGTGAAGTAATCTATTGTAGTTATTATCCACTTATGCCTTACACTAGATGGAGGATTAATTATGCCAATGAAATCTATACCCCATTTCATGAAAGGTTGCTCTATTCTGATTGGTTGTAGGGGCAAGGCTGCAGGCCTCTCCTTTCCTACAAACATGGAACACTTGATGCATTTCCTCACATACTCATGACTATCCTTAAAGATAGATGGCCAATAATATCTAGCCCTCATGATTTTAAAAGTAGTAGTCCTAGGACAAAAGTGACCTTCGAAAGGTCCATCATGAAACTCAAATAGGACATCAGTTATCTTTTTTGAATCAATACATCTTAAAAGGACACCATTGTGATCCTTTCTAAAAAGTACATCTATCAGCACAAAAGGAATAGATTGCAATCTATAATACCTCCTTTTTGCTGAATCCAAACCTGCAAGACATTGTCCTGTCTTCAAATAATTGATCATATTAGGCAACCAACTTGTTGCCTTGGATTGTTCTTCTGTAGAATGCACCACTAGAGATGCATCTATTTGCTCTAATTTTTTTGAATTTTCATCCTCTACCAAATTCTCACAAAGACCTCTTCCTCTAACCAGCTTGGTAGTTTGAATATCTATGTCATATTCCATCACATTGGTGATCCAACTAGCTCTTTTCTCATTTAGGTCCTTGGAAAGAAAAAATTCTTTGACACTTGGACGAGTAACCTTTAAGTGTACCTTGCTATGGGTCAATAGATATCTAAACTTTTTAAGGCTCTTTACCATAGCAAGTACATGTTTCTCTACAAAAGAGTATCTCTATTCATATTCTTCTAAGCCCTTGCTAAAGAAAGCAATGGGCTGCTCCAATCCATCTAAATTTTCTTGAGTTAGCATTGTAGATATAGCATCATGACCTCCATAAGCATAAAGGATAAAATCCTTACTGAAATTTGGGTTCAGGAGAGTAGGGGCTTCTGTTAAGGCCTCTTTGATAGCTTGGAAATTGACTCTCCCTTCTTTGGTCGAACTAAAAGCTGAACTCTTCTTTAACATGGTTGTTAAAGGCTTGAGTAAATCTACAATATTAGGAAAGAACCTCCTAACAAAATTAATTTCCTATGAAAGATTGGAGACTTTTATTATGATGTGGCAATGGTAGTTCTAAGATGGCTACAATTCTCTTAGGATCTATTGTGATCCCTTCTTTGGATACTACATATCCCAACAATTTTCCTTCATGGACTGCAAACATAGACTTCTTGGGATTAAGAGATATCCCAAATTCTCTACACCTTTCAAAGATCCTCCTCAAATGTTTGATGTGATCTACTGCATGTTTTGAATAGATAGTTATACCATCTAGATAGACCAATATAAACTTGTACATGAGGCTCTTAAAGGCCATATCCATTTCCTTTTGAAATGTAGCTCCTGCATTTGACAAACCAAAGTGCATCTTTTGATAAGCCATGGTTCCCCACTTGGTTGTAAATGTAGTCTTATACTGATCTACTTCATTCACTAAGATCTGGTTGTACCCTGAATAGCCATCTAGTAATGAAAATCTCTCAGATCCAGTGACACATTATAAAATTTGTTCCATAGAGGGTAATGGATGGTGGTCCTTTAGAGAGGCCCTGTTAAGATCCCTGAAGTCAACACATAACCCCAACTCCCCATTCTTCTTCCTGATAGGAACAAGGTTGGAAACCCAACTAGTATGCTTGATGGGGTAGATGATACCACTTTTTATTAGTTTGAGTACTTCTTTATGCATAAGTGGATCAAGCTTGGGATTAACAGGCCTTTTCTTTTTCCTTACTAGTTTGGCATTTGGTTCTAATTCAATAGTGTGTTGAGCAAGGGTAGGACCAAAACCTTTGAGGTCCTCATATTGCCATGCAAAAACATCATTGAATTCTTTGAATAACTAAGTGTAAGCTTTCTTCTCCAATTTAGTGTTCACTTTTCCAAATTGTAAGCTCTTACCTAGTTCCAACTCTAATTCAACACAATGTTCTTGTTGGACCACCAAGCTAGCTTTGCTTCTCTTAACTTCATCATCCTTTTTGAAGATAGTCTCTTAGGTGACAAGACCTCTAGGCATCTTATTGGACTTAAGTTGTATCACTTGATCACCATAGTTTTGTGATAGCCTATCTTGATTGTACTCTGAAAAAACATCTTCTTCAAACAAGAATTGCAAATTTTTTTCATCGTTGTCAAACACTTGCCAATTGACATCATTATCAGGAATAGAAGGTTTGACAATCACTTTGATATGTTTTTGATCCATTTATTTTCAAATTCTATTTTGAATATCATATTGAGATCCAACAACAGCTAATCTATCTGCATTTTGATTTAGCTTTCTAGGGATAACAACAATATTGAAAGCACAAAAATCTTCAATTGCATCCCAAACTCTATGTTTGTATTCTTTCATGACATCATTTTTGGTTGCACTTATCCCTCTTACTTGGTTAACAACTAATTTACTATCACCATAAACTTTTAAGGCCTTAAGCCCTCTTTTTTTAGCCCACTCTAGTCCATTGACTAGACTTTCATATTCTACAGTGTTGCTAGTGTAGGAGAAACTGAATCTAAAGGTAGTGTAATACCTTTCTCCCTTTAGGGACACTAGCATAGCACCACCACCAGAACCATGTCTACTTCTAGCCCCATCAAAAAATAGTTTCCAAACCTGATTGCTCGGATCCTCTTAAACATTATCTTCTTTGAGGAGGCTTGGCTCTATGACTCCACTTTCTTGTATTAAATAACTTCCCAAACCAAATTCCAAAAGAAGGCTTTCTTGGGCCTCTAAAGTTCTTTCATCTAGAAGAATATCAAGGATACTCTCTATATTTGTATCTACTTCACTAGTGGTTTGGAAGTCATTGTCATCAAATATAGGGAAATTCACATTGATGGTATTGGACACATAAGGCTCTATATGGTGTGCTGCCAATGGTTCTAACTTAATGGTAACCTTGGTCCCATATCTTGTATGAAAAATCATGTGAGACCAATCAGAAGATAGGTTGCCTCCTATCTTAGCTGTGAACTCCCTTGAAAGACATATAGAAAATAATGCAGGGAGATCTATGATGTATATATCAAGGAGGATGGAAAAATTAGGACTAGCATGAAGGATCAGACTGGTATCCTTAGCCACACCTATAGTATTGACCGAGGATCCATCAAGCTAGGTAACCTTCTTTTGGAATGGTTCATATTTTAGTCCTAATTGGTTAGCTACCTTGTTGGGCATTACAGTGCTAGTAGCTCCACTATCTACCATACAATTATGCACTAAATATTTTCCAATGATTAAAGATACATAAAAGGGAGGTAGCTTTGAATTCCTACCTTGCATGGCATTTCCTTTGGAGTTGCTACTTGGAGCCTCCTTTTCTTGATCAGTGTTAACTAGCACTGGCTTTGCGACATCTTTTGTAGGTAGAGGAGTTGTCACTTTAGTCATGGCCTTCTTCAAAATTTTAGGTTGTCCTGGAAGAGCCAAAGAGTCCCACATGGACATGGTGACATTCACCTTCTTCATGTTTTCTACAATATTGAAAGGTTGGACAATGTGTACTCTTTGTTGTGTCTTCACCATGATGGGCTCCACCT
This sequence comes from Chamaecyparis obtusa, assembly GCA_027943335.1. Lineage (NCBI taxonomy): Eukaryota > Viridiplantae > Streptophyta > Pinopsida > Cupressales > Cupressaceae > Chamaecyparis > Chamaecyparis obtusa. The sequence goes on from BSBK01007425.1 coordinate 79,078, forward strand.
CTCTAGATTTTTGGCCTTCCTTGCCTGTGATGACAGGAACCTCCTTAGGTGTGATGGGATTAGCTTGCTATAGTGGCTCTGCAGATGTAGTAGCTTTAGCATTAGAATCTTCTCTCTCCATGTCTTGAGCTCTCATTTTTTCTCTTGTATAGGAAAAAAAGCAACCTCATCATTGACTCCATTGAAGTTTGGTTGCTCCCAATTGAAAAGGGTAGTCTCATTCTCTTGTGACTCTTGTTGAGGAACTCACCCATTGGATGAAGCCTCTGATTGAGCTTGTGAGGCATTTTGAACCATTAGAGCTTGCTTCATCCATCCATTTGAACATGTAGCCTAATTGTGAGGCTGATTACAAGGGAAACACCATTCATTCTCCATAGCCATATTGTTTTGACTAGGAACCATATCCCTCACTGGGTTTGCAGAATTTAGAGGTGCAAGATTATATGGTTGGAATGGTCTTTGATTAAAACTTTGTCTTTGTCCTCGATACCCTCCTTGGTATGGTGGCCTATTTTATTGATAAGGTTGTCCTTGATTTTGGTATTGTTGATTAGGACCTTGGCCCTGTGGCTGAAATGGTGGTCTGATTCCTTGACCAAGGTCTGGAGCAAATTTGTCATTTCTTGCTAACTACTTTGTTGGCTATTTTTTATTTCTTGCAGCTCTTGAGAGAAACTTGTTCTTGTCTCTTGACCACTAGTACTAGCCTGAGGTGCTAATATGGTGGGAATAGGGGCAAATGGGGGTACTTGTGTAGGTGAAATGGGTTGAAGGCTAGGAAAAATGGGCATTGGTGGCCTTCTAGCAATCATGCCTACTTGGATCAAACAATTTTCAGCCCTGACAACTATGTCAAAAGCTTGGGGTAAAGAATTACCACCCATGGATTGGATCATGATAGAAATTTGACCATTCAAACTTTGCAAGTAGTATAGGAAAGCATGGTGAATTGATGGTCTTACTAATACTAGAATTCTATTCCATGTTTTGAGGAATCTATTATTGTAATCTGTCATTTTCTCTTGAGGGTCTCTCTTAATAGTTGTTAACTACTCAACTAGAGACAAGTTATCTAATTTATCCTCAAAATGCTTACTTAATGAATCCCCTAACTCATCCCATGAAGTAATAGAACCAAAAATTAGAGTTCTAAACCATTCAAGAGCCTTACCTTTCAAAGAGACTACTAATAATTTTGTGGCCACAGCTTCTTGAGTTATGTTGTGTATACTGCAGATGGTGGTCACGTCTCTTATGTGTTCAAAAGTAGTTGTCTGCCCTTCACTTGTGAAATCAGGTATACTCTTAAGTGCCACCAAGGGCACATCATGATGTTGAGTGAATGCTAATGGACTCCCTTGGTTGAAAGGTGCAAAGGAAAACTATCTAGCCTTTATAGGAGTTGGAATTTGAAGATTAACAACTATATGGGTTGTATTTCCAATAGGATTTGAATCCTCTTCTAGATCTCTGGTTAGAGATCTGCCTCTTCTTCTAGAATGAAAGGGAAAAGGTCTCTATTATGAGGTATCAGGAAGTGTTGATTGAACTCTCCTTGCAAGGGATGTTCTTTGGGTTGACCCGCCTTTATGACTTCTTCTTGAGGGCACCTCTAAAAATTTAGTGGGCTTTGAGCTCCTAGTCTCAATCTTCCTCATAAACCTTAAACAAGGTTAGCCTGGATCTTCAATTCAGTGGAGTCACTAGATATACTTGATAGAATGACTTCTAAAAGTTTGTATTATGCAATCTATATATCAAAGATAACATAATCTTCAAACAATGAACTTCTTTTGTAGTAGTCCCACCGAGTGTGCTAGAATTGTTATACACTATGTTTGCACCCTTTTTCAAGCTCTCATAGTCTTGATAACCTAGTATAACATGGGAATCATCTCCAAGTGTGGGACCTATGCTAACTGAGATGAGACCTCTAGGTTCTAGGCTAGTTCCTCTTGGATAATCATCCTAATTTGCTTCTAGACATGAAAAGTAAAACTTTTGAGGAAAAGGGATAGAAGGAATGCTTGGAAAGGGAAATGACTTGAAAGCAAACAACCTACTAGGTGATACACTGAAATTAGGGTTTGGATCTCAGTATAGAGGAATGGAATCAATGAAAGGCCTAGGTCTAGTAGGTTACAACTTACTAAATAGGCTTTCATAAGTGTTTCATAGGAGGGCCTAAACATAAGACACAACTTATAACTTATAACTTCATTTTCTTTAAAAGTGTTGAATCCAAGACTAGTTTTATCATAGAATAGTTTTTGATAAGCTATTTGTTCATCAATCTTCTCACTAGTTGAATATAGTCTTTCAAGTTGCTTCTTAGATTGAGTCATTTCTCCTTTTACAATTGTATTGTATTTCTCAAGTTCAGCATACTACAAATTGACTTTCTAAAATTTAGATGTTACTTTACCAAGTTTAGATTTTAGCCCTTCATTTTGAAGCTTAACATTTTCATTCTTAGATTTCAAATTTTCTTCATTCTTGCCATTTCCATCTTTCAGACTAAGCTTTAGAATTTCTATCTTTAGTTCATGTTTAAGGATCTCATTTTCTTTTTCTAAGTTTTCATCACAATCTTCAATGTGAATTTCAGAACCCTTTTCAAATTTCAGATCTTCCAACTTATTTTTCAATTTCTCAATGAGGTTCTTTGCATCATCATATTTTCCTTTTAGATTATCTCTTTCTTCAATAAGAATATCAATCTATTGAAGAGCTTCCTCAAGATTCTTGTGTAGCTGATCCATATCCATAGAGATCTTAATCAAGCTGCTAGGCTTTCCTTGAATGATTCTTTTCCAAGTAACTAAGCTCTGATACCAATTGTTAGAAATAGGGAATACTGAGAGGGGGGGTGAATCAGTATTCTAAAAACTTTTACTTTTGCCCAATTATGGATATAATAGAATATCTTAACGCATGCATAACATAGAAAGCTAAACAACATGCATAGCAATAAAATAAAAGAACTCATAACACATTATTTATTCTCAAGGAAACCCTGGCCAAGGGAAAACCCCGGTGGGGATGGTACCCACAAAGATCCACTAATCAAAAGTATCTTCTTAAGGATGTTGACCCTATTAGGAGTCTATTACATGCATATAGTGTCTCTGTCCTGATTAAGGGACTATAGGCCTTGTTAGAAGCCTCAACCTTGTTAGGAGTTGGTAGTATAAAATGTGATTAACAGATGAGCCCATTGCTCAAACAAGTAATATAAAATATTCACTGATTACAAAAATAGGTCAAGGTACATAACCTTATACTACTTTCATTAATATCTCTTCGTTGTTCTTTCACTATCGCTATTACATACACATATTCATTACTCCTCTTTACAATTACATCTTTTCATATCTTTATACAAGTTATTAAGATTAATAAATTTTCTAGTCGGCTATCATATTACAAAATATCTTTATCCAAGGGTTAACATGTAGGATGTCATCTCTTTATATTGTGAAGTCATTATTTTGATAAAAAAAAATAATCCCTTAACTCTTTATCAATTATGTCTTCATATTATGTCTTGTTGGCTTAACACTGTCTTTAGTAAAATTATCATAACATCTTCCGTACATGTCATATTGACTTGCACTCTGAGGTGAATCTTCAATAGTCACCATAGTGTCCATGGTCAAGTGTACAAGCATTGAACTTACTCCAATCAACATCACCAATCAAAACTATCTTCAGGTTCACTAGCAAAACACACAGTCCCATACTTAGACAATTTGCATTGTGCTCTGACATACTAGCTCTCTGACCTATGTGATCTTCATGTAGATCATATGTTTCCATAATGACAACATCTATGTAACCAACTCAGCCAAATTGCCAACACTAATTGGAAGAACAAGCCTAGTGCAGCTAACTGTATTCAAGAAGATGAACTCACTGATGTAGGTTTCTTCCCTGCAAAAGAAACTCTAGAACAATTAGGTGAGACTTCAGCTGTAGAAATTGCTTTGTATGACTGAAAAAATTTAAGAGAGGAACTAGCAGCTTTGAAAAGAAAAGAACGTGAGAAATTAGCTGCAATTGCAAAAAAAATGAAGGTGGGAGAATGGAAGATCTATGATTTTCTCATGGAAAGACAAGATCTCATAAGGAAAACAAAGAATAATGAGATTCAGGCTAAGAATCTAAATTGAGATGTCCAAGGTTTAAATAGAGAATTGTTTGGTGATATGGGAGCTTTGAGAAAGTAGGCAGATACTAGTAAACCTAACCCACAAAAAGATGAGTTTACAGAAGAGGGTCCTGTCCTTAGGAAACTACATCCCTCAGAAATCAAAAGAAATGAGGACCTTAGATATGTCATAAAAGATGTCCCTAATAAAGGAAAGAAAAATGTGGTAGGCATAAGTATTAATGAGCCCAAGAAAAATGTTGTTATTTTCTAATAATGTTTCCCAAGAAAACCTAGAATTGGAAAAGGCTTGAAAGGCTAAAGAAGATCTAGCCCTCCAGCTTGAGAAGTGGGAATTGGAGGTTGCTGTAGAAGAAATCAAAAGAAAGATAGAATTATTGCATGCTAATATAAATATGACTACTAGTAGCTCAGTCCCTATAACTTTAGGAACAATCCCATCAAATCAACCTTGTAATATAATTCCCAATACCCAAGTCTTAAATCCCAAATAGAGTGTAACTAGATCTGTTCCAATTACCAATCTAATAGCTTCGGTGATTGGTGGCCAAATTGGGACTATACCTTGTCAAAATATTGGAACAAAAACCTAGGTCCCACCAAATTTTCAAAGATGACCAATTCACTTGGATAGGTATAGGCCTTTGTTCTTTGATGGTATCCCCGATCAACCTAATGTTATCCCAAATGAGATTGGTGAAAAGATTCCTAAGTTCACTAGAAACAATGTGGTTACATGTGAAGAGGATCTAAAGTTTTTTATAGATAAGATTAATGATTATGATATTGAACATGAGGATTTTGTAATGAAGCTATTTGTTTAGTCATTGATTAAGGATGCTAGGGATTGGTATAGAGGTTTACCATAAAATAGTATTGCATCATGGGATAAATTTGTTAAGAACTTTAATGAACAATATGCAGAACATTTTAATTCAAGCTACATGCTCAATGAGTTTAATAACATCAAAAAGCATCAGAATGAAAACATGTAAGATTTTAATGGAAGATTTCAAAAGGCCATGTTCAAGTTTTTAAAAGTTTTAAGGTTAGATGATGCAGTCTTCTTGACCACATACTTTAATGCCTTGGATGGTAAGATGTCATATTTTTTCAGAGATAAGAGCCCTCATACCTTAAGGGATTCTTTTAAAATAGAAATAAATATTGAAATTAATTGGAAGGCATCTCATGAAATCTATAAAAGGGATGAAGGAAAATTATGGAAGGAAACCAAGCCACATACTACAAGGCCCAATAAAGATCATGACAAGGTTGATAAAATAGCTGTTGTGGTTAAGGATCTCTCAACTAAAATTGAAAAGGGTGGGAGAAACTTTCCAGATAGTAGACCCCCTTATCAAAGACAAGATAGGTTTCCAAGACTACAAGACATGCCTTATAAGACAAACTAGAAAGATCGGAAACCAGTCTTTGATAATAATGAAACCCAAAAGGGAAGGGATACCCTAGATCCTTTGAAGAAGAGTACATCACATAATGTGGAGAGTATTCCATGGTGTGTGGCTTGTAACATGCCTCATTCACCTTTCCAGTGTCTTGTAGCTCAAGATTTGGAAGAATATGATAATCCACATGCAAAAGATTATGAAGAGTCTAAAAAAGCCTTCTATTAATATGTTTACCACTAAAAAGGTGGAAGATCTCTTGTCTTCAGATGATGGAGAGATTTGTGTTGATGTTGATCATTAAAGGATGATTCTCCTTGGTTATGAACAAGAAGTATTTACCCCTTCTAATCTTGATGAATCTGATTATGATATGTATAAAGCTAATATGGTTAGATTAGAATTGGATGGAATTCAATGGAGAAAGCCCACTGAAGAAGAAATTAGAACTTTAACTATGGCTGCTATTTCACAAGCTAGGTCCTCATACAATTTAAGAAATAGAAGAGTGGATGTTGATCAAGGTGTATCAAGGTCAATATTTGTTAAAAATGATCTTCATAACAAAGAATCCTCTAAACCAAGTATTACCAAGAGTAAAGGAGGAAATAATAAGAAAGAGGAATCTATTGCTGAAAGCAAGAAAAATGAGGAAGTTGTTATAGACAAGGCCAAAAAGAAGGTGGGTAGAATGAAAGCTACTTCATATTTTTCTACCGATCCCCCTACCTTTGATATGAGGCATGCATTATCTCAAATGAAGGTTTCAATTCCTTTGTTGGAGATGTTAAAGATTAAGGAGCGCAAAGCTGAAACTCTAGCTTTGATAAATGACCAAGGTATGGATCTTGTTATGCCAGAAAAGGGATATGTAGTGGATAGACCTGAGACAACTAAAGATATATCTATTTTTTGTGTTAGTAACATTGTGATACAAGAACCATCTTCTATTAAACTAATTGTGAACAATGTTCTGTTAAAGAACTGTACGATTGATTCTGGTCCTGCTGCCACTGTAATGCCATATCATGTAATAAAAGAGTTGGGGTTACAATTTGGTACATCCCATGGTAGATGCCATGCCATGGATAATAGGGTAGTGTCTATTGTGGGAACCCTAGTTGGGATAGAAGTGAAGATCGTTGCATTCCCAGAGTCCACATACATAATGGATGTGGTCATTGTTGATAATAAACCCCATTATGGCATACTTTTGTCAAGATAGTGGGCTGCTGTAGTAGGATGAAAATTACAATTGGATCTATCATACGCCACTATTCTTGTCAATGGGACAGAAGTGAAGTTGTATAGGGAATCCCATTCTTCAGTAATGGTTGAAAAGGTTGCACAAGAGGATTTAAAATATTTTGTAGACATTGACATGGATGATTTCATGGTTGAAGAGATAGTACCTTGAATGAAAAAAATTGATCCAATAGTGAATGAACTAGTACTAAAGCAAAATGGGCTCTAGAAAATGTATTTTGATGGTGGATGCTCCATGGAAGGTTCAGGAGTTGTTGTTGTGTTTATCTCCTCATCAAGTATTACATTAGAGTACTCATTTATATTAACCTTTGAATGCACTAATAATACTGCTGAGTATGAGGTGTTAATATTGGGTTTAGATGTTGCTATAAAACATGGTATCAAGTTCTTAAAAGTCCATGGTGATTCCCAATTAATTATAGCCCAAGTTAGATCAAAGTATGCTGCTAAGGATGACATACTAAAATTGTATAAGCATGTTGTCTGGGATAGATTAGAATTCTTTGAAGCCTTCAACATCCTTTGGGTAGAAAGGTCAAATAATGTTATGGCTGACTTCCTTGCCAATGTTTCCTTGAAAAATAATGACATTACTCTGACTGGTGTATCTATGTTAGAAATCAAAAGTAGGCTTGCAATTCCTGTCAATGTGTATAATTGGAAAGTCTTTGAATATGACTTTGATATCCTTAGGTTTCTTCAAGGTTTAGATCAATATGATGGGTAGGAAATAGATTTTAATGATGACCTATAGCTTGTTGATGTAAAAGAATATATTATGGGAAATGAGATTGTCTAATTGGCCTCAAATCATATACCTAAGGGATTGTTGGAATTAGAAGGGATGTTAAAATAAAATGATGGGTATATGTCTCAAAGTTCTAACACCAAAATGGAGGACCTAAAGGAAATAAACCTAGGTTTAGAAACATCACCTCAGATGGTATACATTGGAAAAAAGATGAGTAGAGAGGTTAGGGGAAATTTGATAAGATTGTTGAAAAGATACAAGAATGTGTTTTCTTGGTCTTATGATGACCTCAAAGCTTATAGAACTGATCTTTTTCAACAAGATATTCCTCTAAAAGAGGATACTAAGCCTTTCAGACAAAAATAGAAGCCCATCAATCCCCTGCTGGCCATAAAAATGCAAGCTGAATTGACAAAATTAAGAGATGCTAGTATTATTGAACCTATTACGCATTCCTCTTGGGTTTCTAATTTTGTGCCAGTTAGGAAAAAGAATGGTGATATCAGACTTTGTGTGGATTTCAAAATTTTTAATGTTGTTTCATTAAAAGATAATTATGGATTGCCTAATATGGAGGCTATGCTGCAAAGGGTGACTGGTTGTGAGCTCTTGTCTATGCTGGATGGTTTTTCAAGCTACAACCAGGTCTTGGTCAAAGACTCTAAGAAATTTAAAACAAAATTCACTACCTCATGGGGAACCTATGTGTATGTCTGTATGCCATTTGGTTTGAAAAATGTTGGGGCAACATTTCAGAGGGAAATGTATATTATTTTTAAGGATTTGATTAATGTCCTAATGGTTGTATATAAAGATGATTTAACTAAATACTCTAAGAAGGTTGAGGATCACTACAACCATTTGGAGAAGGTCATGGTCAAGGCCTTGGAGTTTGGTATCTCTCCGAATCCTAAGAAGTGTCAATTTGTTGTGACTGAAGGAAAATTGGTTGGTCACATAGTATCAAAGGAGGGAGTTAGAATTGATCCTAAAAGAGTAGAGGCAATCAAAAAGGTCCCTCCCAAAAATAATATCAAAGGTTTATAGTCCTTTTTAGGATAGATTAATTTTCTTAGGAGGTTTATTGCTAATTTTACAAAACTAGTCAAACCCATAGTTAAGCTTTTGAAAAAAGATGTAAAATTAGATTGGAATAGTGGAGCTCATCAAGATTTTGAGAAAATCAAACAAGCAATCCAAGAAGCCCCTATCTTGATATCTCTTGACTGCTCCAAGCCTTTCTCTTTATTTTCCTTTTCATCTTTTCACACAATTGCAACTATTTTGTTACAAAAGGATGAAGAAGGATTTGAACATCCCATTGCCTTCTTTAGTAAGTCATTGCACTCTGTTGAATTGAATTATGAACTAATGGAAAAATAGGCATATGCAATAGTCAAGGTAGTTAAGGCCTTTAGACCATATCTTTTTTTTGCTAAAATGAATGCATATGTACCCCATGCAGTAGTAAAGGACTTCTTAAGTCAGAGTGAGGTCACTGGAAAAAGATGTAAGTGGATTAATAGGATTTAGGAATTTGATATTGAACTCCATACCACCAATCTTGTAAGGGGTTTGGGACTTGCAAAGTTGATGACATAGGAGAATATGGATCTTGTACAAGTAAAAAATGTGGGTATTGGTGGGGGAAATGTAACTAGTATTGAAATGTAGCCATGGTACACAAACATTATTTATTTTCTCAAACATGCTAGTTGCCTACATGAATTGAATGATAATCAAAGAAGAAGCTTAAGATTGTAGGCTCAGATGTATGTGCTAATACAAGGTGACTTGTACTGGAAGGATAATGATGGAATGTTGCTCCTATGTTTAGACAAACACCAGTCTATTTTTTTTTGAAAGAGATGCACTCCAGATTATGTAGAGGGAATCATTCACCTCGATCCATAGCTGATGAAATCCTAAGGGATGGATATTATTGGCCCATGTTGTTCAAGGACACCCATTCATATGTTAGGAAGTTTGAATCATGTCAAAGATTTTCAAATAAGTTAAAATTCTTAGGTGCATTATTATTGAACCACATGGTTGTAGAAGCTTCTTTTGCTATGTGGGGCATAGATTTTATTGGGGAGTTCTCAGAGAAATCAAGTGGTGGGCACAGTTGGATTTTGGTGGCCACTAAATATTTTACTAAATGGATTGAAGCCATTCTAACCAAAAGGGCAATCAATGCAGTAGTGATTGATTTTTTCATGAATAATATAATCACAAGGTTTTGTGTCCCCATCAAACTTGTTGTAGACAATGCCATGAGTTTCAGATCATAGGAAATCACTGACTTTTGTTTAGAGATGGGAATAATTTTGTCTTATTCATCTTGATACCATGCACAAGCCAATGGGTAAGCAGAATCTAGTAAAAAGTGTATTCTATAGGTTTTGAAGAAGACTTTGGAAAAGAATAAAAGGAGTTGGCATGCAAAATTAAAATTGGCATTATGGGCTGATAGGATTGTTGAGAAGAAAGTGATAGGGAAATCCCCTTTTGAGATGGTTTATGGTGTAAAATCTAGACTTCCTGTAAAAAAATTTCTACCTATATACCAATTCATGCAAGAGGAAGATATGGAAATTAGTGATCCATTGCATGACAAAATGATTCAGTTTATAGAATTGGATGAGATCAGAAGGGAAGATCAAAAATAAAATGTGAGGTTGCAACAAAAGATGAAGTATCTTTTCGACAAAAGAGCAACTACCAGAAAGTTTCAGCCTAGTGATATGGTTCTTCAATGGAATGCCAGGGCTAAAGAAAAAGGTAAACAAAAAAAGTTTGAATCCTTGTGGTTAGGCCCTTTTATTATCCATCAAACTCATGGAAAGGATTCATATTTCTTCAGAAATTTGGATGGCAAGGAACAAGAATTTCTTGTGAATGGACAATTCCTGAAATACTTCTTCAATTGATTTTCCGTGGATAGTAGCTTTGTATATATGTACAGGTGTGTTTGTTTCCTAGTTTAGGTTATGGTTTTGTGGTCTGCCACCTAGAGATTCATGGTTTCTTGCTATGAACTTGCATTCAAGCATCCTCAGATAAAGCCACTGTTGGGTATGTTTCTAGTTTTCTAAGAATTTTTCTCCAGGTCAAGTTTAATGTCTCTACATATGTCATTATCTGGTCTAGGATTCCAAGTTTCATCAAAATCTTCCTTAATCATGCTTGTAAACCTATGCCTTTAGTCTTTTTGCCCTTGGGAGGTTTAAATTTTCATGCAATCCTTAAGTCTTCCCTAATCTTTATGTTTCTGCATTACCTTTTTGGCCACTTAAGTGTCATATTTGTGCACGTGATTGTTCTTTCCTCTCAGTGTTCACTGAATCACCTAATAATGTTTTATGTATCTTGTTTATTCAATGAATTAGTGAATGTGCGAAACTCTTGTTAGGATATTATGTTGGTTGATTAATCTCTAAGTCTAATCATGGTTAAGTCTTCCTTTTTGTGACTCAGCAAATGTGTGCTCTCTTATTTGCTTGATTCCTAGTAGTTTCATCTTAACATCTGGCGACTTGGTGTGGCAGTTATCTCCTACTCTCTGAATTGGTCGGTCACACACTTAGTTTTCTAGTGACTCAGTGAGGACCATTGATCATCTCCAAGATCAATGATGATGACTTAATCTTGCATTCAATGGGCCCTACAACACTTTATTTGGAGACTCGATGAATGAGTCTTGTTCTCATGTTCACTATGTTTGGTGGCTCTGACAAAGTAATTTGGAAAAAGATAGAATTTCCTTTGGTCTTTGGTTCTCTGATAAGTATGGTGATGTGCTAAATGATTTTCTGACCCAGCAAATAAGTGTTCATGCATTCTCTTAATCAGTTAGTAAAGCCTTGAGTGATTCAGCAACTTGGTGAATAAAGAAATGGTCAAGGTCTCTTCCCTCAGTTGCTTGATCTCGTGATAATGTGATTAATGTTTCAAACATTTAGAGATTCAGTGAATACTGTATTCACCAATTCTCATGATTAAAAGATAAAGGTTTAAAGTATTCAATGATTAAGAGAATAAATTTGTTCACTTATTCTCCAAATATGACCATGGTTAATTATTTCTTTTTCGCAAACATGAGATTATTTGTTTGTTGAATCATGAGATAAGCCAAGAGTTAAGATGGGTATACAGAGATCAAGAGATAGTAGTGGTCGCTAAATCTCTGAATAGTGACTATGGTTAAGGTATATTGTGCTCAGGTTTGAAGATAAGCTTTGTTCACCAGATCTCCAGATGATTACTAGGATAAGGAAAGGACTACGAGAATTGGTGAAGCCTTGGTCGCTCATTCTCTGAATTGAACTAAGGTTAAGGAAAGTGTTTCAAGAAAATGAGAATGCCTTTGTCTCTCATTCTTGTAATGAAACCTGAGTCAAGACTTTCATTCAATGATTGTGAGGAGGCTTCAGTCACTAAATCTCCAGATCTAACATAAGATGAGAAATGAATTATGAGATCGTGAGAGCCTTTGTTCCCTAAATCTTTGAACTAAACCTAGTGAACTACTTGGTAAGGAAACAAAGTTAAAGGCCATTGCTACATGGACAAAGTACATCTTCAAGCTTGAAAAAAGTGAAAAGCCATCAAATCAGATTTAAATAAGGATTTTTTTTCAGTAAGTTGGGGTTTTAAAGATAAAGTTGTAATCATTGCTTTTTTTCTTCATTTCCCATTTTTTTAATATATTTGTCAACCTTCAAGGATTGGCTAGCCTTGATTTCAAACTGGTGATATGTGAAATTGAATGCTGAAGCAATTGAAGCTAGATTCACAATGATTTTGGAGATCATACGCATTGAATTTTTAGTGATAAATAAGTAGAGCCTCATTTTTTTCTACATTCAAAATCATTTGAGAAGAATTGTGATTTCCTAAGCAATTGTAGAAGTGTGAAGTGAGTAGAGTTTGTAGAGCTGAGAGACAATCATATAGTTGTAAAGGATAAAATATGGATGGGGTCCTAGAACAATGGCTTGCATATAAAAGAGACCCCAAAGCCAATATTTTATACTTACATGAAATTGTATTGATATAGAAAGTAAATATGGATGACTAATATTGAAATTAAGAAATAAAGGTACTTACCTCTGAAAAATAATTGGCTGAAAACCCTATCAAATGATCTCAAAAACTATTGATTCTCATGCTCCTAAATCAAAACTATGAGATCTACAAAACCCATAAATTTTTTTCTGAGATGAGATCAGGTTGACCTTGACCCTCATAAAAGGTCAAGGACAACCTTAGGAAAATGAAGGTCAACTTTGACTTTGTTCATAGATCTTGAAAGTTCGGTCAAAAGGGTATCCAAATCTACTCTCAGATCTAAAGTTCCACACTTGTACTTACAAGAAAAAGAAGGTTTTTGGTTGTTTGTTTGGGGGGTTTGCCTCAGTCAAACCCTAATTTAGGAATTAACCTTGAAATTGAATTGAAATTTCTGGAATAAACAAAACAATTCACCTTGCTTGAGTTGAAACCCTTGTGGAGGATTCAAATCCTTGAATCCATAATAATGGATGAATGTAGAATCAAATATAGGATGTCTCCAATAAATTGTCTTTAGATCTTCAACACTAATCTTGAATGGATCTTGAACTAGGAAGAGTCTTGAATAGAAATGGAGGAATCTTCAACAAGAGAGCTCCATAGAGCTTGAATCCTTCAATGGCTAATAATGGATCTCCTTGATGAATTGGATGCTTGAATGCTTGATCTTCTTGCTTGCTTGCACTTGAGAGCTTGAGAGATTCTGAGATGAAATGCTTGATTGCAAAACTTGATGGAGAAAATGAGAGAGGAAGGCTCCCTTTTATAGTGATCTAGGGCACAAGAGGCACCTCGTAGAAAACAATAATTAAGGGCCCATGGCATAAAACTCTAGAGAGGTGCACATGGAGAAGAAATTAAATTAAAGTCTTGAGACAAAAATCTAGGAGGGGAACACCCTTAATATAGAAATAAAATAATTATTTAAGAGCCTTGTTACAAAATTCAAGGTAAGGCCAACCCCAAAGTTAATTTGAGCATTAGGCACAAAACTTGAGAAAGGCTAATCTCCAATAATAAATTAGGATTCTTATACAAATCTTGAGAAAGGTCCAGCTCAAATATTAATTTGAGAATTCGACACTTAATCCAAGAAATAGTGGCCCAAAAGAGGGAAAAGATAAGTTTTTGATGAAATCCCACAACCAAAGGCTAACTCTAAAGATCCTAGACCTTAGGGTCAAGGTCAAGCTTGAACCTAACTAGGTCAGGATCGAGGTCAACCCTGACCTAGTTAGGGTTGAGGTCAACTTTGACCCCATAAGGTTGACTTTGACCTTGGGGTCCAAAACCTCAGATTCATAGTCTAGATTGCTAGGGAAATGCTAGGAAGAAGTGGAAAATGGGGTAGAATAGAGGGAAAAGCTAGATCCAAGCCAAATATCCATTCAAGGCATTTGACATGACCCCAAACCACTTACTTGGAGGGCTAAATCCTCTTAACATGGAAGTGCTTCCAATTTAAGATAATACATTAAAGCCCCATTTTAGCAAGAGTATGGACTTGATGCAAACTCTTGGTAAAGGAGATCATAAAGAAAAAGATAATCTTATTGAAATCAAAGGGACAAAGGAATCGTCAAGCCCCCAGGGACTCGAGTCTTCATCAACTCCAAGATTGTAATTGTTACCCTAATTTACATGTGCATGCAAACTTGGCTAAAACCTATTCCAAGGTCTTTGTTTTTATCATACCAAGCATCCTTGAAATTTTCATGAATTTCTGCCTTATCTTCTAGTCTCTACAACTATTTCTAGGTCCCTCGCTAGGTGAAAAGTACTTAAAAAATTCATAAAACTAGCCATTATGGCCCAAAAAACCCTAAGCAACCCTAGATTGTGTTCTATTTGGTCATTACTTTATCAACCACTTAAAAATCTCAATACACACATGCACTTTATTTTCCTTCGGTGGCCAGTTCTCTAAGTCTTCTGGTAGTTATCTTTTCCTTTCGACGATTCAGCGACTGCAGCACTCCTCTTAGTCATGTATTGTTTGGTGGTTACCTTTTCCCAACTAGTGACTCAGTGAAATGGTTAATTTATCTTCAGTCATGTAGTCGCTAAGTGTTTGGCAATCTCAGCTTGCAAAGGTTCTAGTTCTACAGGATCTAACGGTTGTCATGAGTTCATAAGGAATTTTTATGACATGTGCTATCTCGTGATAGCCGTCGATCTTCCCCCTTTTCTCAGTGCTTCAAGCTTTTGTGGGTCCACTACCACGGTGTCCTACTTGGAGGCTTTTTATTGGTTGAGGGATGATGACTTGTAGTTTTTGTCAGTAGGCCCAGGGATGTTAGAGGCTTGGAAATCTATGGCTGGCATGTGTTCTCATGAAATGTGTTAGAGGTATGTGATTATAAGACAACCATTGATTCTCCTTGGTAATGTAACTCTTCATGCCTAGCAGGTCCACTATTACGTGTACACAAATGGTGGCTCCTCATTGGTCCACATGGTAGTGATTCGGTGATGTGTCAGTGGGACTAGGTTTCCAGTGTTTTAAAAGGCTTTGACATCTGCAGAGGATCAACGACCGATGCATGTCCGCAAGGAATCTTTTTGAGACATGCGATCATGCACCTGTCATTGATCTTACTTTATCTCTAGGCTTTGTTAGGTGGGTCTACATTTTCAGATGGGCTGATGTGTGAAGCATATGATTGGTAGCCATGTGCTGATGAGGACTTCTAGGTGGACCGATGTGTTAGTGGGGTCATAGCTTAATAAAGATCTACGGTGGTTGTATGATTTGAAACAATAATTGAAGGGTATGAGATCTTGCATTCACCATTGGATTAGAATCTTGTCTTAAGTGTGTCCGATGTCAGGGAAGGGCCAAGGTGTTTGCTGATAAGGTGAACAAAATGAATAGAAGAATGACATGTGGCAGGTCTGGGCCTAGAATTTGAAAGGGTATTCAGTGATTTCATGAATAAAGGTTTCCTTGTGTTCACTTAATATAACCTAGGGTTAGTTAAAACTTCAGTGATTTAGTGAAATGCCTTGTTCACTGAATCACCTAACCAGAACAGGGTGAAGTTATGGATTTCATGACTTAGAAATGGGTCTTTAGTCACATAGTCACTAAATGACTTAAAGGAAGAAGGCTCGAGGTGGGTCCAAATATGTTGACATGCTCGATGCTCAATGGTCAAGACTTCCTGCTATGGATTTGAACTTTTCAAAGGGTTTCACAACAATTTCAAAGTTAATTTGAGTTTTTCATTTGCTGGGAGATAAAGGGTATCGACGGTCGCATTTTAAAATGACTGGCTAGCCATTGGTTTTCAAATTCAAATAATTCTAAGAGGATTTTTGCCAGTATTTGATTTGCAGGCCGCAAGCGGTGAGGTAGCTCAAAAAATTTATGTCTCCAGGACATTTGCAATTGAAGGGAGGATGATGAGGACGTCTGGGTGGCTGTCATAGGTCATTTCTTATCTCAGAAAGGTACCAGTTATGCATTCATGGCAAGACTTTGCGTAGGAAGGTAGATGAGTCCAGGTTGCTTGTCTGTAGGTTGATGTAGTATAGGGATGGGCATGCAAACTTGAGGTCCGATCGGCCATAATTTTTCAAAAATAACATTTATGATCAGACTTGATTGAACTAGGGTTTTGATTATTGTATTGTAAAATCTTGCAACCCTAGTTAGGTTTTTCTCCCACTTGTTTAAAGGAGATGTATATATTGTATTTTTCAGAGCTTTTGAGCTCAGAGTTCACTTTTTTGTAAAGAAGAAAGTCTCTTTCTTGGAAAGCTATCCATGGCATTTCTTCCCACCCTCTGGTTTTCCACATTCTGTAATCTTTCATTGATAATTCAGATATTGTAGAGGTATTTTGTGACAATCCCTCATGTCCCTATGCTTCCTTGTTTGAATTATCTCTTATTGTATTAAAGTGTATGATGTTTTCAATGATAACTCAGGGTTCCTGATCCCTCTTAATTTTTTTAATTGTGTGTGTTATTGTGTTTGATCTAATTTAGATGTTTTTATGGGTATACTTCAACCCCCTAACAGTCTTGTCTCAATCTTACACTGAGTTACAAAAGTGAATGTCTGCTTGTAGGTGATAAGTTATGTCTTATGTTCAAGCCCTCCTATGAAACACTTATGCAAGCCTATTCAGTAAGTTGTGACCTACTAGACCTAAGCCTTTCATTGGTTTCATTCCTCTATACTGAGATCCAAACCCTAATTTTGGTGCATCACCTAGTAGGTAGTTTTCTTTCAAATCTTTCCCTTTCCAAGCATTCCTTCCATCTGTTTCCCTCAAAAGTTTTACTTTTATGTCTAGAAGAAAATTAAGGTTATTATCCAAGAGGAATTAGCCTAGAACTAGGAGGTTTCATCTTAGTTAGCATAGGTCCCACAACCTAGAGATGATTCCCATGTTATACTAGGTTATCAAGACTATGAGAGCTTGAAACAAGGGTGAAAACTTAGTGTATAACAGTAATAAGAGAGACTGTTACCCAAATTTTCCTATGCATGCCAATTTGGCTAATATCTATCCCAAGGTCTCTATTTTTATCCTGCCAAGCATCCCTAAAAATTTCATGAAGTTGTGCTTTTTTCTTTGGCCTCTGCAAATTCTTTTATCCCCTCGTCTGTAGTTAAAAATTACTAAAACTAGCCATTATAGGCCAAAACCCTAAAAAACCCTAAGCTAGTTTCTATTTTCATGTTACTTTATCAGCCAGTTAAGTTCTTAATTCTCCATGTATGCTTTTCATTCATTGGTTGGTCGCTAGTTCTCCAAGTCAGTTGGCAATTACCTTTTCCTTCTAGCGATTCAGCAAATGCCTTGTTTGCATAATGTCCCAATGTTTCACGGTTAAGTCCCCAATGGTTAGCGATTTAGCAGGTAGTCTATCCTTCCTTTAGTCATGTAGTCACTTAAATATTTAGTGCTCTCAGCTTGTGGGGTCCCAGTTCAGCAAGATTGACAATCGTCATAAGTTCACAAATGGTCTGTTAGAGGCTTGCGATCTTGCGATGACCATAGATTTCCTTTCCCTGCAGTGCTTCAATGTCAAGTGGGTCCACTGCCACATTGTCCCACATGGAGGATTCCTATTGGTTGAGATATGGTGACTTGTTCAATTTTCATAGCGGGCCTGACAAACTATGTCCCTTTTAGATCAATGGCTGGCATATAATCTCATGGAGCTTTTCTGACACATGAGATTATGCGTCGACCGTTGATCTTGCTTTATTGTTGAGGCTCTGACGGTGGGTCCTTTCTTGCTAATGTGCTTGCATTTGATTGGTCCACATAGTGGTGAATGGTGTTGTAGTGGGTCCATTTGTTAGTGGGCCCTACCACGTAGTCCAAGCTGTGCATTTGTGATTGGTCAGGGTTGGTGATTTGGTGCCATGTCAGCGTGGGCCCAGTGGGTTGTCATTCGACTGAAGATCTAATGGCTGGCACATGATCTAAAAGATATTTTCTAACACATGAGATCATGCACCCACCATTGCTCTTACTTTATCTTCAAGCTCTATAAGGTGGGTCCTCGGTCTTTAACATGCTCGTTCTTCATTGGTCAGTCAGAAGATAGCTGGGCTCTATTGGTAGGACCGTGTCAGAGTATCTATAGGGATGTTAGTAGAATGAAGATCTATGGTCATCGCTTGATTGCAAGGGATCTTCCAAGCCCTTGCAATCTTGTGACAACCATCTGATGCTCTTTTTGCAGGTTGTGGGTCCAAGTCTATCAGATGTGTTGATTTTCTCATGTCTCATTGGTTGCTGACTTTCAGGTGGTAGTTGACTTGTCAGAGATGGGTTTTTAGGATGTTTTCAAGTGCATCATGGTCATTCATCTACCCAAAAGGGTTTCTCATCAATGGTTATGTTTTAAAATTTGCCGCTAGCCCTTATATTTCAAAATTCAAATGTCTCTGCAAGGGTTTTGCATTCTTTTAGCCATGCATGATGACGGGTAGCTCAGGAAATAAAATCTCAAGATGGTTGTGGTTGTGAAGATGATAGAAGTGACTATTGGCTGGTGTTGCAGGGCATTGTGCCATGTTTTCAGGCTAGGAGATGCTAGAAAGAGTTGGTGCCACCTTTTGAACAGTACCTCTCGTAGGGAAACATTATCAGATTTGGAGCCTTCATGGCTTAGTGGAGTTGCAGGTGGATTGGTAGGTCGAGGTTGTTGTGTCTGCAAGTGATTTCAATTTAGAAGGATCAACATGAAAAGAAAGATATGATATAATCATCAGTTTTCTCAGAGATTTTCATAATAGGTGATCAGTACCCTAGGGTTTGATATCATTGTTTAATTTTGTAAGCCTAGTTAGGTTTTTGACTACTGTTTGCCTGCAGTTGAGTATGTATATATTGTATTTTTGGAGCTTTTGAGCTCAAAGTTGAACAATTGTAGAAGAAATTCATCTTTTCTTAAGGGTCATCTGTGGTATCATTTCTACCCTCTGGCTTATATAGTTGTAAATCTTTCATTGATGATTTAGATATTGCAAAGGTATTTTGTGATACTTCTTTATGTCTGTATGCTTCCTTGTCTAAATTATCTCTTATTGAATTAAAGTATATGATGTTTTCAGTGAAATCTTAGGGTTCCTGATCCCTCTTACTTTCTGTAATTATGTGTGTTATTGTGTTTGATCTAATTTAGATGTTTTGTGGGTATACTTCAGCCCCCTAACAGTCTTGTCTCAATCCTACACCAAGTTGTAGAAGTGCATGTCTACTTGTAGGTCATGAGTCATGTCTTATATTTAGGCCCTCTTATGAAACACTTATGCAAGCCTATTTAGTAAGTTGTGACCTACTATACCTAAGCCTTTAATTGATTCCATTCCTCTATACTGAGATCCAAACCCTAATTTTGGTGTATCACCTAGTAGGTAGTTTTCTTTTAGTCATTTCCCTTTCCAAGCATTCCTTCTATCCCTTTCCCTCCAAAGTTTACCTTTCATGTCTAGAAGCAAATTAAGGTGATTATCCAAAAGGAACCAGCCTAGAACCTGGAGGTCTCATCTCAGTTAGCATAGGTCCCACAACTTGGAGATGATTCCCATGTTATACTAGGTTATCAAGACTATGAGAGCTTGAGACAAGGATGCAAACTTAGTGTATAACAATTCTGCAATGCCTGGCGGGACTATAAAAGAAACTATTATTTGAATATTATGTTCTCTCTAATATAAAAATTGCATAATACAAGGTTTCAGAAGTATTCTATCAAGTATATCTGGTGACTCCAATGATTTCAAAGATCTAGGCCAACATTATTTAAAGTTTATGAGAAAAATTAAGACTAGAAGCTCAAAGCCCACTAAATTTTTAGAGTTCCCTCAAAAAGAAGTCACAAAGGTAGGTATCCCCTGCAAGGAGAGTTCAATCAACACCTCTTGATACTTTAGAGAGGAGACCTTTCCACTTTCATTCTAGAAGAAGAGGTAGATCTCTAACCAAAGATCTAGAGGAAGATTCAAACCCAGCGGCAAATACAACTCACCTAGTTGTTAATCTTTAGATTCCAACTCCTACAATGGAAAGATAGTTTGCCTTTGCACCTTTCAACCAAGGGAGTCCATTAGCCTTTACTCAACATCATGATGTGCCCTTGGTGGCACTAAAGAGTATACCTGATTTCACTAGCGAAGGGCAAACAACTACTTCTAAACACATAAGAGATGTGACCACCATCTACAGCATACACAATATTACTCAAGAAGATGTGGCCACAAAATTATTAGCAGACTCTTTAAAAGGTAAGGCTCTTGAATGGTTTATAACTCTAACTATTGGTTCTATTACTTCATGGGATGAATTAGGAGATGCATTAAGTAAACATTTTGAAGATAAATCAGATAACTTATCTCTGGTTGAGTAGTTGACAACCATTAAAAGAGACCCTCAAGAACAAATGATAGATTACAATAGTAGATTCCTCAAAACATGGAATAAGATTCCAATCTCTATGAAACTATTAGCTGACCATGCTTTTCTATATTACTTACAAATCCTAAATCATCAAATTTCTATCATGATCCAGTCCATGGGTGGTACTTCTTTACCCCAAGCCTTTGACATAGCTGTCAGGGCTGAAAATTGTCTAATCCAAGAAAGCATGATTGCTAGAAGGCCTCCAATGCCCATTTTTCCTAGCCTTCAACCCATTGCACCTGCCCAGGTACCCCCATTTACCCCTATTCCCACCATATCGGCACCTCAGGCTAGTACCAGTGGTCAAGAGCTAACAGCTAGTTTCTCTCAAGAGCTTCAAGAGATAAAGAATAGCCAACAAAGTAGTCAACAAGAGATGACGAATTTGTTGCAGACCTTAACTAAAGAAATTACAAATCTAAAGAAATAAGGTCAAGGAATTAGACCACCATTTTAGACACAAGGCCAAGGTCCTAATCAATAATACTAGAATCAAGGGCAGCCTTATCAACAAAATGGGCCACCATACCAAGGATGGTATCAAGGACAAAGACAAAGTTTTAATCAGAGACCATTCCAACCATATAACCCCGCACCTCTAAGTTCTACAAATCAAGTGAGGGACATGGTTCCTAGTCAAAATAATATGGCTATGGATAATGAATGGTGTTTTCCTTGTAATCAGCCTCACAATCAGGCTACATGTTCAAATGGATGGATGAACCAAGCTCTAATGGTTCAAAATGCCTCACAAGCTCAATTACAGGCTTCATCTAGTGGGTCAGTGCCTCAACAAGAATCACAAGAGCATGAGACTGCTCTGTTTAATTGGGAGCAACCAAACTTCAATGGAGTCAATGATGAAGTTGCTTTTGTTTCCTATACAAGAGCAAAAAGAAGGGCTCAAGACATGGAGAGAGAAGATTCCAATGCCAAAGCCACTACATCTACAAAGCCACTACAATAAGCTAATCCCATCACACCTAAGGAGGCTCCTATCATTACAAGCAAAGAAGGCCAACATTCTAAAGAAGTGGGGTCCATCATAGTGAAAGTACAACAAAGAGTACACACTATAACAACTTTCAATATTGTAGACAACATGAAGAAGGTGAATGTCACCGTGTCTATGTGGGACTCTTTGGCTCTTCCAGGACAACTTGAAATTTTGAAGAAGGCCATGACTGAAGTAACAACTCCTCAACCTACAAAAGAAGCTACAAAACTAGTGTTGGTTAACACTGATCAAGAAAAGGAGGCTCCAAGTAGAAACTCCAAGGTCAATGCCACACAAGGTAGGAATTCAAAGCCACCTCCCTTTTATGTATCTCTAATAATTGGAAAATCTTTAGTGCATAATTGTATGGTAGATAGTGGAGCTACTAGCACTGTAATGCCCAAGAAAGTAGCTGACCAATTAGGACTAAAATATGAGCCCTTTCAAAAGAAGGTTACCCAACTTGATGGATCTTCAGTCAATACTATAGGTGTGGCCAAGGATACCAGTCTAATCCTACATGCTAGTCCTAATTTTTCCATCCTTCTTGATATATATATCATAGATCTCCCTACATTATTTCCTATATGTCTATCAAGGGAGTTTATAGCCAAGATAGGACGCTACCTATCTTCTGACTGGTCTCACATGTTATTTCATACAAGGTATGGGACCAAGGTCACCATTAAATCAGAACCATTAGCAGTGCACCATATAGAGCCATATGTGTCCAATACCATCAATGTAAACTGCCCTATATTTGATAACAATGACTTCCAAACCATTAGTGAAGCAAGCACAAAGATAGAAAGTATCCCTAATATTTTACTACATGAAAGAGATTTAGAGGCCCAAGAAAATCTAATTTGGGATTTTGGTTTGGAAAGTTATTTGATATAAGAAAGTGGAGTCATAGAACCAGGCCTTCTCAAAGAAGACACTGATTCAAAGGATTAGAATAATCAGGTTTGGGAACTTTTCTTTGATGGAGCTAGAAGTAGACATGGTTCTAGTGGTGGTCCCATGTTAATGTCCCCAAAAGGAGAAACTTATTATACTACCTTTAGATTCAGTTTCTCCTACACTAGCAATACTCCAGAATATGAAAGTCTAGTCAATGGACTAGAATGGGCTAGAAAAAGAGGGCTTAAGGCCTTAAAAATTTATGGTGACAGTGAGTTAGTTGTCAGCCAAGTAAGAGGGATAAGTGCAACCAAGAATGATACCTTGAGAGCATACAAGCATAGAATTTGGGATGCAATTGAATATTTTTGTGCTTTCAATATTGTTGCTATACCTAGGAAACTAAATCAAAATGCAGATAGGTTAGCCACTGTTGTATCTTAGTATGATATTCCAAATAGAATTTTAAAAGAAATGGATCAACAACATATCAAAGTGATTGTCAGACCGTCTATTCCTGATAATGATGTCAATTGGCAAGTGTTTTACAATGATGAATAAATTCTACATTTCTTGTTTGAAGAAGATGATTTTTCAGAGCATAATCAAGATAGGCTATCACAAAACTATGGTGATCAAGTGATACAACTTAAGTTTAATAAGATGCCTAGAGGTCTTGTCACCTTAGAGACTATCTTCAACAAGGATGATGAAGTCAAGAAAAATAAAGCTGGCCTAGTAGTCAAACAAGAACATTGTGTTGAATTAGAGTTGGAACCAGGTAAGAGCTTACAATTTGGAAAAGTAAACACTGAATCGGAAAAGCAAGCTTACCCTTAGTTATTCAAGGAATTCAGTGATTTTTTTGCATGGCAATATGAAGACCTCAAGGGTTTTGATCCTGCCCTTGCTCAACACACTATTGAATTAGAACTTGATGCCAAACCAGTGAGGCAGAAGCAAAGGCTTGTTAATCCTATGCTTGAGCCACTTATGTATAAAGAAGTGCTCAAATTGATAGAAAGTGGTATCATCTACCCCATTAAGCATACTAGTTGGCTTTCCAACCTTGTTCCTATCAGGAAGAAGAATGGGGAGTTAAGGTTATGTGTTGACTTTAGGGATCTTAATAGGGCTTCATTAAAAGATGGCCATCCACTACCCTCTATGGAACAAATTTTACAATGTGTCTCTAGATCTGAGAGATTTTCATTATTGGATGGCTATTCAAGATACAATCAGATCCTAGCGAATGAAGAGGATCAATACAAGACTGCATTTATAGCCAAGTGGGGAACCATGGATTATCAAAAGATGCCCTTTGGTTTGTCAAATGTAGGTGCTACATTTCAAAAGGCAATGGATATGGCCTTTAAAAGCCTCATGTACAAGTGTGTATTGGTCTACTTGGATGACATAACTATCTATTCAAAGCATGCAGTAGATCACATCAAACATTTGAGGAAGGTTTTTGAAAGGTGTAGAGAATTTGGGATATCTCTTAATCCCAAGAAATGTGTGTTTGCAGTTCATGAAGGAAAATTGCTGGGATATGTAGTATCCAAAGAAAGAATTACAATGGACCCTGAGAGAATTGCAGCCATCTTAGAGCTACCCCTACCACATCATAAGAAAAGTCTCCAATCTTTCATAGGAAAGATTAATTTTGTTAGGAGGTTCTTGCCTAACATTGTCGATTTACTAAAGCCTTTGACAGCCATGTTAAAGAAGAGTTCAACTTTTAGATGGACCAAAGAAGGGAGAGTTAATTTCCAAGCTATCAAAGAGGCCTTAACAGAAGCTCCTACCCACTTAAACCCAAATTTCAATAAGGATTTTATCCTTTATGCTTTTGGGGGTCATGATGCTATATCTGCAATGCTGACCCAAGAAAATTAAAATGGATTGGAGCAGCCTATTTCTTTCTTTAGCAAAGATTTAGAAGAATATGAATAGATATACTCTTTTGTAGAAAAACATGTGCTTGCTGTAGTAAAGAGCCTTAAAAAGTTTAGATATTTTTTGACCCATAACAAGGTACACTTGAAAGTTTCTCATCCAAGTGTCAAAGAATTTATGCTTTCCAAAGACCTAAATGAGAAAAGAGCTAGCTGGATCACCAAGGTGATGGAGTATGACATATATATTCAAACTACCAAGCTGGTTAGAGGAAGAGGTCTTTGTGAGCATTTGGCATCAGATGAAAGTTCAAAGAAATCAGAGCAAATAGATTCATCTCTGGTGGTTCATTCTACAGAATAACAAGCCAAGGCAACAAGATGGTTTCCTAATATGATCAATTATTTGAAGATAGGACAATGTCCTGCAGGTTTGGATTCAACAAAAAGGAGCTATTATAGGTTACAATCTATTCCTTTTGTGTTGATAGATTAAATTATTTTCAGAAAGGATCACAATGGTGTCCTTTTAAGATGCATTGATTCAGAAAAGATAGCTAATGTCGTATTTGAGTTTCATGATGGACCTTCTAGGGTTCACTTTTCTCCTAGGACTACTACTTTTAAAATCATGAGGGATGTATACTATTGGCCATCTATCTTCAAGGATAGTAATGATCATGTCAAAAAATGCATCAAGTGTGCCATGTTTGTAGGAAAAGAAAGGCTTGTAGCCTTGCCCTTACAGCTAGTCAGAATAGAGAAACCTTTCATGAAATGGGCTATAGACTTCATTGGCATGATCAATCCTCCATCTAGTGTAGGACATAAATGGATAATTACTGCAACTGACTATTTCACTAGATGGACAAAAGCAATTGCATTAAAAGAAGCCAATGAGAGTGTTGTCTTAAGTTTTTATGATGATATAATTCATAGGTTTGGCACTCCAGATTCCATAATATCATATAATGTATTAGCATTCACAGGGCTCAAAGTCTCAGAGTGGGTAATCAAGAATGGGATTTATCTGAATATCAATTCAAATTATTACCCTTAGGGAAATGACTTGGTAGAATCAACAAATAAGAACTTGATTAGGATAATAAAGAAGGCTCTATAAGATAATTAGAGATACTAGCATACTGAATTGAAGTCTGCCTAATGGTTAGACAAGATTATCCCAAAGAAGATCATTTGGAATTCTTCTTATGTGTTAGTATATGGTAGGGAGGCTAAGTTGTCCATTTCAATTGAGTTACCAACTCTAGACTTGCCTACTCAATATGCCCTATTTGAGGAAGGGGATCCCTTATAGATCAAACATGCTCAATTGATGGAGTTGGAAGAACTCAAAGACAAATCTATGTAGGATATTGAGTTCCATCAAATTTAGATAAAGAAAAGTTTAGACAAGAGAGCCAGGGTTAGAAATTTCAAAGTTGGAGATGTAGTCCTCAAATGGGATGAGTTCAAATCAAGGCCTGGTAGACATACAAAATTTGACTCATTTTGGGGTGGACCAATTGTTATAACAGAGTGTAAGGGATCCAATGCTTTCTAGCTATCAAATCTTGAAGGAGTTTCCTTGCCAATCTCAGTAAATGGATTCCACTTGAAGCCCTGCTTTGAGGTTAATCCCTCTTTGTAAATTCTTGTAAATGTATGTTTTTTCTTGTTTCCCTATTTTCTAGGTTAGTTTCCTATTTTCCAAGAAGTTCCTTGATCATAGCTTTAGTTCTATCTCCCTTTGAGAATTTTTTATTTTGATGAGTCCATTGCCCAAGGAATTGATGTCAAGGCCACTGATCCATGTCTAGCAAGCTGACATCAAGCAGAAATCACTGAAATGTTACCCAAATTTTCTTGTGCACACCAATTTGGCTAATATCTATCCCAAGGTCTCTATTTTTATCTTGCCAAGCATCCCTAAAAATTTCATGAAGTTGTGCCTTGTTCTCTAGCCTCTGCAAATTGTTTTATCCCCTGGTCTACAGTTAAAAATTCATAAAACTAGCTGTTATAGGCCAAAACCCTAAAAACCCCTAAGCCAATTTCTATTTTCATGATACATTATCAGCCACTTAAGTTCTTAATTCTCCATGTGTGCTTTTCATTTATTGGCTGGTCACTAGTTTTGCAAATTAGTCGGCGGTTACCTTTTCTTTCTGACAATTTAGTGAATGCCTTATTCACATAATGTCCCAATGTTTCATGATTAAGTCCTTAGCAATTAGCAATTCAGTGGGTGGTCTATCCTTCCTTTAGTTGCGTAGTTGCTTAAATGTTTGGCAGTCTCAGCTTGTGGGGTTCCAGTTCAGCAAGATCGATGGTCATCGTAAGTTTGTGAAGGGTCTATCAGAGGCTTTTGATCTTGTGATGACCGTAGATTTCCTTTCACTGCAGTGCTTCAAAGTCAAGTGGGTCCACTGCCATGTTGTGCTACATGGAGGCTTCCTATTAGTTGAGAGATGGTGACTTGTCCAATTTTCATAGTGGGCCTAATAGATTGTGTCCCTTTTAGATCAATGGCTGGTGTATAATCTCATGGAGCTTTTCTAACACATGAGATTATGCACCAACCGTCGATCTTTCTTTATTGTTGAGGCTCTGATGGTGGGTCCTTTCTTTCTGATGTGCTCACATTTGATTAGTGCACGTAGTGGTGATTGGTCCTACCATGTAGTCCAAGCTATGCATTTGTGATTGGTCAGGGTTGGTGATGGGGTGCCATGTTAGCACAGGCCCGGTGGGTTGTTAGTCAATTGAAGATCTAATGGCTAGCACATGATCTGAAGGACCTTTTCTGACACATGATATCATGCACCTATCATTGATCTTACTGTATCTCTGAGCTCTATCAGGTGGGTCCTTGGTCTCTGACATGATCATTCTTCATTGGTCGGTCAGATGACAACTGGGCTCTATTGGTAGGACCGTGTTAGAGTATCTATAGGGATGTTAGTAGACTAAAGATCTATGATCATTGCTTGATCACAAGGGATCTTCCGAGCCCTTGTGATCTTGTGACAACCGTCCGATGCTCTTTCTATAGGTCATGGGTCCAAGTCTGTCAGATGTGTTGATTTTCTCATGTTTCATTAGTTGCCAACTTTCAGGTGGTAGTTGACTTGTTATAGATGGGTTTTTAGGTTATTTTCAAGTGCATCATAGTCATTCATCTACCGAGAAGGGTTTCTCATCGATGGTTACATTTCAAAATTTTCCGCTAACCATTATATTTCAAAATTCAAATGTCTCTTTGAAGGTTTTGCATTCTTTCGGCCATGCACGACATCAGGTAGCTCAAGAAATAAACTCTCAGGATGGTTGTGGTTTTGAAGATGATGGAAGTGACTGTTGGCTGGTCTTGTAAGGTAATGTACCACATTTTCACACTAGGGGATGCTAGAAAGAGTTGGTGCCACCTTTTTAATAGTACCTCTCCCAGGGAAATATTATCAGATTTGGAGCCTTCATGGCTTAGTCGAGTTGCAGGTGGATTGGTAGGTTGAGGTTGTTGTGTCTACAGGTGATTTTAGTTTAGAAGGATCAACATGAAAAGAAAGATATGATTTAATCACTGGTGTTCTTAGAGATTTTCATAATAGGTGATTAGTACCCTAGGGTTTGATATCATTGTTTAATTTTGTAACCCTAGTTAGGTTTTTTACTCCTGCCTGCATGCAGTTGACTATGTATATATTATATTTTTGGAGCTTTTGAGCTCAGAGTTGAACAATTGTAGAAGAAATTCATCTTTTCTTAAGGGTCATCTATGGTATCATTTCTACCCTTTGGCTTATACAGTTTTAAATCTTTCATTGATGATTCAGATATTACAAAGGTATTTTGTGATAGTTCTTCATGTCCCTATGTTTCCTTGTCTAAATTATCTCTTATTGAATTAAAGTATATGATGTTTTTAGTGATATCTTAGGGTTCCTGATCCCTCTTACTTTCTATAATTGTGTGTTTTATTGTGTTTGATATGATTTAGATGTTTTGTGGGTATACTTTAGCTATCTAATAGTGTTGTTTCAATCCTACACCAAGTTGTAGAGTTGAATGTCTGCTTGCAGGTCATGATTCATGTCTTATATTCAAGCCCTCCTATGAAACACTTATGCAAGCCTATTTAGTAAATTGTGACCTACTAGACCTAAGCCTTTCATTGATTCCATTCCTCTATACTGAGATCCAAACCCTAATTTTTGTGTATCACCTAGTAGGTAGTTTTCTTTCAGTCATTTCCCTTTCCAAGCATTCCTTCTATCCCTTTGCCTCCAAAGTTTACTTTTCATGTCTAGAAGCAAATTAAGGTGATTATCCAAGAGGAACTATCCTAGAACCTGGAGTTCTCATCTCAATTAGCATAGGTCCCACAACCTGGTGATGATTCCCATGTTATACTAGGTTATCAAGACTACGAGAGCTTGAGACAAGGGTGAAAACTTAGTGTATAGTAGAGACACTTGATAGTCACCCCATAATGTTCTATGCCTTCTAGTGGGTTTGTGCATGTATGTAGTGTGTCTTTTGATGGCTTTTATAAAGTACCCATGGATCCACCTTCTTGTATTACCATGGAATATAAAATGCATGTCTCCTTAGGATTTAGCAACTTATGTGTGTTACCTTCCAAGATTTAGCATATTGAAAATTTTGAAAAATGCATGTCTCCTCAGGATTTAGCAACTTATATGCATTAGCTTCGAAAGATTTAGCATATTTGAAATTGGAAATGCGTGTCCCTTCAGGATTTATCAACTAATGTGCATTACCCTCAGAAGATTTAGCATATTTGAAATTGGAAATGCATGTCCCTTTAGGATTTAGCAACTTGTGTGCATTACCTTTTGAGATTTAGCATGTTGTAAAATAAAAGGTTAGAAGAAAAACACATAATATAGAACAAGGGAGGCCATATATATGGCCCCCTCCTTAATATGGAAAAAAAATACTATTTTGACATGTTAAGCAAAGAAAAGAACAAGGATAAAGCCTTCTTCAGCATCAAGACAATATCCATAGACAACACCAAGTCCAAGCGAAGAAGGTCACAGCCCCTATGAGGCCATGGAAGGGACGAATGCAAAGAGATATCATGCAAGAAGTGAAAAAGTAACCCTTGTCAGGGATAGAACATTGTTCAGCTTCTAAGGTGAGATGTATATCAACCATGGAAACCCCATGTCAAATAATGAAATAGGTTGTGATCAAGGAAAAAGATCCTTAATGCAAACCAAAATGTTCATGTATGATTGGACATCACATAATAGATAAATTCTTCTTAACCAAGGAAAGAGGTGAATCTCGGAAAGAAAGAAATGAAGGAGATGACATCCTTGCCCCTCAAGTGTAGGAACAAGGATGGAAAGGGACCTATTATATCACTCGCAACACTATACAAGACAACGAGCCCCCAAGTATCAAGCTACCATTGTTTACATAATGTGGAGCTCCATAATAGGAACATAAATGTTATTTAGAGAAAATAGGATTAAAATACAACTCATTGTCACATGATATATAAATAACATTACTATCAATGAGCTGCCTAATCTTATAATGTAAAGCTTGACATTCATTAGTAGAGTGATCATGAAATATATTATTTAAACAAAAAGGAAGTCTTCAAGTGTGAATTACATTTCTTTTTGCGTTTAGGTCTAGTAATCATCTTAGCATGAAGGAGTTTAGGCAAAATAACATCTTCTTCAAAGTCCTTCACAGTTTCATCATGTCTTGAAGTGTTATTAGAGATGTTGTTAAGATTGATTTTTTGTTGAGGATTAAATCCTAATCCATAAGAATGCTCATGCCCCCTAGTGTGTAAGGGCATTTGAATTCCTTGTTTATGCTTATCACATCCTTGAGCATTAAATCCTTGTTTAACAAGGAAATGATAACCAGGACCATAATGAGAAGACATATCAGAAGGAGTCAATGGAACTTGAGGAGTCACAATATCATCCTTAGTAGATTTGACAAGCTCATTGTGGGTAGAAGCAGCGACAAAGTTATTACAAAGGGGTTTAGAAGTAAAAACCCATTGTTCAAATTATCTTTGTTTATTCATAAAATCAAGATCATTAATCTTATATTATCCCATAAAAGTAGGAGTAAAATCCAAGGTTCCCCAATCATCGCCAGGAATAGCATTATAGAAAGAAGGATTTCCATTAGAAATAGGAGTAGTGTGAGTTTGAATATTAAGACAAGGATTAGGTGCATCATCCGCATGAAGCATATACATCCCATTGTTATGTATAAACTTGACTTTACGGTGAAGGGTGGAAAGAACGACATAAATCTCATGAAACCAAGGTCTACCCAAAAGAAGGTTATAGTTGAGAGGTCTAGGTATTAGATGAATAGGTGTATTCAAGATGACCTATCCTACTTTGATAGATAAGGTAATGATGCCTAAAGTGTCCTTAGCAATGTTATCAAAGCCACGTATAGGAACATTGTCAGGTTGAATAGTTGAAAGATCAGCATTAATCACTTTGAGCATGTCCATGCTACAAATATTAAGCCCAGATCCATTATCAATCAAGGTCCTATGAATGATACTTTTATTGATAGTAACAACAACCATAAGAGCATCATACTGATTTTGAACTTCTTTAGAAGGTAAATCCTTTTGAGTAAATACAATGTCAGGAGGACCCGGGGTAGCATGCATGTATTGTAAGAAGTTATTGATGTTTTCTTGATTAGGAGGTGGAGTAGGAAGAGTTGCTAGAGCTTTTTTCAAGGCTTCATGGTACATAGGTGAAGTTTGAAGAAGCTCCCATAAAGAAATCTTGGCAGGAGTATTTTGTAATTGAGTTATCAAATCATACTCCTTGCTAGGAAGACAAGGTGGAGGAGGAAGAATAGGTTGAGAATGTCACAAAGAAGTAGAAACCACCAGATTAGGTTGAGGGTTATTCCTTGTACTATAAGTATGAGATATTGAATCATGGTCATTGAAAGAATCAAAAGACTCCATAGGTTTACCTTTGACAGTAATGCGAGGACAACCTTTGACAGTCAACAAGGGTTTAGGATAAACCATATTAGTCATCTCAACACTACAAATAGATTCATATAAAGGAAGAAAAGAGGACATCCTAGGAGGAGATGAGGTAAGATCTTGATTCTCCATAGGATCATCAGTAAAATGAAGAGCATTAAGGGAACTCATATCATTCTCCACTAATGCCTCATCACTAGAAGGAATCTCAAATGGAGGTAAAGCATCTATAATAATATCTTCTTTCGCTAAAATGTCTGCATAAGGGGAGTGTGGTTTAGAGAAAGATTTATCATCATGTATGAATATGTCATCCACTAATAAATCACCCTCTTGTATCAACGATTCTTAATGAGGAGGGGATAAATCAATGTCTTTATCCAAGGCTTCATTCCAAAAGGTAGAGTCATTCACAATGGCTTCATGAGGAAGACAGTAATCAATATCCAAATCTAAAGGTTCATCGCAAAGAGGAGGATTATCATCCCTATCCATAAGGCATTTGAAAAACACTTGAAACAACTTACGCATCATGATAATGAATAGATCTAGATATATCCAAATGCATTCAAATGAGATCTATAAGCATGAAAAAGAAATCAAACACCATAAACACAATAGGACATCTAATTCCACTAAGCATGTTGGAAATTTGGCTGAGGTATGTACATAGATGTTGTCATTATGGAAACATATGTTCCCTATGAAGATCGCATAAGCTGGAAAGTGAGTATGGAAGATTGCAGACTAAAATTGTCTAAGTATGAAATAGTGTTTTTAACAGAGCACCCCATATAGTTTGTTTTGGTGATGTTAACTGGAGCATGATCAGAGTTTGCACAGTTGAACATAGACTCTATGGTGTCTAAGGATACCCCATCTCAGTGTGCAAAAGAGTATAGATAGTACAGACAAAGTTATGATTGTTTTACTGATGACAGAGTATAGCCAATAGAGTAGTTTTGAAGGTAGAACTAGTAAATGAATTAAGGGATTATTTTTCTTGTCAAAATAATGACTTATTATTATAAAGAGATGACATCCTAGATTTTTACTCTTGGATAAAGATATGCAAGCTGACAGGAGAAATATATTATGTTTGTATCTTGTATAAATATAGATGTACTGAACATACTTGAAATGTATTATGTAATTTGTGATAGTTGTATATTGTGATAGCAGTGAAAGTTGTTGATGCAAAGTTGTAAGCAGTACCATATTGTAATCAGTAAACATTTGTATTACTAATTTGGGCAGTGAGCTCATTTGGTCATCAGGTTTTGTATTTACAACTCCTACTAGGGTTGAGGCTTTTAATAAGGCCTATAGTCCCTTAACCAAGATTGATACACTATATGATTGTAACAATCTCCTAATAGGGTCAATATCCTTAATAGGATATCTTTTTATTAGTGGATCTTTGTGGGTACCATCCCCACTGGGGTTTTCCCTTGTCCAAGGTTTCCTTGATAACATATCATGTGTTATAAGTTCTTTACATTTACTGTTATGTATGCTATTTAGTTTCTTATGCTTTAAAGTAATTTGTTATATCCATAAGTGGAAAAAGTAAAAGTTTGTGAAATACTGATTCACCCCCCCCCCTTTCAGTATTTCCTATTTCTAACAATTGGTATCAGAGCACAGTTACTCAGAGAAGGAACATTCAAGGAAAGCCTAGCAGCTTGAGTAAGATCTCTATGGATATGGATTAGTTACAGAAGAATCTCTTGAACAAATTGATATGCTTACTGATGAAAGAAACACTCTGAAAAGAAAGTATGATGATACAAAGAATCTTATTAACAAATTGAAAGGTAAGATAGAAGATCTAAAATCTGAAAAGGAATCTGAAACTCTTGTTGAGGATTGTGATGATTTAGAAAAAGAAAATGTGATCCTTAAACATGAATTGAAGATAGAAAATCTGAAGCTTAGCTTGAAAAATGGAAATGACAATATGAGAATGAAATTTTAAAGAATGAGAATGAAGATCTAAAATCTAAACTTGGTAAGGTAACATCTGAATTTGATAAAGTCAAATTGCAGTATGATGAACTTGAGAAATACAACAAGATTGTGAAAGGTGAATTGACTCAATCCAAACAACAACTTGAGAGACTATATTCAAATAGTGAAAATATTAATGAGCAAGTATCTTATGGAAAACCATTCCATGACAAAAGTGGTCTTGGATTTAACATATTGAAGATAGTTAGTGAAAGCAAGAAACCAAATCTGAATGTATGTGAAATTAGTGAAGAAAAGAAGTTAGATGAGAACAAATCTAAAGATGCACCAGAGCAAGAAGAATCACCTAAGCAAGAAGAATCACTGAAGCAAGAAGAACCACTGAAGAAAGATGTATTTCCAAAGGTATGCAAAGAGAATTCAAAGGTAGATGTTTTTCTTGTAATACTATTGGTCATATGAAGAGAGATTGTACAGGTAAACAATTCAAACCTCTTAATTGATATTGTTATAATTGTCATGGTTTTGGACATAGAGCTATTGAATGTAGAAGATCTAAAGTTATTGAGAATAATTACAATAGTATAATGCCTAGAAATACTAACAATGCAGATTAGAGATCAACTAAAGACATGAAAAGAGGAAATGGAATAGTATGTTTCAGATGCAATAAAATTGGACATATTTCTAGAAATTGCAAGACACAAATCAATCAGCAAACACCTAGATATGGAACCAATGGAATCATTTGTCAGATATGTAACAAGATTGGACACATAGAAAGGTTTTGTAGAATGAACAATGGAGGTTATCATCATAACCCTAACCCTAGAAACTATGCAAGAAGGAATGAAAATGCAGGAAACAAAGAGAAAGGTTGCTGTAGTAATGAAGATGAAGTAAAATTTGTTAAAGGCACAGATCAAGAAGGTATATTCAACACTAAAGGTAATCAGGAAGGTAATGTATCTCATGGTAAGAATGAATCTTTACCTAACCCTTCTTTAAGCACTTAAATTATGTAAATTTCCATAGTTTAGGAACTTACAATTAGTATAGAATTAGATTTTGAATGAGTTAAGTTTTGTGCAGTTAGATGAAGTTTTTTTATGTTATACTAATGCTATGGTTAAGTGTGCAAAAATAAATATTGTGTTTTGTGAGGTCGCAAGAATATTTATGGTTGCAGGTTTACAAAATTAGCTTTTTGGCATTTTAGCGGCAAAAGAATTGAATGTGATTTCAGATTGAGTAACTGCTAAGTATTAAAAGATTGAAATAGAAGTTATTATGATTATCAAGTGATTAGAAGTGATTTTGAAAGTGAAGAAAGAAGTTTGGAAGCAATTTGTAGAAGTTTGAAGAGCCGATCTAGCAAAAGCCCTAATTTTGTGAATTTAAGGTATTTATCAGACTAAGATCTTGAATCAGCTTAAGTAATCAGATATAATCATGGATGTGCCATTGATTCACAACATCAAGGATAAGAACGGACCTAGAACTAAGAAAGATCCAGTTGAATCCTCAGAAAGAGATGCTAGTTTAGCTTTATCATCCATACCAGACAAAGTTCTTCATTTAGAGAATGTTAAAAGTTATCTTGGATGCAAATATGAAACCCTAAGGGAGAGTAATTTTAATGGTGAATATAAGAAATTGTATAGCATAGATATGTCAGTGAAACAAGGTTATGAACATCTAGAAAACAATGAAATCATTGAGTACTCTATGAAATATGAATTTTATGATGAGGAGTGTACTAAGATCATTTTGAGTAGGATACATAATGGTAAATTTTGGTTAGAAGATAGAGTTATAGACATAACTACTAACCTAATTCATCATGTGACTGGATTATCAAAAGTTGGTGCAATTCCACTGAATGAGAAAAACATGAGAAAGATTGTGATTGAAAACACCAGTTCAATGTACAATGGTAGAGGTATAGTCATTAGTAAGATTAAGTAAGATGATGTAAAATACTTGTGTAAGATTGTAACAACAAAGTTCTGTGGAAGTTCTAGAGAAGATGATATGTTAGCAGGTATGGTACACATTGCTTATTTGATGTGTGTGGAGAAGAAGCCTATGGATATGTGTGAAATTCTGAGAATACAGTTGTTTGAGAATTTGGAAAAGATAAAGAAAGCTAAATACACTCACTTTAGATTTTCCTCATTGGTTACTTACATGTTCTTCCACTTTCTAAGAAGATTTCCTTACACTATTTATTGGAATGATGGTGTGAATACTATGGAAAGAATCAATAAAGTTTACATGAAACATCTTATTGTGAAGGTTAATGACAATGTAAAGTTAGTGTTGAAATTTTTTTAGAACATTGTGGTAAATAGATCAAGAATTCCTCCATCCCTAGTTGAGAAATACAAAAATGATATATGTTTTATGGTTGATACTAATTTCACTTACATTGAGGTAGTAGAACCTAGACATGAATTCATAGACCCTCTTGGCTACGAAATCTCTGAAATTGAAACAGAAGGATATGTTAGTAGATTGTTGAAAAGTAAAGTGGATGCTCATGGCAATAGATTTGGAACATATGATGAAAAATTTGATTTAGAAAAGACACTTAAGGAAGAGAAACAATCAAAGAAGAGAGTGGATTCTATAATAAAGAGAATTCTAAAAGAATTAGGTATGAGTGAGTAGGAATTTGATATTGCAAGAAAGACTACAGAAGTAATAAGGCAAAGTGAGATACTATCAGTCCCACCTTTGGCATCAAGTGCAGAACCCATTCAAGCTAAGGTAAAGGTTGAAGAACTTGAGAAAGAGCAAGAAATTAGTCAGACAGAGAAACACTTTTCTTCAGCACCAAGAAAAATAATGAAGGCAAGTGCTTCAGGACTAGGTAAAAGACAAAAAATAATTGTTCCACCAGTACCTAGAAGAGTTGCAGAGATAAAAGATGATGAAGTAACAATAAAGAAGAAATCATGGAAACCAAGGATAGAAAGAGTTAATGAAGATATAATGCAGCATGGAGACTTTACCAAGATGAAAAAATACTATGATTTATATGGATCCTCTGACAGATTAAATCTAGAGAATGCAATGGTTAAACATATGATTTTGACAAACAAGAAATTTGATACAATTCATGGAAAGATAGCAGAAGATTTGTACAATAGACTTGTGAGAAGAAAGATGAGAGCACAAGAAGAAGATACTAAAATGAGAGAGAATGTGATAAGATAGTTATGTGACATAAGAGATGATGACCACCTTAAATAGATCCTCAAGCCAATTGAAACCCTATTAAGAACCAAAAGAAGAACTATACAAATAATGGGAGGTCAGTATGAACAAGTGAAGACTGAAACTAAATAGGTAGTTGTGCAAGTGCTAGCAAACTTGGTGTAGGAAAAGATAGCAAAGATCAATCAGTTGTAGAATTAGCAGAGAAATAGAGTTCAGAATAGACAAAGGCAGTAGCAAAGGTAGTTGAAGTTGAAGATATTCCCTCTTTTTCTATAAACATTGGCACAAAATCTGTGGACATTGAAGGAACAAAAGTTACTTTAGATTCAGATGATGTGGTACTCAATAGTTTGGATAACATTGTTGACAATTTGGTTTTGGGAGAGAAAGAAAAGATTATTGAAACAAAGACTACACAAACAGAAGTGCAAATGGAAACAGAGGCCCATACACTTACTGAACCACAAGAAGACATCAGTCTTAGTCCTAAGACTGGAAAGGAGAAAGGAATAGGAACATTGATTGAAGATTTGAGTAGGGAGGTTGATGACGATGATCAATTAGAGTTGATCACTTCTTTGATCAAAATTATTGGAAAGAACAAGAAAGTTAAGAATTTGGAAGGTAGCCTAAAAGATTTCACTGAGAAGCTACAAAGTTTTACATGTACAAAAGTATTTAATTTAGACCCACTTGAAAGAGAAAAGATGGTAATAAATTATTTTGATGTTGAGCTCACTAATTTGACTGATATTGCTAAGGTTAAGGCACAGGCAGCTTATGAAGCTGAGATGTTGCAGAATATAAGTCAGAATATCAAAAATGACATTGACAGTCTTGACAGACACATTAAGAACTTAAGGAAACATCTTGAGACTGGAAAGTGCTTGTACATTGAGTGTACAAAATCTAAAAATATAATTATTGAGGAAGAGAAGAAGATAAAAGAGAAGCAATATGAAATTGTAGCAGAGACAAACTGAATGGCCAGCACAAACATAAAGATCAGTGCAGTTGAGAAAAAGATAAGAAAATTATGTGATGAGATAAGGACTTTGAATGATGAGAAGAACAAGAAAATTATTAGGATAAACATCTTGAGAGAGCATGTCTCAATCAAGTTGACTATAATAGAAGAGTAGCTAGA
Source organism: Chamaecyparis obtusa (assembly GCA_027943335.1). NCBI lineage: Eukaryota > Viridiplantae > Streptophyta > Pinopsida > Cupressales > Cupressaceae > Chamaecyparis > Chamaecyparis obtusa. The sequence continues at coordinate 116,853 of BSBK01007425.1, forward strand.
AGAATGTCTTACTACTAAGACATCATTTTAGAAGTTCAATTTTGAGTCCCTTCAAGCTTGTCAGATTGTAGCATACGGATTGAGTACTTTACTCTATGTAATAGAATCAATAAAGAAGGCATGGGAGAAAGATTTTGAGACTTGGAAGATAGATTTTGTAGATTTTTTTGCAAGCCTACCGGATTTGCAATAAGACAGTAAGGTAAAATTTTTGACACAATTTTTTATATCCCTTTCCACCCTTTATTTTGTCATTGTTTTCAAAGGGGGAGAGATACTTAGAAAATTGTCTATATATGATAAGGAACGATACTCATAGGGGGAGTTCTATGGAGTATTATCAAGTATTATAGATTATGTGTATATTTGGAGGAGATATAAGGATAATATACTTATTTTTATACTATGGCCACAATTTTGATACAATTTTGAGATTTTGACTTGTACACTTAGCCAATTTTCTCATATGTTGCCACCAATGACAAAGGGGGAGATTGTTGGCAATTTGGCTGAGGTATGTACATAGATGTTGTCATTATGGCAACATATGTTCCCTATGAAGATTGCATAAGCTAGAAAGTAAGTATGGAAGATTGTAGACTAAAATTGTCTAATTATGAAACAGTGTTTTTGACAGAGCACCCGATACAGTTTGTTTTGGTGATGTTCACTGGAGCATGATCAGAGTTTGCATAGTTGAACATAGAATCTATGGTGTCTAAGGATACCCCATCTCAATGCACAAAAGAGTATGAATAGTATGGACAAAGTTATGATTGTTTTACCGATGATAGAGTACAGCTGACAAAGCAGTTTTGAAGGCAGAACTAGTAAATGAATTAAGGGATTATTTTTCTTGTCAAAATAATGACTTAATATTATAAAGAGAAAACATCCTAGATGTTTACTATTGGATAAAGATATGCAAGCCTATAGGAGAAAGATATTATGTTTTTATCCTTTGTAAATAAAGATGTACCAAACATACTTGAAATGTATTATGTAATTTGTGATACTTGTATATTGTGATAGAAGTGAAAGTTGTTGATGGGAAGTTGTAAGTAGTACCATATTGTAATCAGTAAACATTTGTATTACTTTTTTGGGTAGTGATCTCATCTAGTAATTAGGTTTTGTATCTACATCTCCTAACAGGGTTGAGGCTTCTAACAAGGCCTATAGTCCCTTAACCAGGACTGATACACTATATGATTGTAATAGGCTCCTAATAGGGTCAACATCCTTAATAGGATATCTTTTGATTAGTGGATCTTTGTGGGTACCATCCCCATCGGGGTTTTCCCTTGGCCAGGGTTTCCTCGAGAACATATCATGTGTTATGAGTTCTTTACATTTACTGTTATGTATGCTATTTAGTTTCTTATGCTTTAAAGTAATTTGTTATATCCATAAGTGGGCAAACGTAAAATTTTGTGAAATATTGATTCACCCCCCCCTCTCACTATTTCCTATTTCTAACAAAGCAATCTAAATGTTTTTGTATTTTTGAAGAAATTTTGCAACTTTTTTTGGATTTTTCAAATATAAATGCAAGAGCATAAAAAAATCTAATCTTAAGGCAAGAAAACAAATGATCTAACACCAAAAAGAAATAGAGTAAGTATGTCAGGTTCACCAAAATGTGAAGTGAAGGTGAACACACAAGGTAATACAAAGGGAGATCTAATACCATAAAACATTTTAGTTGTCGCAGACAGGTTCACCAAAATGTAAAGGATAAAATATGGATGGGGTCCTAGAACAATGGCTTGCACATAAAAGAGACCCCAAAGCTAATATTTTATACTTACATGAAATTGTATTGATATAGAAAGTAAATATAGATGACTAATATTTAAATTAAGAAATAAAGGTACTTACCTCCAAAAAAGAACTGGTTGAAAACCCTATCAAACGATCTCAAAAACTATTGATTCTCATACTCGTGAACCGAAACTGTGAGATCTACAAAACCCATAAATATTTTTTCGAGATGAGATCAGATTGACCTTGACCCTCATAAAAGGTCAAGGATGACCTTGAGAAAATGAAGGTCAACTTTGACTTTGTTCGTGGATCTTAGAAGTTTGGGGAAAAGGGTATCCAAATCTACTCTCAGATATGAAGTTCTGCACTTGTACCTACAAGAAAAAGAGGGTTTTTGGTTGTTTGTTTGGGGGGTTTGCCTCAGTCAAACCCCAATTTAGGAATTCACCTTGAAGTTGAATTGAAATTGCTGGAATAAACAAAGGAAATGGAATAATTAACCTTGCTTGAGTTGAAACCCTTGTGGAGGATTCGAATCCTTGAATCCATAAGAATGGATGAATGTAGAATCAAATATAGGATGTCTCCAATCAATTTTCTTTAGATCTTCAACACCACTCTTGAATGGATCTTGAACTAGGAAGAGGCTTGAATAGAAATGGAGGAATCTTCAACAAGAGAGCTCCATAGAGCTTGAAACCTTCAATGGCTACTAATGGATCTCCTTGATGAATTGGATGCTTGAATGCTTGAAGGCTTGAATGCTTGATCTTATTTCTTGCTTGCACTTGAGAGCTTGAGAGATTGTGAGATGAGATGCTTGATTTCAAAACTTGATGGAGAAAATGAGAGAGGAAGGCTCCCTTTTATAGTGATCTAGGGCATAAGAGGGGCCTCATAGAAAACAATAATTAAGGGCCCATGGCATAAAAATCTAGAGAGGTGAACATGGAGAGGAGATTAAATTAAAGTCTTGACACAAAACTCTAGGAGGGGACCACCCTTAATATAAAAATAAAATAATTATTTAAGAGCCTTGTTACAAAATTCGAGGTAAGGCCAACCCCAAAGTTAATTTGAGCATTAAGCACAAAACTTGAGAAAGGCTAATCTTCAATAATAAATTAGGATTCTTATAAAAATCTTGAGAAAGGTCCACCTCAAATATTAATTTGAGGATTTGATACTTAATCTGAGAAATAGTGGCCCTGAAGAGGGAAAAGACAAGTTTTTGATGAAATCCCACAACCGAAGGCTAACCTTGAAGATCCTAGACCTTAGGGTCAAGGTCGAGCTCAGACCTGACTAAGTCAAGGTCTAGGTTGACCCTGACCTAGCCAGGGTTGAGGTTGACTTTGACCCCATAAGGTTGACTTTGACCTTAAGGGTCAAAAACCTCAGATTCATAGTCTAGATTGCTAGGAAAATGCTAGGAAGAAGTTGAAAATGGGGTAGAATAGAGGGAAAAGCCAGATCCAAGATGAATATCCATTCAAGGATTTTGACATGACCCCAAACCACTTACTCAGAGGGATAAATGCTCTTAACATGGAAGTGATTCCATTTTAAGGTGATACAATAGTAAATATGAGTCAACTAGAATTGATCATGGCATCTTCCAGTGGTGAAGCAAAGGTAAAAGGTGGTGAGGATAAAGGCAACCTAAACTATTCAGATGAATTTCTTAAGCTGCTTCCAAGCTTGGACCAGAACAAGAAAGCTTCTAACACATCTTTTGAAGATATCATGGAGCATTGCAGGGATCCTATCACTGCATCATGCACATGTTACACTCTTTTTACTTACTTTTACAACAATAGAAGTAATGTCATACCAATTTCTAATGGTTGGGTTTTGGGATTAGGAAAGCTATTTGTGCTTGATGTCTTCCTAGATGTAGATTTGATTATTGGACTAGCTAAATTATATGACCCTATTTCAAAGACAATTAGGAAAGAGGACCAGTCTACATTGGTTAGTCTTGATAGGGGATCATTCATAAAAGCATTTGATTTTTATGCTTCCTTCTCAACTGAAATAGACTTGAAAAAGGAAAGGGAAAAATATTAAAGCCATCTAGGGTCAATGAAAAGATAGATAGTCAGGCACATGCCTAAACAAGATAATGATGTAGCTCCTCTCCCTGCAAATATGAATGCTCCTTATCTATTCAAATCCCTCCATTATTACATGAAGCAGACATGCTACGGGTTGTGTAGAGTTTTAGGGATAGATGGGGATGAAGAAAAATTTCCTACTAATCTATTAATGATGATTTTGGATATTCAGAACCCCCTAGTTAACAATGATTATGATTACATTTAGTATGTAATTGATAAGATGCATGAGGGTCTAATGGCCATTAAAGAAAACAAGAAACCTTTTAGGTTCATGCACTATTCCCTTTTAATGCATTTGATTTTATATTACGGTGTCAATAGTCTAGATCAAAGAGTGCTGAAGCCTAAAATCACTTTTCAAGGCCATCACAATCTAGTACAATTGTGGGTAAGAGTGTGTAATTATACTTCTAATGAATGTATTTTTTGTGTGTTCCAAAACTATTTTATGTTCCCAATTCTGAAGTTGCTAGTAATCAATGTGACAAGATTTCCAACCAGGGTTCTGAGGCTTCTAAGGCCAATGCAATTTGAAGATAAGTGGGAGGGGAACCATAATTGGGGTGACTTTTACCCTGGGGAAAACTTCACAATTATCAAAGTGTATGGTTTGTTGGCAATTTGTCTATACTGAGATATATGACTAGATAGAGTGTTGTCATTATGGAAACAAAGTCATATAGCAATTTGGAGTTAGCGTACCAAGTGTAAAGATCATAATTCAGTTAAGTGTTGAAGACTATTTTGGTTTTCAATTATACATTAATATTGTAAAGGCTATGTGCCCATTGTATTTAGGTTTCTGACATATGTACATGTTTAATTGTAAGCACGCTTAAGCCAATTCATTTGGAAGTGTTATTTGTAATTAGTTATAGGGCCAACCTAATTGTATATTTGGTATGAGATGTTCTCATTGTATTCGGTATGGAAGTTGTAAGAGAGTTGTGATAAGTAGAGCAGAGGTATACGAAGTTAGCATAAGATGTATTAGAGCTTTGATAGAGGTCAAAGCATCATCACACTAAAGGAACTGATCTGACAAGCAGTGTCACAGTGATAGTTCACCTGTAGATATAGTGTGTATCTAATTCAGAAGGTTGTAGCCTTCATCATTTGAGTAGTGATCTCTAGGATAGTGAGTCCACTCCCCTAATAGGGATCATTGTAAAACACTCCTAATAGAGTCTGACCCTTAACAAGGTCTACTATACTAAAAGCATTGTAAAGCTACTCCTAATAGGGTAAAGGATCTTCTAACAAGGATCACAAAACACTAGTGCATATTATTAGTGGGTACCAAGTCCCACTAGGGTTTTTACCTCTTTGGGTTTACTTGTAACCATATTGGTGTCATGTGTTGATTTCATGTTTCATGTTTATGTGAATGTTTAATTCAATACTTAAGCATTTATAATTTAGTATTTAGATTAAAGTTAAAATTTAAAATAGAGTGAACACTAATTCAACCCCCCCTCTCAGTGTTCCCATTCCTAGAAATTTGTATCAAAGCTCTGGTCCTCAGCAAAAAAGTTTAACCACTTGAGGACATCATGGACAAAGCAGATATGGAACATTTGAAGAAGAATCTTGAAGTAGCTCTTCAAGACCTAGACAATTCAGAAAGATAAATTGAAGAACTAAAGGAAAAAGTTAGTGATGCTCAATTAGTTATCAAAAGACTAAGAAAGATCTAAAAGGTCACTCTAATAGTGAACTTGAAGAAAAAGTCAAGAAGTTGAGTGAAAAAATTATATCCTTGTTAAGTCAGCTTGAAGAATTAGATGACAAATTGATGAACAATCAAGATGTCTATAATGAATAAGTTAAGGAGAACCTTCAATTGAATGAAGAACTAAGGGAAGCTAACTTATAAATCTTGGAGCTAAAGAATATCAAAGAAAGCTTGGAATCTGAATTGAAGAAGTCAAAGGATCATATTGACAAATTACACACTAGTGCTGAGTTGGTAGAATCACATTTGTATGCAAGAAGAATCAAAGGAGACACTTGATGCATTGTATACAATGAAGCACAGAATCAAATTGACAATATACAAGCAAGAAAGGATTCCCAAATGAACTCTACTAATGATAAGAAGAATGAAGATCAAACCAAAGACAATAGTGATCCTCAAAATGAGCACAAGCCAGTAGAACACACCTATTTTGCATGTAACAAGCATGGACACATTAAAAGGAACTATATAGAGGTAAAACCTTTCAATGGTTACTATAATACATGTAATAGATTTGGTCATAGAGCAATAAAGTGAAAGACTAGTAAGAAGAACATGATTCAGCATGATCAAAGAAATTAGAATCAGACCAATACAAGAATTTCTTAGAATGTTACATGTTAGATATGTAACAACAATGGTCACTCAGCTAGAACATGTAGAATGGTGACTTGTGTTAATGTGCTAAGGAATAATAGACCTCCAATGATTTTTCACACTTGTAACAGGGTTGGACATATCTCAAAGTTTTTTAGATCAAGGATGCAAGGTCAGGAAAGCCCTAAAAGGACCAAAGAACTAGTTTTGGATCCTGAAGCAGAAGTTAAGTTTGTAAAAGCATCAGAGGATGCAAGCTTGATTTGGTTAGAAGGAAAGATGGACAATGTTGTTGAGAATGTATTGGATGCATCCCAAGTGGATGCACCCTCTACATCTACATAAATGGCCCTTAGGGTCATAGGGGGAGCTAATTTAGCTCTAGACCCATGTGTAGCTAGTATACTCATCCTTAGAGTATACATCTTTGGACTTAAGCTATTGGAGTGTATAGAAACCTTTGTGTCAGAGCACACATGTTGACTATTAGAAGAACTTGAGTTTGAAAATTTGAAGTGCAGCTTGGTTTACATGAGTTGAATTAATGTCAAATTTATTACTTTAAGTACACAAAAAGTTCTTTGTTCACTCATTGCATTTATACTCAGAGTGATTGGAGAATAGATTGAGCCTTGAAATTTGTTGTGAAGATTTGGAAATTGAGCTAGCATTAATTGCATCAGAATGCATTTGATTGGTTGCAAGAAACCCTAGCTTGTTGCACCGACTCGGAAGTCATCAAAACATCTAAGATATCATTTGGAAAGAGAATATCAAGTAATTCATGGCCACTCCTATTATTTTTGATGTTGATGAGAAGAAGAGGTATGTTCTCAAGAGGCACCCATTTAAATCAACCCTAGATGATTTAGAGGGAGCATTTTCCCACATGTCGATGGGTTTCATGCATGTAGAAGACATAAGGGCTTACATCTCTTGGAAGAAGGAACTTGTTGGACTAGATAGGTTAAGGGTGCACATGGACATAATGTTGAAACTTGAAAAAATGTTCATGGATGAATACAACAAAATGGAATGATCACCCCATTGTTGAATATGCCATGGTATATGAATTCTATGAAACTGAATGGATTAAGATATTGTTGAGCCAAATCCATGATGACTTGTTTTGGATTGGAGATGTACCAATAAGAATAATAGGAGACCTAATTCATGAGATGATAGGCCTTTCTAAGATAAGTGCCATCCTTCCTATGGGTAAGGATGTCTGGAAAATGGTGGAGCAACTATGTAAATCTAGAAGTGATAAGCACAACATGACCATTGAGCCTATAGAGAAACCAAACATCAAGTTGATATCAATGATATTGGGTTACAGATTTCATCATACCAGCAGGGTGAATAGTGTGTCTGCAGACACTATTCTAGCAGCCATCTATCTTGTGCAAGAAGATGGAGAGTTAAACTTGTGTGAGATCTTGTGTGCACAATTGATAGATAATATCAAAGCCATCAAACATGATAAGACCAAGGTATTCAGGTTTGGGTCCCTAATCATCTATATGTACCTTCATATAGTTGATAAAGTGTCAGACTTGTACCTAGACAAGTCCATTCCTACCATTCCATAGATATCAAACAAGGCATCCACAAAAAGCACACTAAGAGATTACATCACTTTGGAATTGAATAATTTCAGAGTTATAATGAAGATGAGGTATAGGATTTCTGAGAGTATTGTAGAGAAGTATAAGGATACAATAGGCTTCATGGTGGAGATTGATACTACATGTATGGAGGCTATGGAACCTAGAACTAAGTGGATTCATCCACTTGGGTATGAGGTTAAAGAACAAGTTCTTGAAGCTTATGCATAGGTACTACTATTAGCCCCTATGGATGACAATGAACCTAGGTGGGGAACCTACAAAGAGAAGACTAGAGAAATTGATGTTAAGATGAATAGTGCTGCAACAAAAAGAAAGGTTGCAAAGGCCACATCAGAGATCCTAAGAATACATGGTATATCACAAGTAGACATTAATAAATAAAGGGATGAGAAGATTTCTCTAGAATTGAAAAGCGCAACAAAAGAACAAGAAGATTCCAAGGTGAAAAAGATAAAAATTGAGAAAGATGACAGCCAGGAGCATAAAGAAGACAATAATCCTTCTATGCCCATAGATACTCCTCTGGAGTATAAGCCTTTATTCAAAAGGAAGAAAGAAGCTAGCACCAATCATCCATCCTCATGAGCATTAAGGAGCAAGAAAAACACTCAAGGAACTCCTCAGGTAGGATTTAGACATAGCCTCAAAGTTCTAAATGCAAGAATTGTTGATGAGGGTAGAATTGATCAAGTAGGAAATTTCTATGAATCTTACAGTGAGATTGACAAATCTGAAATTCACAGTATGATTGTCAAACATATGATCAAGTTCAAGAAAATAGTCCTTGAATTGAAAACATAAATTCCAGATAAAGTATGGGATATCTTGGAAAATCTGAAGAGATAAGCAAATGAAGAAGATCAAAGAATAAGAGAAATAGTATTAGAAGATACTCTGCTTGTATGTTCTAAAGAAGAAGTGGAACTGATATTGAACTTGGTGAAGCTACACCTAAGGACTAAGATGCGAACTCTTCACATAATGAATAAATATTATGAGTTGATTACGAAGGAAACAAAAATAGCATTTGAGAAGGTGTTGTTAGAACAACAAATCAAACCACCCACTGCACCCATCACTCATGCACCCATCAAGGAAGATAAAGTGGTAGAGCCCACTAATGTACTAATTGTAGGTCCTCAAGACTCTGCACCCTTAGTAGAAACTCAAACAGAAGTAGATCAATCTGCACCCATGATTGAATCACATAAAGACAACACAATTATCATAGGTAATGGGGAAATATCCATGACAGTTACTAACAATGAGTTAGACAAGTTTGAGGAAGCATTTTTTAGCACTAAGGAAGTAGAAATCCTATGCAGTAATATCCCTCCCACTCAGCAAAAAGAAGTAATCATAGAAGATATATCAGAAGAAGAAACAAGGAGTAGAGGTAGAAAAGAAAGATGAATCTTCTATTGATCTAGTCAAGGTGAAGCATGAAGTGATGGATAGCACTCCCATCACTCCCTCCTTAGCATTGTTGTCAAGTTTCACACCTGACACTAGCAGTTTGGACTCCTGGAAGGAAGAAGACCTGATTAAGTTTAGTTCCCTAGCTATGGAGAAGGCCAAGGAGAAGCAATTAATGAGGAATCCTCTCCTGGTAGAATTAGTAAATATTATAAATAGTTTGCTGCCAGAAGATAAGAAGTTGGTAAATGTACATTTAGTTGATGATGTGAGCACATTTATCTCTTAGTTCAAAGTCAATTTTTCAAGCCTAGAAGAATATGTGGCCATAGTGGCAGAGGAGAAATACTTAAAGAAGAGACTCAATGAAATGATGAGTAATTTTGCACTAGACTTGAACTCTCTTAAGTCTGGTCAGGCATCATTGAAGGAGTTTGTAGATCAAGGAAGGAAAGTCATTGTAGAATCCATGGATCAAGATAAGTTCACTAATGCCCATCTTAGGAAGATCAAAGATGTAGAGGAAATGATTGAGAAAGTGAAGATTTTCATACTAGAAAAATCCAGTGATGTAAACATATGTAACAATGTCTATCAAGGATAGTTGGATATAATTGAGAAGGAAAAAAAAGGAGTGGAGAAGATAAGGTCTAGACATACACAATTGAGGAATGCTCTTGGGCCCTCACTAGACTTTATTAGTCAAAAAATAAAGGAGATTGATGCAACCATGATAACCTATGATCAAGGTTTGAGCACAGAATTGGAGAAGGTGGAGAACCTACAATATGCATTATGTGCCCATCTACAGATAGTCAATTGTCTGATAACCTTTTGGAAGAAGGAGATCCAGAAACTCAAGATTGCATATCTAGATGTTTTCCCTCAGTAAGTGTATGTAGATAAAGTTTTTGATGTACCTTTTTCATTAATGTCAAAGGGGGAGTTGTATAGAATATGGAGTACATATATGTATAAGGAGATATAAGAGTTTGTATAAAATGTATAGAAGACAAAAAGTTTTGTGTAAAGGGACAGTTAGATACTTTGCCATATTCCTTTGTTGCCATCAATGAAAAAGGGGGAGATTGTTGGCAAGTTGTCTATACTGAAATATATGACTAGATAGAGTGTTTTCATTATGGAAACAAAGTCATATAATAGTTTGGAGTCAGTGCACCAAGTGTAAAGATCAGAATTTAGTTAAGTGTTGAAGACTGGATGGCATAGAGAGCACTAGAGACTCAGAGCATCAACGCACATGTATAAGGATGAATTAAGGTATGTGCCTTGGAAGTTAAGGTTGGTAGATTATACTTATGTTTAGTTAAAGAGTGCATAAGTAGATATGCAAAGATGTGAAAGTTACAGTTAGTTAAAGTTACAGAGCCAGTATGTGCCAGCAGAGAATAGAGCATAGATTCGATAGTGACTATTTTGGTTTGTGATTATAAATTAATGTTGTAAAGGCTATGCACCCATTGTATTTAGGTTTTTGACATATGTGCATGTTTAATTGTAAGAATGCTTAAGCCAATTCATTTGGAAGCATTATTTGTAATTAGTTATAGGGCCGACCTAATTGTATATTTTGTATGAGCGCATAAATATGAGATGCACCCATTGTATTCGGCATAGAAGTTGTAAGGGAGTTGTGATAAGCAGAGAAGAGGTATGTAAATTAAGCATAAGATGTATTAGAGCTTTGCTAGAGGTCAAAGCATCAGTGCACCAAAGGAACTGATCTGAAAAGTAGTGTCATAGTGATAGTTCACCTACAGTTATAGTGTGTATCTCATTCAGAAGGTTGTAGCCTTCATCATTTGAGTAGTGAGCTCTAGGAAAGTGAGTCCACTCCCCTAACAATGATCATTGTAAAACACTCCTAACATGGTCTGACCCTTAACAAGGTCTATTGTACTAAAAGCATTGTAAAGCTACTCGTAACAGGGTAGAGGATCTTCTAACAAGGATCACAAAACACTAGTGCAGATTATTAGTGGGTATCAAATCCCATCAACTTTTTACCTATTTGGGTTTCCTCGTAACCATATTGGTGTCATGTGTCAATTTCATGTTTCATGTTTATGTGAATGTTTAATTCAGTACTTAAGAATTTATAATTTAGTATTCAGATTAAAGTAAAGAGTTTAAATACAATGAATAGTGATTCACCCACCCCCCCTCTCAGTGTTCCCATTCCTAACATGGTTTCCCTCAACCCCCACATTTTCTACCAAAATTTGTTCCACCAAGGGTTGTGTTGGTTCTTGGAAAGATTTTATACTCCATGATACACCAATTTCCCTATGACTTATATTAAGGAGGGGTTAGTTCCAAATGTGAGAAATCTATAGGTAAACAGACCAAGTATAGGGACAAGACTTCCCTCTTCACTTCTAGCTCTGCAAAACCAAGGTGGGTACACCTGATCCAATAGATACAATTTTGTTCTAAACTTAATACTGGATCTTACAACAGATAATAGTGAGAAAATACTACATAAATAACTATTATTCATTGACTCTCCATCACTCGGTAGGGTAACTTATTTAGAGTAAATGAAATTAAAATTACTGGTTCTGACTATATATTCCTGATTATAATGACTTCAATCATCCCTCATGAGGTAAAGCTAGATTCATACAGGCCAGTGCCTTATCCATTAGGCAATAGAGTTAGAAAATAAAATTAATACAAAGATCCTTGAAATTCTTTGTCTTAAAACATAAACACAAATACTTCAACCCCTTTCTTCTTACAGATAATCCCTATGTAAATTCAATGAACATGTTTCCCACCCTGAGCAATATTTAATCCAACCCTAGAGCAGAACTCAAAGCAAAATGCATACATATAAATCTCTGAAAGATTTAATGATTCATATAATGAACATAAAGGAGAGACAAAGATTTGAAATTTGTATTAAGTATAACCTTTGATCATTTTTATACAATATATTCTAAACAGTAAGCTTGCAAGACATCAGTAGAAACTTGTACTTATTTTCTATTACTCGATGAGAAAAAATACAAAATATTACAATCCTCAACTGAGGGTTAGGGTTTTAAAATTTTTGTATATTAGCACCTAATACTCTTAATGCCTAAAATGATGATTGAAAATCCTTTATATACAAGGAAATGCAACAAGCTTATCGATCATTTTAGGGTTTACAAAATTTTACCCTAAAAACTTTACAATAACCATACTAGGCTTAAAATAAATGTGTTGACTAGATTTGGAGAGATATTTGCAGATAGCCACCTTGCTTTATGTATTCAATTCTTTCCTTGGTTTCCTCAAGCAAATTTGATCACCATTTCTTCATTGTCATCCCTACAATAAATACACTTTCTATCTCAACCACCTTTTAAAACTCAAAAAGTTGTAATCTTTGTTCATCTCAAAAAGTAGGTGGGAACTCAAAATTTGCAAACTCTACTCCTTTGCCAAATAAGTATTCCCACTTGTCCTCCAGCTGACTAATTTCTTGTTGAATAAAATCAAACTTGGACTTGGCAGAAATTAATCTCTCAATAGTGTGTATGAAGAACAAAGTATTCTCCAAAGTTAAAATGCTAGTCATTCTAGCAGAAAAATCATTATCCATTTGTGCTCTCCACTTGACTAACTCCTTAAGTTCACCATTTTTCTTGAAAAATCCTGGGACTAAATCATAGTAGCGGAGTGTCAATTCTTTCTTCAACAAATTGAATTTTCTTTCAAAATCATCCAAAAAGATACCATGCTCCATGAGCTTCCTCATATTTTGATGCAATGGTTTGATTAATGGGTCAGGATCAACTTGAGCCTTGGAAAACCATCTGAATAACCTTACATTTAGGGATCTCTCAATCCATTTATAAAAAAATGGCCCTAATTCCTCCCGATGTTTGTTCAAAGATGTGAGAAATATCTTTCATCTCCTTGCATGGTCAAACAAAATTATAGGATTCAGATTGGTAGAAAATTGTATCATGGCCTCTGTAATCTTTTCCTCATATCTCTACTCTAACAAGATTTTAGCCTTCAAATGTTCATCCCTCTACTTGTCCAACTCTACCCTTTTTCCTCTGAAATGACTTATTTCTTCAAGCAATTGTTTCTTTTCCCAGCTAACCCTTTCATCTATATTTTAGTCTGAGAGTAGTGATGGTGGAAACTCAATGATAGGACTTGATGAAGAAGCCACTGTAGGCTTATCAGCTATCATCAATTAGGGTGACCTATGATCTTATGGTCCAGACAATTTTGCAATCAGTTTTTCCTTCTAGATCAAATCTATTTTTAGCTCATTATAAGATTTAAGTATAGTTTCATACTTAATCCTTAGTTCTTCTTTCTTCTATCCATCCTTTTCTACCACTTTTACATTAAACTTGGTTGTTTCCAGAATAATGTTTGAGGCTTCAATACCAGAAGTCTCACCTACTCTTTGGACTAATAATTTTCCAGTATATTCTAAAGAGATAGCTTCTCTCTTCCCTTTATTTCTTCCCTCTTGAGGGACCACATAACCAGAGCAACATGATCATTAGAAAAAGTGATACCCCTTGCAGCCTATTACGGTTGCTCTATAGTAATAAGGGTTTTTACCTTACTCTTTCTAACCTGATCAAAGATTATGGCATCTGCAATATCCCACTTAGGAAGAATCAAAACTTTTGTAGTGTGGATCATGGCCCTTCCTTCTTTAGGGGTGATCTTCTCAAACTATTTCATCATTTCCCCTTTGGTCTCCTTTTCAATCTCCATTATTTCCCTATTAGGAAACTCTTCTTTCTTTTTTTCATCAATCTCTTTAAATTGATTTATTTTCATCCTCCATAAAAATTGAAAGAATGCCCTAGTCTTTACAAACTTGTCATTAGCAACAAAAGAATCACTAGCCTGTTTCAAAATAGGGTCAATTTTCTTACCCTTAAACTCTATAATAGTGAGATCCATTGCTACCTCCTTGGGTGCCTCTAGCATTCCCTCCTATAATTCATCATTGGAAATAATAATGTTTCCCTCATTTCTCATTTGTACCAAGTGGTCATCAACCCCATGTTCATCTAACTCTAAGGGGGACTGAGAAGGACAATATACCTCCTCTTCTGGTCTTGAATCCTTTCTTTGTCTCTTTGGGGAGGTTTCTTGTGCTACTAGGTCATCCATAGGTCTCTTCCCCTTAGAAGTAGATGGAAAACTCACATCCTTTTTCTAGGCTAGGAGAAGAACACTATATCCCTTTCTTTGTTAGACAATATAGGTTCCTCTTGGGGTTAGTTTTATATATCTAGGCTAACTCAGAATTCTCCTAGCTCTTCCAAGATCCTTCTTGCTTACCATAGCTCTCTTCTCATTTACTGCCTTCATGATTCATTCAAAATTCTCCATAAGAGCATCTACTATCCTATCCCATGGCTCAAAATTATTCAGTGGGTCATAAATTTTATCAAAATTTCTAATAAAATCTACAGTCTTCTTGTAGATTATCCATTTTTCCTTTTTAATCTCTTGAGTTTGGAGATCAAACTCATTCCTTATTATATCCTTAGGAAAATAAAATTGGTGTTCCATAGGAGCACACCTCACCTTCTCTCTAAACATTACTAATAAAAATCATTGATTATTTGCACATTTGGTTGTAGTTGTAGGCATCCTATAGGGTTGTAAAACTTGGTTTAAATGCACCCATCCTCCTTTGGTAATAACATACTAGTGTGCAACTATGATATCTAGGTACAAGGTACCCCTTCCTTTACCAGTGAGGGTTTTTTCTTGCAAGTCACCAATCTACCTCAAGATCTCTGCATATCCTAACTTTAATGGAACCTGGTAAGGAAAAACATATGGTGCCTTATTGTAACCATATACCCTAAAAATTGTGGAAAGTCGATGCAAAATTATGTTGCCAAAATGATGAACCATGGTGATATCTTTGCAGTACTCTTTTCACCTAATTAGCCTCAGTAATTCCCTTGGGATTCTAGGATTGTAAAGAAACAATAATGTCCTAAGCCTTGAGGCAAAATCTATGTCAAACAAAATGAAACTAGTGTCAGTTCTATCCCATGACAAAACTGTAGTCCATAGCTCAATTGGGGGAGTTTCCCCATCCTTCACTTTGACAATATTTATTGTTGAACTAAAGAAATGTTCACCCTTGTATAAGAACATATGCATCAACATAGAGTACCACCCAAAGGGTCTACTAACCTTCATATTTTTATCCCCATCAGGCCCTCATGGATTAGGTTAGCCAAGTGAGAAGCAAAGTCAAAAATTAGTGCCAGCTAGGGATGTAGAGACTACACCATCATGAACATATAGGGAATAGGCAGATGAGTTTCCTCATCATGCTCCAAGATCTGAGTTAAACACTTGTAAAAACCTCATGCATGTCTACTAAACAAATCTAGACTAAAAGGCTCAGGTGTACTTCAGCTAATGACACACATTGATCCAATCTGGTCAAGAAATTCCCCTAAGGGTCCTGTTCTCAAGTAATTTCTCTGTGCTTCATAAATCTCAGTGAACTCATTAAAATCTATCTTTTCTAACCTAAGAGAAGGGTCATTCAATGAGAATACCTCCCTGGTTTCATCTTTTGTAATGCTAATTAAATCATTTCCATTTATTTCCTTGACACATTTAGTCATAGGATCATAACACTTAGCAATTTGAATTAGCAACTCTGCATCCATAAATACTCCAGGGACAACCAACTTTCCTATATCAAATTTCTAATATTACTAAGGGGGGAACATGAATTTCTCTATGATTATGCTAACATGAACAAAATAAGACCATTGCAATCCTTCCACACCCTAGCATCCCTCATCCATTTTCCACTATCATGGAGCCCATCGTTTACATAATCCCTAGGGTTTCTTTGAACCAACTCCTTCATCTTTGACACCCCATTATCTGAGTGTGCGAGCAAGTGCATTAGGTCCTCAAAGACACCCCTATCTTTATACTTTGTCTTTCCCAACAACTCCCTCTTAGGTGCCATTTTAACTAGGTTTTTTCTTATATAATAGGCAAACACCAGAGAAAACCCTAAAAATCACCAGATAACAACACAATTTATTTATAATTTCCTCAAAGCTTCAAACAATTCTTAAGTTAGAAATTTGGCCTACTAGATGCCTACAAAAACTCTACTTGATATCACTCCAGAAAATAATCCAATTTGCCAAGACACTTTGAAAGAGGTAAAAACTTCAATGATCAAATCAGGGTATATAATGCTTTCCCAACTGTTTACAATTCATTGGCACAAAGCTCATTAAGCTTTCCATTACTAAAAATTGGTGGCTTCAATGTTTACAAGACATGAGCAACATCATTGATCAAAAATTCAAATTTGGACCGATGATTTCATTCACTTTTGAGTGCATCGGATGGCTGGTAGAAATGGCAATACAACTTTTTAACACATTTCCCCAGACTAGTTCTCGACAAATGAGAATAGTCATAATTATGCATGTGCAAAAGGTTATAACTTAACTTAGGCTTTGATTGAAGTAGATAGGTGTCAACCTATCACCAAAGTGTTAATAGAAACATGCCAGGGTTGTCAAGCTAAGATATAGCGAGAACCGTCGATGCACTTTAATTTAACGATCATCTCAATCTGCAAACTTTGGCCCCACTTCTTTCTTTATGAGCCCTTTTGTGCAACCAAAATTCACCACGTTGCAAAAATTAGTAGGAGGACTTCTCTTTTTCTCTTTCTTCGTACCACATATTCTAAAATATGCCACATTAGTGCTTACTTTAATGAATCAATAACAGCATACTTAATTGAAATGTCATCGCTATATCGTAAAGCTTAAAAACCTCACATCTTCTCCTAGTGGTATAACGACAACCATAAGATCTATCTAAACTTTAAACACTTTGAAGAATCTAACCCCACTACTTCACATCACCCAAGACAAGTGTCAATATAAAGAATTACCATAGAAGAAAAATTATGAGAGCATTGTAATGTCAGAAAGGGTCTTGATCGAATGCTTGTCGCTAAAGCATGATGATTAAAGGATAGTCATCTTGACCCAACTGTATAATGACAACCGTTGATTGATCCTGATGTTTAATTGACAATAGACTTTTGAAGATGGGCCTGCTTGGACAGATGTCATCCTGTTGCTAAAGCGCATGTTAGAAATTTTGACAATTGGGAGTTTGAGATTTAATGACAGCCACAAGTTTTAAAGGGTTAGTCATTTGGAAATATTAATGGGAAAACTAAGGCTTTGAAAGAATTTATTTAAAAGCAGACCCTACTCGACAACCTAGTGGTATAACACATAAAGTGGTCACTTCATAAGGGTGTAAAAAATGCACATGTTTATTTTGAATGTTAATGAGCAAAAAGGTAACGCTCAAACATAACAATGTTTAGACCAAACTAGGGTTTTAGTAACAATGCATAAGGCTAAAACCTTAGAACCATAATTCTCAAAAAATCTAAGTATGAGTATCAAAATTTAAAATAGTACTAATAGTGGCTCATACTCGGGGACATGTATCTCCTACAGATATAATGAGAAAACTAGAATCTCCCGGATGTGTAGACCAATTAAAAAATTTGATTGGAAACAAGGAACTGTACACAAAACCCTAAGCTAAAACCTTCATAGAAGCTTTAAAAGTCTTTTAAGAGAAGTAAAATTTAAGAATTGCCCATGAACTAGCAATTCCATGAGTTCTCCTATCGAATTCTTTAATAGATATGTACCTGCTCCCCATTTCCCTTCAATGATATTGGGGCCTAACTAGATAGGGTTAGACTTTCCATGTTTTCCTTTGCCTTCTAATTTTTTATTCCACATCAGGACTAAATCACCATTTTGAAAACTTCTCTAGGTAGTCCTTCTATCATACAAAACATTGCAATGGGCTTGAATCTTTTCATTTCTGGCATGTGCATTATTTCTGACCTCATTTAACTAGATCAAATCATTAATCTTGATAGTCATTTCATCTTCTAGGTCATCACCATATGCCTGGATAAATTGACACATTTCTAAAAAAATATTTTGAGCCAATCTTGCATTAATTCCATAAACCAAGCCAAAAGGAGCATATCCTATTGCTTTCTTTATTATAACCCTATCAGCCCATAAGGCCTGTAACAATTTAGAATCCCAAACCCTTTTATCTTTATCCAATATTCTTTTCAGTATTTTAATTAGACTCTTGTTACTAGACTCAGCTTGGCCATTGCCTTGTGGATGGTAGGGAGATGAGTATGAAATCTTAATGCCATTCTTCTGACAAAAGTCAACAAATTCCTCTGACCTAAAACACATAGCATTGTCAATGACTATAGTTTCCAGACAACCAAATCTTGTAATGATATTTTGCATCATAAAATCCATTACCACCTTACTAGTTGCATTCTTAGATGGGATTTCTTCAACCCACTTGGTGAAATAATCTATTGCAACCAAGATATTGGAATGTCCACCATTGGACTTGTTAGGAATTTCCCTAATAAAATCCATACCCCATTTTTGGAAAGGGGCCTAAACTGTAACAGGCTTAAGGGGTAGATTTCCACTAAACTTCAACTTTCCTGCAAACCTTTGACATGAATCACATCTTTTGACAAACTGGTGGGCATCTTTAAAAAGTGTTGGCCACCAATAACCTAACCTGATGATCTTGTGAGTGGTAGTCTTTTCCATATAGTGTCCTCCACAGACTCCATTGTGCATTTCATCCAGCAAGAGTTTGGCTTTGTCCTAGTCTACACACCTAAGTAAGACACCCTCATTACTTTTCCACCATAGCTCACCACTTATGCTTGCATATCTTATGGAATGAATCCTAATAGTTCTTTTCTTGTTATCATCCAACTCAGGGGGTAAGATCATCTTTTTCAAGTATTTGACAATATCCTTGTACCATTCACAACAATCCATATTGCAAATGAAAGGTCTTTGATCTTCCTCCAACATATTTATTTGATTTTCAGTCAAGTTTCTTTGAGACATCAATTTTGCAAGGCCCAACCCTCTTACTTACTTTGTAATATGAATGTTAATGTTAAACTCCTGAATTCTATTGATCCATCTACATCTTCTTCCTGAAACTTTTTGCTGGACCAAGATGTCCTTGACTACAACACTTGGAATATAAGCAACTACTATGGCTCCAACCAAGTAACATCTAAATGCTTTGATAGCCTTGACCAAAGCATAGGATTTCTTTTCAACAATGTCATAGTTTAGTTCTATTACTTGTAAGGTCTTACTAAATAAAGAAATAGGTTGTTCAAAACCATTTGCATTTTTTTGTAGTAGTACTGTTGTAACAATATGGGTAGATGTAAAAGAAAAGATATGTAAAGGTTTACTGTAGTTTGGTGTTTGCAAAATTGGGGCATGCTTAATAGCCCTTTTAATATCATTGAAAGCCTAGACTGCTTTAGCATTCCATTCAACCTTTGATCCTTTCTTCAACATCCTTGATATAGGGATACTAATCTCTACAAAATTAGTAATAAATCTTCTCAAGAAATTTACTTGTCCTAAAAAGGACTAGATTCCTTTAACACTTTTTGGTATGGATAGTTTGTCAATAGCTTCCACCCTCTCAGGGTCTATTCTTACTCCATCTTTTGAAACAATATGTCCTAGAAGCTTTCCTTCTACCACACCAAAGGCACATTTCTTTGGGTTCAAAGAGACTCCATATTGTAATGCTCTAACAAAAATCTTTTCCAAATGTTGGCAATGTTGTTCCTCTTTGGCTGAAAATGCTGTAAGGTCATCCTGATAGACTACCATAAATTTGTCAATAAAATCAGCAAAAGCTACATCCATAGGTCTTTGGAAAGTAGCACTAGCGTTAGTCAACCCACAGGGCATTCTCAGATAGACATATGTCCCCCACGGGGTTGTAAATGCAGTCTTGAATTGTTCTGATTCTTTAACCATAACCTAATTATAACTAGAAAAGCCATCCATCATGGACATCAATTCTGATCTAGCCACCTTTTGCAACATATTTTCCATGTTTGGTAACCCATAATTATCCTTTAAAGAATTTATGTTGAGGTTAATAAAATCAACACAAAGCCTGATATCACCATTCTTCTTTCTGACAGGAACCAAATTTGAGACCCAAGTAGAATGTCTAATAGGTTTAATTATTCCAGCATCTATCATTTTATTGAGCTCTCCTTACATCTTAGGTGCCAAGGTAGGGTTAATAGGTCTCAATTTTTGTCTAAATGGTTTAGTTCCCTCCTTCAGTGGAATTTCATGTTGAAAGAGGTCTTCTCTATAGGCCTTGAGGTCTTCATAAGACCAAGAAAAAACATGTCTAAATATTCTAAGAAGATCAATCAAATTTTTCCTGGTGCTAGGGGATAAGCATTTACCTATGTAAACCCTTTTGGGTACCATTCTTGTGCCCAAATTTATTTCCTCAAGATCATTTTTTTTGTCAATGTTAGCAGAAAAAGCCTTGTCTTTATTGTCAAATGCTCTTTCAAGAGTGACCAACCCCTAGGGAACTCTATTTGACTTTAACTACAACACTTCCTTTCCAAAAACAACATCTTTACCATTTATTGTATTAACATAAGTACTGAAATCCATTTCATTGTCACCAAAGTGAGACTCACATTGCAAAGATTTTAATATGTCCTAATCATCAGAGAAAACCTATCAATTTTCTACATTATCAGGGATGGAAGGTCTTTCCTAAACCTTTGTATTTGATATATCTACAAATTTAATGTCCTCTAGTCTAAAATCCACATTAGCTAATAAGTCAAGGATTCTATTCTGACTTCTTTCCATCCAATAGATGTTAAAATCATTAAAACTCTCAATTTCATCCCATACTGCATTTCCATATTGCTTTAATTTCTAATTCTTTGAAGCATATTTTGATCTAACTTAGGAGACAACTAACTCAGAGTCACCCACTACCTTTAAACACTTTATACCATGCCTTGATGCTAACCTTAGACCTATCAACAAGGCTTCATATTCTGCAACATTATTGGTGCATGAGAATAGAAAAGTAAAAGAAAACTTGAAAGTTTTACCATTCAGTGATATAAGCAATATTCAGGCTCCTAACCCCTCTTTTGAGTTGGCTCCATCAAAATAGATCATCCATAAACTATCAAGGTCAGTCCATTCTTCCTGGCCATCTGATACTAGGGAAAATTCAACACCTTCCTCTAGTTCCTTATCTTGGACCTTAAAAGCATTTATGTCAGTGTCAAGAAAGCAATTCATGGTGTTTTCTGTTAGAAAGTAAAGTCCACCAAGATAACTAAGCGATGGGGAGGGGGCAGGGGGGTGAATCAATTATTAGATAATTATAACTTTTATCATCTTCAACAACATTAAACCATGTAAGCAATATGATTACTAACCATAGAAAGATATTAATACACAATAACACAATGACACCAGATATGTTGACTAGGGAACCTCTTGATCAAAGAGTAAACCCCAGTGGGAATTATGCCCACAAAAGATGCACTAATATGATTATTCCTTGTTAAAGGATGGACTCTATTAGGGGTATTATGAAATACATTCAGTACATATGAATCCCTGTTAGGAGATTTTGAATCTCTGTTAACAGATTCTACCCTATTAAGAGTTATGGAAGATAGAAGGACCCACTACCCAAATAGCTTTAGGGTAAGACCACTAAACACATTATCCAAATAATATTTTTATTAATCAATATAATAATATGTTACCTCTTCTCTGACTATGCCAAACTGCACTCACTGTTACACCAGATCTCAATTTCAGATCTATGTGCCTCACATGTCTTCCTTCACAAATTTGATTTCATACTTAGCTCTTTTCTTCACTTCATGCATACACCATCATAGAAAACCACCACTACAATAAGGAAATACATTCCTTCCTTTATACCACACTCAAATAATTACAAATGAGTTGACATACAATTACAACATAAAAGTTTTCTCACCCTACATTAAAATTACACAAAATTGTTGGCTTCCAAATACAATAATTCTTCACTCATGTGACCTCGAAGCTTTCACTATCATCCACATCACTATCAATGTGTTTTCAACTACCCTTTAACTACATAATACTATATTCCTTTTGGATTAGGAGATATCATCTGATTTCCACAAACCGCTACTTAGGAACACTACCTAAATACTACTTCCATAAAAGTGCTCATAACTTCCATGAATAAATGAATTACTTTCTATAATCTTAACCATAGACATATCACATATCAAAGAGTATATGATCAACATCACATAGCTTCAACTGCAATAACCCATGTGCGCTAATCCAAACTCTATCTACTTCTCTGCAAGTCTCTGGTAAATCACTATGTTGACATCAATGACAATCATAGTCATGAATGCAACAACAACTACTATAGAATGGCTGCCAAACATTTAGTATTCATTCCTAACAATCTCCCCCATTGGCATTGATGGCAACATAGATGAAAAACATCCAATGTTCCAAAAATCTAATACTGCAACATTGTTGCTCCAAATCCTCTTCATCAATCAAATCTTGCTTCGTTCTCCTATTCAGTTCTCTCCAACAGATGTTTCAGATGGTTTTTCATGTATACTTCTCCCCATTGACATCAATGACATAAATTTCATCATTATGTCAACAACAACTCCAATGTCAAAAGACACTATTAAGAAAATACATTCACTAGAGTCCTCATGAGTCAGCTCAGATACACATACTCCCCCATAGAAGAAGTACCAACATCCAGTCCAGAAGAAAGTTAAGGCTCATATACTACTGGATAGATGCAACCAACTGCATCACTTTTAAAAAGTAGGCTAGGGCATAACCCCAAGCATACCTCCAAAATACTCAGATGTATCCTTAGGAAAAAGCTTTGTGAATATATTTTCTATTTTCTCCTTTGTACTTATGTACTCAAGTCTAACTTCTTTCTCAACAACTTTCTCTCTTACAACATGATACTTAACCTCTATATGCTTAGTCTTAGAATGTAATAAAGGATTCTTAGACATACTAACTATGATAGTGTTGTCAAAATTTATGATAATAGGTTCAACAAACATTATTCCAATATCCTTTAGTATTTTCTTCATCCAAATTATATGGTTACAATTATTTTCTGCTGCTACATATTCTACTTTTGTTGTGCTTTGTGAGATACAATTGTGCTTCTTGTTTAGCCAAGAAACCAATCTTCCTCCAAGGAAAAATGCTCCACCACTGGTGCTTTTCTTATCATAAACACTACCTCCCCAATCAACATCTGTATATGCACATAGGGTAAAATCATCAAATTTTTCATACCATAGTCCATTGTGTCTCTTAAATATCTTAGTATCCTCTTTACTACTACATAATGTGATTATCTAGGTTCAGCTTGAAATCTTGCTACAATTTGAACTAAATGTGCTATATCAGGTCTTGTATGAGTCAAATACTACAATCCTCCAATCATAGATCTGTATTTCTTCTGTTCCACTGCAAGAGTCTCATCTATGCTAGATAACTTATGTCTAGTCACCATGGGTGTTCCAACTAGTTTACAATTCTCCATTCCAAATCTTTTCAACAAGTCATTCAGGTACTTTTTCTGACTTACAAAGATACCATCATTGTTTTGTGTTATTTGTAATCCCAAAAATTATTTCATTTCACCAATCATACTCATTTCAAATTCAGTCTTCATTTCATCAGCAAATTTATCACTAGCTTCATCTTCTCCTCCAAAGATAATGTCATCAACAAAAATAACTATAACCACCAAACCATTTTCAATTTTTTTTTTTTACAGATTGCTATCAGCTATTCCTTTTATAAATCCCAATTTTAACAAATACTTATCCAGTCTTGCATACAAATACTTATCCAGTCTTGAGTCAAAGGAAATCCTTCAGGCTGCTCAATGTAGACTTCTTCTTCCAATTCTCCATTCAGAAATGATGACTTCACATCCATCTGATATACTTTGAATTTCTTGTAAGCTGCATAAGCGAAAAACATTCTTACTGCTTCAATTCTTGCAACAGGTGCAAATGTTTCTTCATAGTCAATTCCTTCTTACTATGAGTAACCCTTACATACCGATCTTTCTTTGTTTCTTACTACTTCTCCTTTTTCATTCATCTTGTTTTTGAATACCCATTTAGTTCCAATAACATTCTTGTCTTTAGGTCTAGGGACCAATTCCCATGTCTTGTTCTTTTCAATCAGATCTAGTTCTTCTTTCATAGCATTAGTCCAACTTTCATCTTCACAAGATTCATTAGTAGTCTTAGGTTCAATTTGAGAAATCAAACATAACAGTTCTTGTACCTTATTCTGAGTGAGAACTCCTCTTTTGATGCTTCCAATAATTTTTCCAATAGGTTGATTTCTTAACAAACTCTTGGTAGGTGTCACTATCTCAGATCTCACTTCAGATGTAGGTTCTTCAATGACTTCACTATGGATTTCATTCAACAAATCACTGTCAGTTTCATAAAATAATTCAATAGATCTAGTGTTAGGTTTAGGATGAGCTTCTTCATCTGATTCATAATCAGGCATTCTTTCCTAAATTTTGAACTTTTCATCAACTTTAACATTTGCACTTTCAACAATAGTCTTAGTTCTTTTATTGTAACATCTATAGGATTTTCTTTTCAAAAAATATCCAAGAAATATACCTTCATCACTTCTAGGATCAAACTTTCCAATATCATCATCTCTCTTTATATAACATTTGCTTCCAAAAATTCTAAAATACTTAACTGAGGGTGCATGTCGAAACCATAATTCATAAGGTGTCTTGTTTGTGTCTACTTTGATTTGTACTTTGTTCATTGTATAGACTGTTGTGTTCACTTCTTCTCTCCAGAATATCTTCACCAAATCATTATCAAATAACATAGCTCTTGCTGCTTCAGTCACTAATTTGTTTCTTTTTTCTACAATGCCATTTTGTTTAGGTGTTCTACGGGCTAAATATTGTCTCTTAATGCCATTTTATTCACAAAAGGTGTTCAACTCTTTAGAAGTAAATTCTCCACCTCTATCAGATCTCAAACATTTAATCTTTATTCCAAATTCGTTCTCAACTTTATTCTTAACAATCTTAAACTTATCAAATGCTTCAAATTTTTCTTTAAGAAATGCAATCCACATCATTCTTGTAAAATCATCAACAAGAATCATAAAATACCTTTCTCCATAGAATCCTCTAGTCCTAGTAGGACCACTCAAATCTGTATGAACAATCTCCAACTTTTTTGTAGATGTAAAATTCTTATTGGGAAACAAACTTCTCTTCTATTTAGCCATTACATAGTCTTTCCAAATCATGTTAGTCATCTTCATAATTTTAGGCAAATCTCTTACTACAAGTGTAGTACTTAGTTTCATAATGTTGTCAAAGTTTATATGACAAAACCTTCTATGCCATAACCAAGTGTCATCAATCTTAGTAATCAAACATGTCATCTTAGTAGGATTCAATTGAAATACATTACCTCTGGTTCTAGATCTAGTTCCAATTAGATTTCCATCTTTATCCTTTATCACACAAGTTTTCTTAGTAAACCAAACTTGATATCTCTTATCAACTAATTGTCCAACACTCAAAAGATTATGTTTCAATCCATCCACAAAATAAACATCATTAGTATTAGTCTTTCCATCAAGAGTAATAGATCCTATACCTTTAATCAAACAAGGTGCATTGTTTCTGACTCTAACAACTCCTCCATCATATTCATTAAACTTTATGAAATTTTTCATGTCTCCAGTCATATGATGTGAACAACCACTATCTATAATCCAATCACCTTTCTTTTCAACTCAAGAAACTAAGGCTTTTTCTTCCTGAACATCAGTTTTAGGATTCTCTTCTTTAATTGCTACAAATCCTATCTCATCATTATCCTCAGTATCAATTTCACTTAAAATTCTTTCTATACTAGCTTCAAGATCTTCATCATTAGCATAATAAAATTCCTTAGATCTTCTAGGTTTGAAATTGTTTATGTACGTTTTAACTCTCTTAGGACATTTAGATACAAAATGACCATATTCTTAACAAGTCCAACATTTAAATATTTTCATACCGTCTGGTTCTCTTTTCACAAGAAAGGCAATACCTTCTTCAATCTTCTTGTATTCTTCATTTCTGGATCTCCTGCTGCCAGCATAATCTCTAATCACACTAATGCTTCTTGACAAAGTAGGGTGAACACTAAGAGGACTAAATGTTGTCTCCATTCTAGGTAAGTCTCTTGATAATCTCGGGTTCATTTTTGTTGCTTCCAATTTTCCAAGAAGAGTCTCTCTTGTAAAGTTTGTAGTACAAGGTATAACTTGTTCAATCATCTATGTTGTCTACTTAAATACAAGGGTCAATTTCCTTAGAATTTTCCATATCACTTCATTCTCTATCTTTGTTCCTCCACAAGATTTAATATGTGTAATAATTTCTGACATTCTACCAAAATAGCTTCTAATAGATTTATCTTCCAACATTCTTATATCTTCAAATGCACATATCCAATTATGTAATCTAAGTCTTTTTACATGTTCATCACTTTCAAAAGTAGAGTGTAAAGCATTCCAAATATCATGAGATTTTTTTTAACATTTTACCTGACTGTACTCATTCTCCGAAAGGGCTATCAAAGTGCTTCTCTTGCAAGTATGTAACACATGAATAGATCTCTTTCATCAGTGGTACATGTTTCAAGATTGTCCTCTTCAATGATAGTCTTATCATTCTTTGTAATCAACCAATAACCTAGTCCTAAACATAGTAGGGCTGTCTTCATCTTTTCTTTCCAGCTATCAAAATTTACTCCATCAAACTTAGGGATTTCTTTCCTAAAATTCACCATGGATCTCCTTAAGCTGTTAAACTTCTTTTTCAAAGACCTGCCACTCTGATACCAATTGTTAGAAAGTAAAGTCCACCAAGATAACTAAGAGGCGGGGTGGGGGGTGAATCAGCTATCAGATAATTATAACTTTTATCATCTTCAACAACATTAAACCATGTAAGCAATATGATTTCTAACCATAGAAAGATATTCATACACAATAACACAATGACACAAGATATGTTGACTAGGGAACATCTTGATCAAAGAGTAAACCCCGGTGGGAATGATGTTCAAAAAAGATGCACTAATATGAATATTCCTTATGAAAGGATGGAATCTATTAGGAGTCTTATGAAATACATTTAGTACATATGAATCCCTATTAGGAGATTTTGAATCCCTGTTAAAAGATTCTAACCTTGTTAAGAGTTATGGAAGATAGAAGGATCCACTGCCCAAATAGCTTCAAGCTAAGATCATTGAACATACTATCTCTGAAAACACTGTCCAAATAATATTTTTATTACTCAATAGAATAATATGTTACCTCTTCTCTGACTATGCCAAACCACACTCATTGTTACACAAGATCTCAATTTCAGATCTTCGTGCCTCACATGTCTTCCTTCAAAAATTTTCTTTCATACTTAGCTATTTTCTTCACTTCACACATACACCATCACAAAAAACCACCACTACAACAAGGAAATACATTCCTTCCTTTATACCACACTCAAATAATTACAAATGAGTTGGCATACAATTACAACATAAAAGTTTCTACACGCTACATTAAAATTACACAAAATTGTCAACTTCCAAATACAATAATTCTTCACTCATGTGACCTATAATTTTTTTCTATCATCCATGTCACTATCAATGTTTCTTCAACTTCCCTTTCACTACACAAAACCAGATTCCATCCTGATTAGGAGATATCATCTGATTTCCACAAACTGCTACTTAGGAACATTACCTGAATACTGCTTCCACAAAAGTGCTTATAACCTCCATGAATAAATGAATTACTATCTACACTCTTAACCATAGACATATAACATATCAAAGAGTATATCCTCAACATCGCATAGCTCCAACTGTAATAACCCATGTGCCCTAATCCAAACTATGTCTACTTCTCTGTAAGTCTGATAAATTACTCTGTTGACATGAATGACAATCATAGTCATGAATGAAATAAAAAATGCTATAGAATGGCTTCCAAACATTTAGCATTCATTCCTAAAATTTTATTCCTCTTCTTCAATCATATGTGGAGTTCTAGGTTCCCTGGAGACTTTGATATTCTGCCCCTCAAAATTGAAAGTAGAAAATGACAAGTCACACTGTATGTTGCCTCCCATAGAAGAACTCCACTTTCTTGACAACAAAATCCCATACCAAGGATGAATATCAACTAGTAGAACACTCATGGTCAATTGTTTCCCAGGGTATGCTGACAATCTATAGGGAAAAGCCTTGATAGTACCCACAACTGGTACTTCCCTTGAATCCATTTCTTGGCATCTTCCATGGTGAGTATCCACCTTCAATCCTAATGATTTCATAACCTCAGTGGGCATGATAGTACTTGATGCCCCTGAATCAATCATACAATTTTTTAACAACTTCCTATTTATCAACAAGGTTAAAAAGAAATGATCAATTTTTCCTACTCTGGTACTAACAACATTTGTATCAAAATAAATTTGGGGAATTTTAGAAACAATCTCCTCACTATGACTCTCATTTTCATCATTCAAATTTTCTACTTGTTTCTCAATCCTTTTTGTTCAGTGGGAATCTATGGACACTACACCATTCACCCAATTCAGGGCCTTTTCCTTATGTTCCTCTATTATCATCATTTCTAGCAATGGGACTTTGATAGTAATTTGTGATAATAACTGGCTCATGTGAATTGGAACATATTTTGAATCAAACACATCTTGCTTTATGTTTTCAACTTCTTTATCAACATTCTGAATGGATTTATTTGTAGGTTCTTCAATCTGAGTTTTAACTTTTTTCTACAAAGATGGAAAAACCTCACCTAAAGGTTTAGGCTTTACCTTATAAATAATGTTAGGTTCAATGTTTTTCTTTATTTTGACCTTATTAGTAACATCAACATCCTTTAGCTTTCTTTGGGATGTCTTGACATCTTTTTCTGTCTTCTTGATGAAATACTAGCAGGCTTCTGACTTGGATCACCAACTACTATATTCCTTAAGTTGTAACTTGTTTTTGCCTGAGTAAGCATATCAACTTTTATCAAGGAAATTTCCTCATCAGATGGTCTTCTCAAAACAACTATTTATTTACCTTTTAAAACATTACATTGAGTATTATCTAGCTCACCATCCTCATCTGAAAAGACTTGCTGATGGTATGACTCATTTCTATTTTGGGTATTTAACCTGTCCTAATTTCCATCTTCTTTAGCTAAATCAATCTCATCCAAAACATTGGAGGAGGTCATTCCACATCCCTGGTCATCATAATGCTATTCCTCATTACACTCTTGTTCCTCTTATGAAGAAACACTTTCGGATATGACACAATAGTTGGGATCATGTGGTGACTGACAAACAATACACCATGGGATGTCTTCAACCATATTCATTGAATTTATTTGTAATGGATCAGGGGTCCTATCACTTGGTTTATCCTTTCTCTTTGGGATAATAGGTTTCCCATCCTTCCATTGAGTATTGTATGGATAGTTCTGCATTCTTGGCAACTTGTTAAAATTGTTAAACGCAAGCTTTTCATTTCCTGCAACTTTATTATTTCTATTTTCACAAGGCTTTAAATCTTTTATTTCTCTCAAGATCTTCTTTAAACTATCATCATCCTTTGGCTTCACACCTATAGGCTTTCCTAGTTCCCTTTTGTTCAACAACTGTGACTTATTATCTTCCCTTCTCCCCAATTTTCCTGAGATTCTATGGTTACTTTCTATGTTTATAGCCAACTTATAGGCTTCTACAAGATTTCTTGGATTCTTGTCTCTCAAGAGATAACCCATTTTTGAATCAAAGGCATTCAAATAAGTGATAAGACAAACTCTATCATCCAATCTTATGAACTGCAAGAGCTTATGCATAGCTTTTTGAAATATGATATTAAACTCAATAACATCTGCATTGAAATGCTTCTTGATGTTACTAAACTCATTCAACATAAAGCCCTCATTTGTCTTATCACCATACTATTCTTTGAAGCAATGTCTAAGCTGATCCCATGAGCCTATGCTACCATGTGGTAAGGCCCTAAACCAATCTCTTGAGTCTTCAGTTAGGGATTGTACAAATAATTTCATTATAACATCATCTGGTACAATGTTGTAATCATCTATCACATCAATGAATTTTTTTAAGTGTTCCTCACAAGTGATAACATTACTTCCATTGAACTTGGGAAATTTATTTCTAATCTACTCAGGGATGGGGTTGGGATATCTTGGAATGCCCCCAAAAACCAACTGTTTGCATCTTTCATGGATAGGCCCAACATTAGATACACTGGCACCCTAGCATATTGATGCATTAGTGTTTGACATAGAAGAAATCTTGAGCGCACCTGGTGTGGGAACACCTATTGTCTGATTAACATTGTTTGCAACATTTCCTCCTTGTGT
This sequence comes from Chamaecyparis obtusa, assembly GCA_027943335.1. Lineage (NCBI taxonomy): Eukaryota > Viridiplantae > Streptophyta > Pinopsida > Cupressales > Cupressaceae > Chamaecyparis > Chamaecyparis obtusa. Next base: position 147,631 of record BSBK01007425.1, read on the forward strand.
CAAAATAGAATTAGCATCATTAGTGGGTACTGCAGACCATTTGAGAAAATCTCTCTTTTTTCTCATTTCTAATGCTAAAGCTTCCAATTCTTCTTTTTCCAATTCTTTGGCTAGTAATTCCTACTCTCGTTTAGCTTTCTCAAGATCTACTTCCAACCTTAAAGCCTAGTCTATGGGAATCTTAGGATGTACATGCTCATTAATTGAAATTTCTATGGCTTTCTAATTTCCCCTATCCTTAGGATTCCTTTTTTCAAACACTTGTTGGACAATGGGCTATTCATTTATTTGTTCAGGTATGGGAACATAATTTATAGCTTCTAAATCCAATAGTTGTCTTTTCAACTGGTCGACCCTTATCATAGCATGTCTAATTTTTTTCTTCTCTTTCCTTTTCTCTCTTTTGCCTAATAGCTTCTTGTTCATCAATCCTTCTTTCTAATTCATAAAATTCCTCAAAAATTTCCTTAGAATCAAGAAAAGTTGTTTTAGATTCAACTTGCTGGGTTTGAAGATCTTCTTACTGATCTTGGGATTCATAGAAACCTTGGGGAAATGAAGAACCAAGGGTAAAAGGAGGGAGAAAATATTGTCTATTTCTACTCTTACTTCTGGAACTCCTTTCTACTCCATATAATTATTTTGGGGATATTTTCTTATTATGAATTAATATTTCACCATCCCTCCTTGAAAGGGAGTAATAATCCTCATACTGGTTTAGACCTAGATCAACAACCTCTTCATACTTTGAGGCATTTCCCTCCTAACTAGGATAGGCTACACTTTCTTGCCTTGAGCTTCCCTTTTGTTCCATGTGAGGAACATATAATTAGTACCCTTCTCTCTTTTAATCTGACCTCATCTAGATGTGGTTGGAATCCCTTCTTCTAAGGTTTCCTCTGGATGCTCCTTTCTCTAGGACCTTGTATTTTTGAAACTCATTATAACAAAATAAAAATTTATTTATCACTAGTTACAGATATATCTTAGAGTCGTCACCAAAGTAAAAATGGGGTTCCTTGTGATTTTCAATAATAAAAGAGTAGGCAATTTGCAGAAAAGGAAACAACTCTATGTACTTTAATGGTAACCAACTGGCTTTAAAAATAAGCAGGCCAGGAGTCCAGCTCAACTTGTACCTACGTTATTTTAACACAAATTTCACACTTTCCCCAGCAGAGTCACCATTTTGTTAGTTCTTGAAAATATTTTACACCCCATGAAACACCAATATACCTATGACTGATATTAAGGAGCGCTTAGTTCCAAATGTGAGAAATCTATAGGTAACTAGACCAACTATAGGGACAAGACTACCCTCTCCACTTCTGGCTCTGCAAAACCAAGGTGGGTACACCTGATCCAATAGATACAAACTTTTTCTAAAATTAATACTAGATCTTACAATAGATAACAGTGAGAAAGTACTAAATAATAACCTATTATTCATTGAATCTCCATCACTATGTAGGGTAACTTATTTAGAGTAAATGAAATTAAAATTATTGGTTCTGACTATATATTCCTAATTATAACGACTTCAATCATCCCTCATGAAGTAAAGCTAGATTCAAATAGGTTAGTGCCTTATCCATTGGGCAATAGAGTTAGAAAATAAAATTAATACAAAGATCCTTGATATTCCTGGTCTTAAAACATAAAAAACAAATATTTCAACCCCTTCCTTCTTACAGATAACCCCTATGTAAATTCAATGAACATGTATCCCACCCTGAGAAATATTTAATCCAACCCTAGATCAGAACTCAAAGAAATTGCATACATATAAATCTCTGAAAGATTTAAAGATTCACAGAATGAACACAAAGGAGAGACAAAGATTTGAAATTTGTATTAAGTATAACCTTTGATCATTTGTATACAATATATTTTGAATAGTAAGCTTGCAAGACATTAGTAGAAACTTGTACTTCTTTTCTATTACTTAATGAGAAATAATACAAAATATTACAATCCTCGACAAAGGGTTAGGGTTTCAAAAAATTTCTATATCAGCACCTAAAACTCTCAATGCCTAAAATGATCATGGAAAATCCTTTATATACAATGAAATACAACAAGCTTATCGATCATTTTAGGGTTTAAAAAATTTTACCCTAAAAACTTTACAACAACCCTACCGGGCTTACAATAAATTCCTTGACTAGATTTGGAGAGATATTTGCATATAGCTGCCTTTCTTTATGTCTTCAATTCTTTCCTTGGTTTCCTCAAGAAAATTTGATCGGTATTTCTTCATTGTCATCCCTACAATAAATAAACTTTCTATCTCAACCAACTTCTAAAACTCAAAAAGTTGTAATCTTCGTTCAACTGATGAAATAGGTGGAGTATCTTCTTTTTATGCATGAGGTATGTACTGGTACCTCCATCTATTGTACACCTCCTCACTTGGGAACTCAAAATTTGCAAACTCTACTCCTTTGGTGGATAATTGTTCCCACTTGTCCTCCAACTGACTAATTTCTTGCTAAATAAAATCAAACTTGGACTTGATGGAAATTAATGTCTCAATAGTGTGTATGAAGAATAAGGTATTCTCTAAAGTTAAAATGCTAGTCATTCTAGCGAAAAAATCATCATCCATTTGTGCTCTCCACTTGACTAACTCCTTAAGTTCACCATTTTTCTTGAAAACTCCTGGGACTAAATCATAGTAGGGGAGTGTCAATTATTTCTTCAACAAATTGGATTTTCTTTCAAAATCATCAAAAAAGATACCATGCTCCACAAGCTTCTTCACATTTTGATGCAATGATTTGATTAATGGGTTAGGATCAACTTGAGCCTTAAACAACCATCTAAATAACCTTACATTTGGGGATCTCTCAATCCATTTATAAAAAATTGGCCCTAATTCCTCCTTATGTTTGTTCAAAGATGTGAGCAATATCTTTAATCTCCTAGTATGGTCAAAGAAAATTGTAGGATTCAGATTGGTAGAAAGTTGCATCATGACATCTGCAACCTTTTCCTTGTATCTCTTCTCTAACAAGCTTTTAGCCTTCAAATGTTCATCCCTCTACTTGTCCAACTTTTCCCTTTTTTCTATGAAATGACTTATTTCTTCAAGTAATTGTTTCTTTTCCTAGCTGACCCTTGCATCTATATTTGTCTCCGGGAGCAATGATGGTGCAAACTCAATGATAGGACTTGATGAAGAATCCACTGTAGGCTTATCAGCTATCATCAATTTGGGTGACCTATGATCTTGTGGTCTAGAAAATTTTGAAATCAGTTTGTCCTTTTGGATCAAATCTATTTTGAGCTCATTATAAGATTTAAGGATAGTTTCAAACTTAATCCTTAGTTCCTCTTTCTCCTGTGCATCTTTTTCCACCACTTTAACATTAAACTTGTTTGTTTCTAGAATAATGTTTGAGGTTTCAATACAAGAAGTCTCACCTACTCTCTAGACTAATAAATTTCTAGTATATTCTAAAGAGATAGCTTATCTCTCCACTTTATTTTCTTCCCTCTAGAGGTACCACATAATTAGAGCAGCATGATCATTAGAAAAAGTGATACCCCTTGCAGCCTATTGTGCTTGCTCTGTAGTAATTAGGGTCTTTACCTTACTCTTCCTAACTTGATCAAAGATTATGGCATCTACAATATCCCACTCAGGAAGAATCAAAACTCTTGTAGTGTGGATCATGGCCCTTCCTTCTTTAGGGGCGATCTTCTCAAACTATTTCATCATTTCCCCTTTGGTCTCTTTTCAATCTCCATTGTCCCTATCAGGGAACTCTTCCTTCTTTTTCTCACAAATCTCTTTAAATTGATTTATTTTCATCCTGCATAAAAATTGAAAGAATGCCCTAGTCTTTACAAACTTGTCATCAGCAACAAAAGAATCACTAGCCTGTTTCAAAATAGGGTCAATTTTCTTACCCTCAAACTCTACAATCATGAGATATATTGCTCCCTCCTTGAGTGCCTCTGGCATTCCCTCCTGTAATTCATCATTGGAAACAATAATGTTTCCCTCATTTTTCATCTGTACCAACTGGTTAGCAACCCCATGTTCATCTAACTATAAAGGGGACTAAGAAGGAGAATATACCTCCTCTTCTAGTCTTGACTCCTTTCTATACCTCTTTGGGGAGGGTTCTTTTGCTACTGGGTCTTCCAAAAGTCTCTTCCCCTTAGAATTAGATGGAAGACTCACATACTTTTGCTGGGATGGGAGAAGAACACTATATCCCTTTCTCTGTTGGATAGTATAGGTTCCTCTTGGGGTTAGCTTTATATATCTAGGCTAACTTAGAATTCCCCTGGCTCTTTTAGGATCTATCTTGCTTACCATAGCTCTCTTCTCATTTACTACCTGCATGATTCCTTCAAAATTCTCCATGAGAGAATCTACCTTCGTAGCCCATGGCTCAAAATTCATTAGTGGGTCATAACTTTTATCAAAATTTCAAAAAAAATCTACTATCTTCTTATAGATTACCCATTTTTGTTCTTTAATATCTTGAGTTTGGACATCAAACTCATTCCTTATTATATCCCTAGGAAAATAAAATTGGTGTTCCATAGGAGCACACCTCACCTTCTCTTTAAACATTCCTGATAAAATACCTTCATCATTTGCACATCTGGTTGTAGATGTAGGCATCCTGTAGGGTTGCAAAACTTGGTTTCAATGCACCCATCCTCCTTTGGTAATAATATACTGGTGTGCAATTGTGATATCTAGGAATAAGGTTCCCCTTCCTTTACCAGTGAGGGCTATTTCTTGTAGGTCACCAATCTACCTCAAGATCTCTGCATATCCTAAATTTAATGGAACCTAGCAAGGTAAAACATATGGTGCCTTCTTGCAACCATATACCCTAAAAACTGTGGAAACTAGATACAAAATTATGTCACCAAAATTATGAACCATAGTGATATCATTGTAGTACTCTTTTGGCCTAATTAGCCTCAGTAATTCCCTTGGGATTCTAGGATTGTCAAAAAAAAACAATGTCCTAAGCCTTGAGGCAAAATATCTATCAAACACAATGAAAATGGCATCTGATCTATCCCATGACAAAATTGTAGCCCATAGCTAAATTGGGAGAGTTTCCCCATCCTTCACGTTGACAATATTTATTGTTGAACTAAAGAAATATTCAACCTTGTATAAGAACATATGCATTAGCATAGAGTACCACCCAAAGGGTCTACTAACCTTCATATTTTTTATCCCTATCAGTCCCTCATGGATTAGGTCAGCCAAGTGAGAAGCAAAGTCAAAAATTAGTGCTAGCTAGGGATGTAGAGACTACACCATCATGAAAATATAGGGAATAGGCATATGAGTTGCCTCATCATGCCCCAAGATCTAACTTAAACACTTGTAAAAAACTTGTGCATGTCTAGTGAACAAATCTAGCCTAAAAGGCTCAGGTTTACTTCAGCTAATGACAAACATTGATCCAATCTGGTCAAGAAATTTCCCTAAGGGTCCTATTCTCAAGTAATCTCTCTATGCTTCATAAATCTCAAACTCATTAAAATATATCTTTTCTAACCCAAAAAAAGGGTCATTCAATGAGAATACCTCCCTGATTTCATCTTCTGTAATGCTAATTAAATCATTTCCATTTATGTCCTTGACACATTTAGTCACAAGATCATAACACTTAGCAATTTGAATTAGCAACTCTGTATCCATAAATACTCCAGGGAAAACCAAATTGCCAAATATTAATAAGGGGGGCACATGAATTTCTCTATGAATACACTGACCTAAACAAAATAAGACCATTGTGATCCTTCCCCACCCTAGCATCCCTCATCCAGTTTCCTCTATCATGGAGCCCATCATTTACATAATCCCTAGGGTTACTTGGAACCAACTCCTTAATCTTTAATGCTCCATTATCTGAGTGTGGGAGCAACTCCATTAGATCCTCAAAGAAACCCCTATCTTTATACTCTGTCTTTCCTGATAACTCCCTCTTAGGCACCATTTTAACTAGGTTTTTTCTTATATAACAGTCAAACACTAGAGAAAACCCTAAAAATCACTGAATAAAAACACAATTTATTTATAATTTCCTCAAAGCTTCAAACAATTATTAAGTTAGAAATTTGGCCTACTAGACACCTGCAAAAAATCATTTTGATATTGCTCCAGAAAATAATCCAGTTCACCAAGATCCTTTGAAAGAGGTAAAAACTTCAACAATCAAATTAGGGTATATAATGCTTTGCCAACCATTTACAATTCATCCGCATGAAGCTCATTAAGCTTGCCATTACTGAAAATTGGTGACTTCAATGTTTACATGACGTGAATAATGTCATTGATCAGAAATTCAAATTTGGACCACTAATTTCATTCACATTTTGGTGCATCAGACGGCTGGCAGAAATGACAATATAACTCTTTAATACATTTCCCCATACTAGCTCACGACCAGTGAGAATAGTCATAATTATGCATGTGCAAAAGGTTATAACTTAACTTAGGCTTTGATTGGATTAGACAGGTGTCAACCTGTCACTAAAGTGTTAACAAAAACATGTTAGGGTTGTCAGGCTAAGATATAGTGATAATCATCGATGCACTTTAATCAAATGATCATCTCAATCTGTAAACTTTGGCCCCACTTCTTTCTTTACAAGCCCTTTTATGCAACCCAAAGTTGCCACATTGCAAAAATTGGTAGGTGGACTTCTCCTTTTCTCTTTCTCAGTACCACCTATTCTGATAGCTACCACATCAGTGCATAATTTAATGAATAAACAATAGACATATTAGCGTGACATGGCAATTTAGGGCCTACTTTCCAGCTCGTATCATACATACTGAATCAGATGACCATCACTATATTGCAAAGCCTAAAAACCTCACATCTTATCCTAGTACTATATTGACAACCACAAGATCTATCTAAACTTTAAACACTTTGAAGAATCTGATCCACTGTTCTATGTCACCCAAGACAAGTGTCAATATAAACAACTACCATGGAAGAAAAACTATCTAAACACTGCAATGTAAGAAAGGGTCTTGATCAGACACTTGTCGCTAAAGCATGATGATTAAAGGACATTCATCTTGACCCAATGGTATAACGAAAACCAATGATTGATCTCAATGTTTAATCGACATCAAACTTTTAAAGACGGGCCCGCTTGAACAGATGTCATCATGTCGCTAAAGTGCATGTCAAAAATTCTGACAACCAGGAGCTCAAGATTTAATGACAGCCACAAGTTTTAAAAGGGTAGTCATTTGGAAACATTAATGGGAAAACTAAGTCTTTGAAATAATTTATCTAAAAGGGGAACCAGCTCGACAAACTAGCAGTATAACACATAAAGTGGTCACTTCATAAGGGTGTAAAAATTGCACATGTTTATTTTGAATGTTAATGATAAAAAAGGTAACGCTAAAACATAACAATGTTTAGAACAAACTAGGGTTTTAGTAAAAATGCATAAGGCTAAACCCTTAGAACCATAATTCTCAAAAAATCTAAGTATAAGGATCAAAATTTAAAATAGTACTAACACGTTGCTGATTTAGAGTTTATTTGGAGATTAATTTGGACAGACAAAGAACATCTGGCTCCTCATAGAAAAGGTACATTCACACTGATGTAGTTCAGGGTAGATAGTTTCTTGATTGGAAAGAGAGATTTCCCATAGCTCAGTACCTAGCTTATCCATTTCAAAATGGTCTTTGGTACTTGTAGATATATTGACCCTGAGGATTTCATAAAAATAGCTAGAATGACATTAATTACCAACATTTGTGTTATAAGGGAACATGAGGGATTAGATGAAGAGGATGTGATCAAAAATATCTTGGAGAAAGATGAGGCCAGAAAAAGATTGAACAAGTAATTTCACTTGTTAGACTCGGGGGCCCAATTGAAAAGGACCAACATTTCTTTTGAGGGATTCTTTCCTAATCTCCCTTATCTGAAGAGAATGGAAAAGATGATTGAGATGTATGATACATTTTCTAATGAATTGGAGGGGATGCTAGAGGAAAAATAGAACAAAAGGAAGAGTTATTCCTCTTTAGAGTATGAGGAATTCTCTGATGAATCATAGGAGGGTTATAGTCCACCATGGGCTAGGGATTCACTAATTATTGTTTTGACTCAAGATCAACCAGAACTAGAAGGCACTGAAGAGCCACCTGTTAGTCCATTTTTCAATCATAGAAAAATCCTATGAAAATGGCCTCTTCCCTACAAATGTTTTTGTAAAAGTGTCATGCACTATGTTCTTCATGTTGTCACCTTGCTCCAGTCCAAATCGCGTCTCCTCAATTGCAAAATCTAGAAAGTTATTCAAGTTATAAGGTCTACAGGAAACAAATTTTAGAATCTGCCATAGTGTCGAATACCCACAATGTTTCTGCAAATCCATGATGTTTTCGGTCTATGTGAAAACCTTCATTATTTTTGACCTTATGCCTTCCAGCTTTTGTGTACTTGTCTTTTGGTGCCAAAAACTTTGTGTGTTTTCGATCCTCTTTCATTGAAAACCCTGTGTGTTTTTTAATGCACACTTCTACCCTGTTTGATGGCATTTCCTAGCTATGCAAGTGCGATGGATGGTGGGTCTAGGTCTATAGGCTCTTCCTAATTGGTTGTCACATGGCCACAAGTTAGACTTTTTTGACATGCGATCATGCGACCACTTGCCACCTGTCCGCATATGTCCCAGTTCTTCTCAGTTGCCCGATGTGGTTAAAGTTTAGATAAAATCGGTGGTTGTCACAAGTTTGCATCGTGAAGAAGTACAGTGTTTATCCTTCATGCTTTTGTGATAGCCATCAAATTTTCTTGTGTGGGCATGTCGTGGGTCTGGGTGGGTCTGTGTGTCAGGTCTTACTGACGTGTCTTCTTCTCATTGGTTGGCTACATCGATGATGTGGTTTTTCTTAGCGGGGCCCGGTGTCAGAGATTTAAGATCTACGATCAGTGTGTGATTGCATGGAATATTCTCACCCCATGCAATCATGTGCCCATCATCCAATTGGATGCCAACAGGTTTGTTTGCAGTGGGCCCACTATCAGAGGTAGTGATGTTGCAGCCTGGGGTTGGCTATCACATGATCGCATGTCAGAGTTTTCTAACATGCGATCATGCGATCGGTTGACACATGTCCCTAGGGCTCGGTGGAAGGTGGTGATGTGGGGTCTTTTGGTTGGTTCGAGGTGGTGATGAGGCTTGTCAGGTGGGCCCGTTGTCTTTTATTATGGAGGTGCGCATTTTGTGCGGTGGGTCCAAGATGTCACGCAGTACTAGCGTTCACTTTTCATTGGCTGGTGAGTGACAATGTGGTGGTCTCATGGCCTTGTCACATGACCACAAGGGCCATTTCCATGGCTTGTGATCATGCGACAAGGGTGCCATGTGTGCTCGGGCCTATTTGTAGTTGGTAGGTGGTGTTGTGGTAGTCTTTGGTTGGTCCAAGCTGGCAGGATGATTGATTTAAATGTGGGCCCAAGTTAGGGTATCTCAGCGGTGGGAGGATTCCATGATCAACAGTTGTCGTGTGATTGCATGGAATCTTTCCAGTCCATGTGATCATGCGACCGACCCTTGATATCTCCCTGCTGACATCAGACTTTTTAAGCCTAGGAGATGGAGAGGATCTACAGCGGGGACATAATGTTGGTCTTAGTTTGATTTGTTGATCGTCAATATGCTATTAGATTTTAGGTGGTGACATGACAACTAGCAAGATGCATGTTAGCAGCTTGTCACATGTTCACATGAGCCAGTCTTCATGCTATGCAAACATGTGACAAACCCTTTTGTGGCAGTGGCAATGGTGGTGGTTATGAAGAAGCTAATGGGAAGTGGCATGTCGCATGTTTGCATAGGCCTTTTCTAATCTTTGCGATCATGCAAAAACTATTTGATGTCATCGTTGTGGAGTTGTGAAGGTAGTGTGGCCAAGGACTGTTTAAGGGGGTTCGTGATCAACTATTGACCATAGTCAAGAGATTGCGGTTGCATGATTGCAAGGGTTACTAAGGTGCCTTGCGATCATGCAACAATGTGAACCAGGATTCCTTCGAGGACCCCCGATGTGCTGCTGACACCATAAAGTAACCATTTAGATTTAAATTCAAATCTCTGAGAACATTTCCTCTGACCACAAAGGACTGAAATTGATGACAGAAAGAGCTAGAGTTGGTAAAACTAATTTTCTCCACCACTCCAGTGTGCTCCAGGGTGTGAGATGATTGTAGAAGAGATGTTTCAATGTGGAGAAGTTAATGAAATGTACCAAAAGAAGTCACAAGGTCACTTCTAGTTTGAATTTTGTAGATTTTTTATTGATCTTCGGTGCCTTTTTAGAGTTTCTCATGATTGAAGAATAGATGTTGATTGAGTGCATTTAGGACTCAGTGTTTTCCCTCCAAATTATATCAAATTTTGATGAATTTGAAATGCCTAATTGATGGAAAACCCTAGTCCTAACCCTGGTTACCCATTGCTTGTTGCATCCTACTGGTTTAGGATTCCAAGGTAACCAGTGTTATAAATAGTTGAAATTTTGACTTTGTAGAGGTTCCAGCTTAGAGTTCCTTTCTGGTTCCATGAAAGGTTTTGTCCTGCATATTTCTCCTTCTCTCTGCATATAGGGTGTTCTTCTTCCATTGCTGGTTTAGAGAATACAGTGCATATTGTAACAAAGTTGTCTTATGTGTGAGGATTTAATATATTTTTACTGTTACCAAACTATCTTCATTTGAATTCTAGATTCATTAGTCATGCATCAAGGATGTCTAGTTTTTCTACCTTGCATTTCCTAAGAGCTTGTGGGTGGAGTTGTCTTCACAGAGATAACTGGTTCAGGGTTAGTATTCATGTATGTATGAGCTAAAATATCAAGGATAGGTCATGCTTGTCTTCCAGTGGATGCTGGTTAATGTATTGTCTATTCATAGGTCTCTTCTAAGGGGAGGGTCAAAATCCTTTGATGGTTAATAACATATTTGAATGCATAGGTGGGAAATAAGTTGAGGTTTGGTCATGGTGTGTGATTGATGTTAGGCATCAATACATTGAGTATATTGTTTTCTTGTTTCATATCTGTCCCTTGCAATACTATATTTGACTCTGTGGCCCAATGGACAAGGCACTGGTCTATAAGAGACTTAGGTCATCTCAAGAGACCTTTCAATCTATTTAAAATCATTTCCCTTCAGCTCCACCCTTTCCCTTTCTTGTTGTTAGGATTGGTCTCTAGCTTTCAATCTCATTCCATGCAAGTAGGGCTATTGCATGAGATTTTCTATCATTAGGGTATAGGATACCTATTGGAGATTGATTTATATTCCACATTAATCTATCTATAGGCCTTTGGTTTGTCATGAGGTGTCATGTGTGTGTAGATAAGGCAATACTCACCTGAGTGATTGTGGAGCTCAAAGAAGAAGGAGGATGTTCTCTATTGTCATCAATTGGATTGTTTCCTTGTCAAACTTGAGTGTCTAACTGAGATCTGAGCCCAACTATTTGATTCAAGTTTGGTCCTGCAAGGAGAAGATCTAACAAGATAGTGACTCTACTAGGGAGAGTCTAGAATAGAGTCAGAAATAAAAATCAAGCATTTGAAAAATGTTCTCACCTAGTTGTGAGTGGCGGCTCTAAAATATTTGTTTGATTAGTGCACTCCCTAATAAATAGTGTATAAATCCTAGTTAAGTTTTGGTTGACTGAAAGAAGAAACACAAAGACAAGTGAAATATTTTTCCTCTGCAAGGAGGTGGTGACTCTAAAAGAAAAGAACTTGATGGAGCTATATGGTGAGCTCTAGATCTGCCTTGCTTTCTAGTCAATAGGTTTTAAGCTATAAAACTTCCAAGTATTTCTCAAGAGTTGAAATGTATCCCTATCAAGTGTTAAGTACTGCATAAAGGGATGAGTATTAATGGGTAGTTCTCTATTGATCCCATTATGAGTGATACTAATTATGAGAATCTTCTCATCAAGATTGCTACTCTTAAGAAGAAGATTGCAGAGAGCAATGCTGAGATCTGGCAGTTAGAGGAGGACAAAAGGTTACTAGGACTAGTGGTTCCTGATGATGATCATGAGGAGACCAGTTGTTCTGATGTTCTTTCTCATTATGCAGAAAGTGTTGATTATGAAGTTGATGTTGAGGTCAATGCATATGAGATTGGTGAAGATGGATCTAAATTTGATAATATTTCCAGTTTGTCTACAGATTTTTCTTCTATTCAATATCAAAGGGTAGCTTTGTTGTCCTAGTTTGATGATGTTTTGTGTGAAGGGCAGAGTATTGCGTATGATGTAGATGATGATTCATGCATAGATTGCTTCACACAAGATGATTTAAGGCCAGAGATGTCTGTTCTTGTTCTTGACAAGGATGATATTTGTAGTATTAGGGGTGAAGCTGAGGAAGATGAAGACAAAACCCAAAGTCCATTAAGCAGTGAAATGATTTAAGCACTCTTGGCTAAAGAACTTCAGAGGTATGCCCCTACTTTGGATTTTGATTTTCAACTCCCTTATGATGTATCCTTTGACACTGATAATGAGGTAAATGCTCAAAGTGATAGCGATGATCCATTTTCACCAGAGATCCCCTCATGTAATGACTCTACAAAAGGAGAGGTAGAAGGACATGATAGTGTGTTTTCCTATCATCAAGATTATAGTGATGAACAAGTTTCTTGTTCATATCCTTTTCCTTCTTTTGCCAAGTATGATACTAATTGTGACAGTGTTGAAGACTTTGCTTTCAGTAGTTGGGACAGAACTTCTTTTGATGGAAATAGTGATGAAGATCAGTTGCTCCCCTTTTACAAAAATTTTAAAGAGGACCTTCACTTGGTTCATGATCTAGTTAGTGAGGAAATAATTGGTGAACTAGGTTGCTCAATGGATGAAACAATACATGAAGGTAAACCTAAGGATTCAAGTCCTTTTCAGCTAGGTAACTCTGATGTAATGCATGATGCTCAGTATGTCTCATTTTCTAATATATTACTAGATCACATTTTTGTTTCTAGTTATCGGGAAGCATTAGAAGATGTCCCATACTTCTTGGAGTATGAAGATAGTCATGACTAGAAGAACATGGGTAGTGACCATCTTAGTTTCATTCTTTAGCCCATGGTTATTCACATATGTTTGCAGAAAAATGGTAAATAATTTTTCAGACTTGGGGTCACATATGTGGATGAAAACTAGATTTTTGATGCAGGAGGGTCTATGATTTTCTTTTGGTGGCCTGGGGCCATCAAATAAATTTGTAAATTTTTGATCTTCTAAATTCTATAAATATCTTTCCTTTTCCTATTGTGTGCTTTTCCTTCCTATTCCCTGTAGTTTTTTGAGTTCCCTATTTTTGTCTAGTGGGTGGTCTGCTCTCCCAGAAATCCTGAATTCTCGCATGGACACAAGTTACCCATCGTCCCTAGACAGAGCCACTGTTAGTCCATTTTTCAATCATAGAAAAATCTTATGAAAATGGCCTCTTCCCTGCAAATGTTTTTGTAAGAGTGTCCTACCCTGTGTTCTTCATGTTGTCACCTTGCTCTAGTCCAAATCACATCTCTTGAACTACAAAATCTAGAAAGTTATTCAAGTTCTAAGGTCTGTGGGAAACAAATTTTAGAATCTACCACAGTGTTGAAAACCCACAGTGTTTTTGCAAATCTATGATGTTTTCAGTCTGTGTGAAAACCTTCATTGTTTGAAACCTTATGCCTTCCAACTTTTGTGCACTTGTCTTTTGGGGCCAGAAACTTTGTATGTTTTTTATCTTCTTTCATTGAAAACCTTGTGTGTTTTCAACCTCACACTTCTACCCTATTTGATGGCGTTTCCTAGCTGTGCAAGTGTGATGGATGGTGGGTCTAGTTCTGCAGGCTCTTCCTAATTGGTTTTCACATGGCCACATGTTAGACTTTTTTGACATGCGATCATGCAACCGCTTGCCACCTATCCACGTGGGTCCCAATTCTTCTCAGTTATCCAGTGTGGTTAAAGTTCAGACATAATCGGTGGTTGTGACAAGTTTGCATGGTGAAGATGCATGGTGTTTATCCTTCATGCTTTTGCAACAGCCATCGGATTTTCCTGTGTGGGCCTACCGTGGGTTTGAGTGGGTCTATGTGTCAGGTCTTACTGACATGTCTTCTTCTCATTAGTTGGCTGCATTGATGATGTGGTTTTTCTCAGTGGGGCCCGATGTCAAAGATTTAAGATCTACGGTTGGCGAGTGATCACATGGAATATTCTCACCCCATGCGATCATGCGCCCACCATCCAATTGGATGCCGACAAGTTTGTTTGCAGTGGACCCATTGTCAGAGGCAATGATGTGGCAGTGTGGGGTTGGCTGTCACATGATCACATGTTAGATTTTTCTAACATGTGATCATACGACTAGTTGACATGTGTCCTTGGGGCTCGGTGGTAGGTGGTGATGTGGGGTCTTCCGATTGGTCTGAGGTGGTGATGAGGGTTGTCAAGTGGGCCCATTATGTTTTGTTGTAGAGGTGTGCATTTTGTGCGGTGGGTCCAAGATGTCACATAGTACTGGTGTTCACTTTTCATTGGCTGGTGAGTGATAATGTGGCGGTCTCATGGCCTTGTCGTATGATCACAAGGGCCATTTCCATGGCTTGCGATCATGTGACAAGGGTGCCATGTGTGCTCAAGCCTATTTGTAGTTGGCAGGTGGTGTTGTGGTAGTCTCCGGTTGGTCCAAGTTGGCAGGATGATTGATTTAAACGCGGGCCCAGGTTGGGGTATCTCGGTAGTGGGAGGATTCCATGATCGATGGTTGTCATGTGATTGCATGGAATCTTGCCGGTCCATGCGATCATATGACTGACCGTTGATATCTCCCTGCTGGCATCAGATTTTTTAAGCCCACGAGATGGAGAGGATCTATGACAGGGACATAATGTTGGTCTCAGTTTGATTTGTTGATCACCGATGCACTATTAGATTTAAGGTAGTGACATGACAACTGACAAGATGCATGTTAGTGGCTTGTCTCATGTTCGCATGAGATAGTTTTCCTACTATGTGAACATGTGACAAACCCTTTTGTGGTAGCGGTAGCGGCAGTGGTTATGAAGAAGGTAATGGGAAGTGGCATATCGCATGTTCACATAGGGCTTTTTTGGTCTTTGTGATCATGGGACAACTGCTTGATGTCATCATTATGGAGTTGTGGAGTTGTGAAGGTAGTGTGGCTGAGGACCTTTCAAGGGGGTTTGTGATCGACTGTTGACCGGGGTCAAGAGATTGTGGTCGCATGATTGCAAGGGTTAGTAAGGTGCCTTGTGATCATGTGACAATGTGAACCAGGATTCCTCTGAGGACCCCCAATGTGCCACTAGTGCCATAAAGTAACTATTCAGGTTTAAATTCAAATCTCTAAGAATATTTGCTACGACTAGAAAGGACTGAAATTGATGATAGAAAGGGCCAGAGTTGGTAAAACTAATTTTCTCCACCGCTCCAGTGTGCTCCAGGGTGTGAGATGAATGTAGAAGAGATGTTTCAATGTGGAGAAGTTAATGAAATGTACCAAAAGTAGTCACAGGGTCACTTCCAGTTTGAATTTTGTAGATTTTTGATTGATCTTCAGTGCCTTTTCAGAGTTTCTCATGATTGAAGATCAAATGTTGATTGAGTGCATTTAGGACTTAGTGTTTTCCCTCTGAATTGTATTAAATTTTGATGAATTTGAAATGCCTAATTGATGGAAAACCCTAGTCCTAACTCGGGTTACCTGTAGCTTGTTGCATCCTACTAGTTTAGGATTCCAAGGTAACCAATGTTATAAATAGTTGAAATTTTGACTTTGTAGAGGTTCCAGCTTAGAGTTCCTTTCTGGTTCCATGAAAGGTTTTGTCCTGCATATTTCTCCTTCTCTCTGCATATAGGGTGTTCTTCTTCCATTGCTGGTTCAGATAATATAGTGCATATTGTGTAGATTTGTCTTATGTGTGAGGATTTAATATATTTTTACTATTACCAAAATATCTCCATTTGAATTCTAGATTCATTAGTCATACATCAAGGATGTTTGGTTTTTCTACCTTGCATTGCCTAAGAGCTTGTGGGTGGAGTTGTCTTCGCAGAGATAACTGGTTCAGGGTTAGTATTCATGTATGTATGAGCTGAAATATCAAGGATAGGTCATGCTTGTCTTCCAGTGGATGCTGGTTAATGTATTGTCTATTCATAGGTCTCTTCTAAGGGGAGGGTGAAAATCCTTTGATTGGTAATATCATATTTGAATGCATAGGTGGGAACTAAGTTGAGGTTTGGTCATGGTGTGTGATTGATGTTAGGCATCAACACATTGAGTATATTGTTTTCTTATTTCATAGTTGTCCCTTGCAATACTGTATTTGACTCTATGGCGCAATGGACAAGGCACTAGTCTATGAGAGACTTAGGGCATCTCAGGAGACCTTTCAATCCATTTAAAATCATTTCCCTTTAGCTCCACCCTTTCCCTTTCTTGTTGTTAGGATAGGTCTCTAGCTTTCAATCTCATTCCATGCAAGTAGGGCTATTGCATGAGATTTTCTATCATTAGGGTACATGATACCTATAGGAGATTGATTGCTATTCCACATTAATCTATCTGGAGGCCTTTGGTTTGTCATGAGGTGTCATGAGTGTGCAGATAAGGCAATACCTTCCTGAGTGATTGTGGAGCTCAAAGAAGAAGGAGGATGTTCTCTATCCTCATCAATTGGACTATTTCCTTGTCAAACTTGAGTGTCTAACCAAGATCTAAGCCCAACTATTTGATTCATGTTTGGTCCTGCAAGGAGAAGATCCAACACCACCATTGAAAAGGTAGAGACTTGAAGTAGGTGGTCCTTCAAAAGAAAGGAAATAGAAAAAGATAATTGATAGAACTTATGCTCTTGTACCTAGTAACCATGACTATCATCACCAATTGAAAAAAACAATAAGGGAGGGCAAGAAGATGACATCTAATGAGGTAGATGAGGAGATGTTTTTGTGGTTAGGAGAGGATGTCAGAGAATTGTATCAGTAAGAATTTTTAAGTGATGACCAGTTTATCAAGAGTGATGAATTCAAGAGCTTTCTTATTTGGAGAAAATATCAAGAGGTTGCTAAGGCTATGCCAGAGGGTGTGTAACCATGTGAAGAGATTGTAAGGTCTCTTACTTCTTATGACCCTAGCCTTGAAAATATCACTATTGACAAACCTAGGGAAATGGTAAAATTGAGTGGGATGCTCTTGACTCTTGGATGGGATTTGACCTCAGCCTTCTTTATAGACCAAATCAAGAATTAGCCATAGGGAAGCCTATCATAGGAGATGCATATTGGTTACATGATAAGGGGAAGTGGATATGACCCCAAGTCTCAAGTAGTTGCAATGTGGTCTCTTGCTCCCTGAACCTAGAAGCCTACTTTGTTGAGCATAGAAGACAAGATGGAAGGAGATAAGATCATATGGACTATACAAAATATAATTGATCTTGAGGTTTCTAAGGCTGTTACCCATTTTTCTCACCTAAATGAGGTAAGGACAACCTAATTATCATAGAGGTATGCAAAGTTGTTTGAAAATTTAGCTAGGACAGCTAAGGACAGGGATTTGAAGCTGGTAAAGATCAAGCAATTTGAGGATGAATTAAATGATTTGAAAGTTAAGCTTGAAGAAGCCTCAAACATAGACCCTCCTCATGTATTGCAAATTGATGCCCCTCCTGAACAAGTGGAAGAGGTTCTTGATAAGCCCTCTAAAGATTTGGAGAAGATAAGTCTGGATGTAGCTTTGAAAATTGTGATAGATGTTGTTGCACATAGGTTTGATAAGATAAAAGAGAAGATGGATTGATTACATCAATCAGTGTGCATGTTGCCAAAAATAAATGAAAAGGTAAATGAAGCATTGGCTACTTTGGAGCCACTTTAAAAGATATGGTCTGGGAGAAGTTCATTTTTTGAGAAACTTGATGGCCTGCAGCCTCATAGGCCTAATATCCCAGATGTAGTTATTGAGGTATTTGAAAAGATAGGATTTGTTACTACTAGCTCTAAGTTTTTCAAAGGGAAGTCTAATCAGGTAAAGGCTAGGTTGGTGATGGTTGGCAAGAATTATATCAAATATCTACCCTCAATTTATAATGATGATGGAAGTACAATAAGTATAGATGAGTGGAAATCAGGCATTGGCTAGCTAATGATTCAGCAAGAGGCTTTCCTTGGTGAAGATGGTTCAGTCGACCTGGATGGATGTAACAACATAATTGATAAGTTGATAAAAATTGAAAATGAATGTGTCAAGTTTGTTACAGATGTTAAGGGTAGCACAAATCCTCAGTGGGATATGAAAGTCAAGCTGTTACAAGACCTATAGAAGTACACTTGGCCCTTAGATGATGATGTTATAGAATGGGACAAAATCACAAAGCCCAAGAAGAAGAAGCTAACTGCCATGAAACTTGAGGTAGAAGAAGATTAAAGCACCACATGGCACCTGATCCATAAATCTAGGAAGAGCGTGTATCAAACAGAGAATGATATAAGTTATCCTATAATGGAGGTCATCATTCATGCAAAAAAATCTAGTAACTACTTTGAAATATACTTTGACAAAGGTGCCAGCTCTGAAGATTTTGTTTGTTAGGAACTACTTTCTATTCTCAAGTCTTTGTCATCATGTTTTGTACTTTTGTCTATAGTGCAAGTCACTTTCCTAGCTATCCAAAGCTTGTTGCATCCTTTCTCTGAGGATTCCAAGATGGCCAGTGATATAAATAGAAATTTTTCTTCGTTTAAAAAAGGTGGTTGAATATGTTATGTAAAGACAATTTAGAAAATAGGGTCTTGTTGAAGTCTCTATCAAAATGTACTAAGGCAGTTAAATATTAATACAAAATACTGGAACTTCTTTGCTACTTCTAGTTGTCTTTGTGTATGGATGTTTCAACTTTCTTATGTATTAAATTTTAAGGCCTTTTAATGCATTTTTTACAAGGTAAATATAGGGGTTGAGCTTGAGTTTTCTTTCAAGGAAAGAAGTAAATCTTGGGGGAGATATCTAGGAATTGATTATCCATATATGAATTTTATAGCAGGGTTAGTAATTACAAGAATGCAGTGTTAGGCATTTCATTTAAGTTCTAATACTTTTGTTTTGATTGGATTCTATTAATGTGGGGTTTGACTCTGATGCCCAATGGATAAGGCACTGGTTTTGCTTTATTTGCATGTATTCGGCATCAAAAACATCAATTAATCTATTCAATTTTCTTTAATTGTATATTTCTAAATTGGATCATCTATGTCAAGCATATAAATTATTATTATAATGCTTTCTAGAATCTATTGAGAAAGGTAAACCTGTCTGAGTTTCATACTAGAAGTGAAGAAACTAGGTTTAAAACCTTAATACCTTAGCATTTGAATTATGCTAGATGCATCTATTGGGAGTACATGAGTTGTGATTTTAGGAGTTTTATGAATCTTTTATTCATCTACAAGTTTAAGTGCTAACAAGAGGACAAACCCTATTAGGAGTCAAGAAGAAAGGGAGGGCTCACTACCCAAATAAGGTTAAATCCACTTCAAAACTCACTATTCACAACACAAGTGTATATAAAAAATACACAATCTTTTGAACTATTTGGTAGAAAATGTCTTCGCTTGATCATCTCAAATGAATTCTACTAGTACACCTCTTCTCTATATACAAAAAAAACAAGGTCACAGATTTCACAACCTATTTATGTCACCTTTTTCCATCCATATCTTTTCCAAAGAAATTACATTTCATTTATACCTTATTACAATTCTCATGATCAGGTGGGCCCATAAGCCTTTCCTACTTACAAATAATTACATAGAACCTTGTGAAGATACATATGATATCTAAAACAAGTATATAATTCTTAGATTACATTATTTAAGGATTGACATCCTTAATTTATGTTTTCCAAGTATAACACACACTGCATCTCCTAGGTCAGCTTCCAAATAAGTCTTCTCCAATACACACGCCACTAATGATGTCACCAAGAATTTTTTACCTTGCACTGATTAGTGAACATCCTTCAATACCTTGTCTATTATCCCTCAAGCTCACATACCTTGAGTCCATATCATTTGGAAGATATACCAGAAACTTAGAGACTAAATCTGGCATTTCTCATTTTTACATTCTAGTGACCAGTCTTCACCAAAACATCTATAACTCGTCTAATATGACACATTACATGATGTGATCTTGGATATAAGATCAAAACACCTTCCTGAACTATCCTCTATCTTTGAAGCATTGTAAACATATGTAGATTATTCATACATTGTGGTAACTATCCTAATCTCCTCACATAAATTGATGCAGGAGCATCTTGGGTCCTTGGAAATCCTATGTCACCAAAAACATATTTGAGCTTGTCTATGTTGCTCGGTTCCTACTTTGACCAAGTTGGTTTAGTGTTTCTTGGTTTCCTGTATTCACTAGTTTTGGTCAGTTATCTCTTTAGCGCTCAGTAAATTCCCTGGCGCTTGGTGATGCTTGTGTGGTGCTCGATAAACCTTGTTTAACGATGAGTTTTTTTTTAGTTTCTGTTGAGGTTAACTTGTGCATTGATTATGGGTCATAGATTTAATATTGGTATCCATCATTGGGAAGTGTGTGGTCCCAAATCTAATTATTTCTTTTATTGATTGTAGATCTGAAGGCTGACTCAATTCAGTTGCCTCTTGTATAAATATAGATGTTTGGGTAGAGTTTAGGGGTGAGTTTTTGGGTAGAAGATAGAAGATAGTAGATTAGATTTGTTGGTAGATTCTCGCATGTTTGAGGACTTCTGTAATTGATTGTAATAACTGGTCATAATCAAGAAGGCCTTATATCCTAACATGTATTAGTCTATTTGATGAAATATATGATTGATCCTTCTTTCTCTCTCTCACTCTGTAGTTATTGCTTCCATGTGTTTTTGAGTAAGGTGGATCTAGTAGGGTGAGCCATTTTTGTTGGCCCCTCTGGAACTAGTCAGTGTGTTAAGTGGTATCAGAGCAAGGTTAGATCTATATATAGGTCTGCAGATCTAGGTTTGTAGGTTCCTTCTTGGCCCTAGTTGAATTGTTGTGGGGTGCCAGATTGCAATATGACCTGCAATTGTAGAGGGTTTCCAAGATGGTTCGAGGGAGGTGAGAAGGGGATCAAGTATTGGTAGATATGTTGAGACAACTTGTTGCTAGAGTTGATGCTGTTGAGATAGCCCAGAGAAGAGGAAGACATCTTGAAGATGTTGGTGATGATGAAATTAAAGTACAACAAGGTGAAGTAGAACATGCACCTGTGATGGATTAGGGTGAGGAAAGATTCTTAAAGGCATTGAAAATTTTGAAGTCAACACCACATTTCAATCCTCCTAAGTATAGGGGGAAGTTGGATTCAGATGAATTGATGGACTAGATCACTGAGATGGAAAAGTATTTTGAGTATGAAAATGTCTCTGAGGATAAGAAGCTAATGTTAGAAATAGGGAATACTAAGAGGGGGCGGTGAATCAGTATTCTACAAACTTTATCTTTTTCCCAAATATGGATATAACAGATTATCTTCACACATTCATAACATAAGAAACTAAATAACATGCATAGCAATAACATCAAAGAACTCATAACATATTGTTTGTTCTTGAGGAAACCCTGGCCAAGGGTAAACCCCGGTGGGGATGGTACCCACAAAGATTCACTAATAAAAAGTATCTTGTTAAGGATATTGACCCTATTAGGAGTCTATTAGAAGCATATAGTGTATCAGTCCTGATTAAGGGACTATAGGCCTTGTTAGAAGCCTCAACCCTGTTAGGAGTTGTCAATACAAAATCTGATTACTAGATGAGCCCAATGCCCAAACAAGTAATATACAATGTATACAAAATATGTCAAGGTACATAACCTTATTCTTCTTGTATCAATATTCCTCTTTTGCTCTTATCTTCACATCATCACTATTACATTTATTACATCACTTTTCTATATTCGCTTCACTTTTTACTTTACAATTACAATTGCATATGTATACAAGTTATTAAGGATAATAACTTTACATGGTTAGCTTCCATATATCATTATCTAAGATTTAACATCTAGGATTTTGTCCCTTTATATTGTTAAGTCATTATTTGGATAAACAAAATAATCCCTTAACTCTTTACCAATTCTGCCTTCATATTTTGTCCTGTCGGCTTCACACTATCTTCGGTAAAACTATCATAACTAATTATATACATGTTGTACTGACTTGTTCTCTAAGATGGGTCATCATTAGCCATCATAGAGTCTATTTTCAAGTGTGCAAGCATTGAACTCACTCTAGTCAATGTCACAAACAAAAACTATGTCCTGGTACACTCTGAAATCACTGTCTCACACTTAGAAAAATTTGTGATGTGCTCTGTTATAATTGTTCTCTAACTTGTGCGATCTTCATGAGGATCATATGTTGCCATAATGACAACATCTATGTACTCACTTCAGCCAAATTGCCAACAATCTCCCCCTTTGTCATTGGTGGCAACATATGAGAAAATTGGCTAACTGTACAATAACAAAATTTCAAAATTCTCTCAAAATTGGCCATAGTATAAGATATGTACTATCCTTATATCTCCTCAAAAATAATTCTTATATACTACAATACTCCCCCTAAGAGTATACATAATACTATTAATTTTCTTCTTTGTATAATTCTCAATTTTCTATGTATCTCTCCCCCTTTGACAACAATGACAAAATAATGTAGGGAGGCTAACAAAATTGAAACTCAAAATATTATACCTTAAATGTCTTATTGTAAAGCTAGTAGGCTTGCAACACAATCTGCAAAATCAACTTTTATAGCTTCTAAATCCTTTTCCCATGACTTCTTGATGGAATCTGCCACATTAAGAAGTGTGCTCAGTCCATAAGTTGCAATTTGACATGCTTGGAGGGTCTCAAAGTTGAATTTATAAAATGATATCCTAGTTGTAAGACATTCTTCCAGCTGCTCTTCAATAACACTTATCTTCATGGAAGTATGTTCTCTCAGAAGAGTGAGTCTCCTCATTTTTTTGTTCCTCTCATCTTGGAAAATTCTTATTTCATCATACAGCTTCCGAACTTTCTTCTCAACATGACTAATCTTCACATTAGGATTAGAAAGAAGGTTTGATTCATTCTGAATCTTTTCTTCCTTCAACTTGATCTGCTTGTCTTCTTCGACTGCCAAAATCTCTGGTGTTGTACATTGTATGTGCAAAGACTTACCTATTCCCAAATGTCTTCTCAAATCATTGATACAGATATCAAGACTATTGACATCATCTCTGATATTTTGACTGATACTCAAAAGAATTCTAGCCTCATAGTCTACTTGTGCCTTTACCTTTGCAATCTCAGCTAAATTTGTAAACTCATCATCAAAGGTTCTCATCAATTTCTTTTCTTTCTCTAGAGGGTCTGTATCTACAATCTATGTGGTTACAACTCCTTGTAACTTTTCAGTTAAGTGCTTCATACAACCTTCAAGATTCTTTACCTTCTTGTTTTTACCAATAATTTTATTCAGGGAAGTGATCAATTCTAATTGATCATCATCATCAACTTCCTTTCCTAAATCTTGAAATAAAGATCCAATTTATTTCTTCTTTCCATTATTAGGAGTAAGACTGATGTCTTCTTTTGTAGGAAGGGGTACTTCTACCTTAGTTTCTTTAGGTTCTTCTATCATAGATTGGGTTAGTTCTTGTTCAATTCTATCAAGAGCCAAATTGTCAACAATGTTTTCTAAGTTCTGAAATACATTTTCTTTAGTGTCCAAAGTAATCTTTGTACCTTCAACATTCATAGATTCTTCTTCAATATTTATAGCAGGTGGAGAAGGAATATCCTCCTATTTTGCTTCTTTCTCTTGCTCTACTGCAACTGAAGTCTCTCCAACAATTTCTGCCATAACTTTAGTTATTGTTTGTTCTATTTCTGTTCTCACTTATTCATACTATCCTACCATGATCTGAATGGTTCTCCTCTTAGTCCTCAAAAGAGTGCCAAGGGACTTCAAAATCTATTTAAGATTCTCATCATCTTTCACAACACATAGTTTCTTCACCATATTTTCTCTCATAATTTTATCTTCTTCTTGTGCTCTCATTTTCTTGTTAACAAGCTTCTTGAATAGGTCATCAGGAATCTTTCCCTGAATAGTATCAAACTTCTTGTTAGCCAGAATCATGTACTTAACAACATAATTTTCAAGATTCAATCTCTTAGAATAGTTATAAAGGTCATAGTACTTATTCATCTTAGTAAAGTGTCCTTCTTGTATGATTTCTTCATTCACTCTCTCAATTCTAGGTTTCAATGCTTTCTTCTTCATAGTAGTGTCATCATCATTAATTACTACAATTTTCCTAGGGACTGGTGGCACCAAAACTTTTTGCCTCTTACTAGGTCCTGTAGCACTTTCCTTCACTCTCTTGCTGGGTGTGGAAGAAGAGGATCTAGTGGATTTCCTTGTTTCTTTTTCTTCGTCGGGTTCCTCAACTTTCACCTTTACTTGTGTAGGTTCATGCTCAACTGCACTTGATTACAAGGGAGGTATAGACAAGATTTCTTTCTGCTCAATACCTTTGATTGCTACTGCTATCTTCTTTGCAATATCAAACTCATGCTCTATCATGCTAGAATCCTTTAATATTTTCTTTATAATGTTGTCCACTCTCTTCTTAGACTACTTTTCTTCCATTATAACTTTAGCAAGGTTGAAGTTTTCTTCAAATGTTCCAAATCTCTTACACTAGGTGTCCAACTTTCTCTTAAGTAACCTACCAACATATCCTTCTATCTCTACCTCAAATATCTCATAGCCAAGAGGGTCTATGAACTCAATTCTAGGTTCCACTACTTCAATATAGGTAAAGTCACTATCAACCATGAAACATATATCATTTTTATATTTCTCCACAATAGACTATGGAATCCTTGATCTGCTAGATAGCTTTCTCTGAAATGTCTTCAATACCAACATAGTACTTTCATTCACTTTATCAATAACATGTTTCAAATATACTTTATTGATTCTTTCCATAGTGTTTTGTCCATTATTTCAATCATCTATAACTGTGTAAGGAAATCTTCTTAATAGGTGGAAAAACATATAAGTGATCAAAGAATAAAATCTAAATTGTGCATACTTGGTCTTCTTAATCTTTTCCAAGTTTTCAAACAATTGAATTCTCAGGATTTCACACATATCTACTTGTACCTTGTCAACACACATCAAATATGCTATATGTACCATACTAGCTACCATATCATCTTCTCTAGAATTTGCACAAAACTTAGTGGTTAGGATTTTGCACAAATATCTCACATCATCTTACTTGATTTTACTGATTACAATTCCTCTACCATTATAGGATGAACCTGTGTTATCAATAACTATTTTCCTCATATTCTTCTCATTTAAGGGTATAGCACCAGATTTGGATAATCCAGTTAGATCATGAATCAAATTAGCAGTAATCTCTATTACTCTATCCTCTAGCCAAAATTTCCCATTATGAATTCTACTCAAAATGATCTTAGTGCATTCTTCATTGTCAAACTCATATTTCAATGAATACATAACAATCTCATTGTCTTTCAAATGTTCATATTCTCCCTTTAAAGACATATCATGATTGTAAATCTTCTGATACTCACTGGTAAATTCACTATCACTTAGGGTTTCAATCTTACATCCAAGATAACTTCTTACATTTTCCAAATGCAAAACTCCATCTGGTACGGATGATAGTGCTAACTTAGGATCATCTTCCAAGGGTTCTACTAGTTCTTTCTTCAATCTAGGTCTATTCTTATCTCTGACATTGTGAATTAAGGATACATCCATGATTGCTTCTAATCACTTATACCGATTCAAAGATTTATCAAGATAAATACCTCAAATTCATGATTTTAGGGCTTCCATAGATTTTGTGCTTCAATATTTCACCAAATCACTACAAAATGCTTCCAATCACTGCTTTCTACTCTTCCAAACACTTCAATTCACTTTGATAGGCAAATAAATTTGATCATAACCTTTTATCACTTGAATCTCACTTAGGTCTGACATCACATTCAATTCTTTTGCCGCTTCATTCCAAAAAGTTGTTTCTATTAACCTGCAAAACTTAAAACTTCTTGCAATCTCGCAAAAAATAACATTTTCTTTTGCGCTCTTAACCATAGCATTAGTACATCATAAACTACCTTACACTAACTACGCAAGACTTAATGCATTATAAATCTTCTTCTACGCTAATTCTAAGTTCCTAAACTATTGCAATTTACATAATTTAAGTGCTTAAAGATAGGTCAGGTAAGGATACACTCTTACCACTTGATACTTCACCTTTCTGATTACCTTCAATATTGAATATATTTCCTTGATCAATGCCTTTAACAAACTTTACTTCATCTTCATTACTGCAGCAACCTTTCTGACTGTTTCCTGTACTTTCATTCCTTCTTGCATGATTCCTAGGGTTAGGGTTAGGATGATAAGTTCCATTGTTCATTCTACAAAATCTTGTTGTATGTCCAATCTTGTTAAATATTTGACAAACAATTCCATTGTTCCCATATCTCAGTCCTTGCTAATTGATCTGTGACCTACAATTTCTAGCAATGTGTCCAACCTTGTTGCATCTATAACATACTACTCCATTTCTTCTATTCATCTCTTCAGTAGGTCTCTTATCTGCATTGTTAGTATTCCTAAACATTCTACTAACATAATTATTCTCAATAACTTCAAATTTTCTACATTCAATAGTTCTATGTCCAAAATCATGACAATTATAATAATAACCATTAAGAGGTTTAAATTGTTTACCTGTGCAATCTTTCTTCATGTGACCAATAGTATTAAAACCAAAACATCTACCTTTGAACTCTCTTTACATACCTTTTGGTGATTCTTCTTGCTTCAGTGATTCTTCTTGCTTTGGCGATTCTTCTTCTTTACATGCATCTTCAGATTTGTTGATCTCATCTGATTTCTTTTCATCAATGCTTTTACATACTTTCAGATTTGGTTCTTTTCTTTCATCATTTGTTCTGAATATATTAAATCCAAGCCCAGTCTTATAATAGGATGGTTTCCCAAAAGATACTTGTTCATCGATCTTCTCACTATTTGAATATAGCCTTTCAAGTTGTTGTTTGGACTGAGTCAATTCACCTTGCACAATCTTATTATATTTCTCAAGTTCTATATGCTACAAATTTACTTTCTCAAATTCAGTTGTTACTTTGCCAAGTTTAGATCTTAATTCTTCATTTTCAATCTTCAATCTTTCATTCTCAGATCTTAGATTTGCTTCATTTTTGTCATTTCCATCTTTCAAACTTAGTTTTAGTTTTTCTATCTTCAGTTCATGCTTAAGGATCACATTTTCTTTTTCTAAATTGTCATCACAATCTTCAATAAGAACTTCAAATTCCTTTTGAGATTTTAGATCTGCTATCTTGTTTTTCAATTTCTCAATAAGGTTTTTTGCATCATCATATTTCCTTTTTAGAGTGTTTCTTTCATCAGTAAGCATATCAATCTGTTCAAGAGCTTCATCAAGATTCTTATGTAGCTGATCCATATCCATAGAGATCTTACTCAAGCTGGTAGGCTTTCCTTGAATGATTCTTCTCTGAGTAACTATGCTCTGATACCAATTTTTAGAAATAGGGAATACTGAGAGGGGGGGTGAATCAGTATTCTACAAAATTTATCTTTTGCCCAAATATGGATATAACAAATTATCTTCACACATGCATAACATAAGAAACTAAATAACATGCATAGCAATAACACCAAAGAACTCATAACACATTGTTTGTTCTTGAGGAAACCCTGGCCAAGGGAAAACCTTGATGGGGATGGTAGACACAAAGATTCACTAATAAAAAGCATCTTGTTAAGGATATTGACCTTGTTAGGAGTCTATTAGAAGCATATAGTGTATCAGTCCTGATTAAGGGACTATAGGCCTTGTTAGAAGCCTCAACCCTGTTAGGAGTTGTCAATACAAAATCAGATTACTAGATGAGCCCATTGCCTAAACAAGTAATATACAATGTATAAAAAATAGGTCAAGGTACATAACCTTATTCTACTTGTATCAATATTCCTTTTCTACTCTTATCTTCACATCATCACCATTACATTTATTACATCACTTTTCTATATTCGCTTCACTTTTTACTTTACTATTACAATTGCATATATACAAGTTATTAAGGCTAATAAATTTACATGGTCAGCTTCCATATATCATTATCTAAGATTTAAAATCTAGGATTTTGTCCTTTTATATTGTTAAGTCATTATTTTGATAAACAAAATAATCCATTAACTCTTTACCAATTCTGCCTTCATATTTTGTCCTGTCGGCTTCACACTGTCTTCGGTAAAACCATCATAACTAATTTTTTACATGCCATACCAACTTACACTCTGAGATGGGTCATCATTAGCCATCATAGATTCTATGTTCAAGTGCACAAGCACTGAACTCACTCCAGTCAATGTCGCAAAGAAAAATTGTGTCCTAGTACACTGTGAAAACACTGTCTTACACTTAGACAAATTTGTTATGTGCTCTGCTATACTTGTTCTTTGACTTGTATGATCTTCATGAGGATCATATGTTTCCATAATGACAACATCCATGTACTGACTTCAGCCAAATTGCCAATAGCTAAAATTTGCTGGCAAAAAGTTAAAAGGTCATGCATCCTTGTCGTGGGAGCATCTGCAGTTGAATCAAAAAAAGAAGGGCACAGAGAAAATCAAGGAATGGAATAAGATGGTGAATAAATCAAAAGGAAATTTCTTATCCCATGATTATCAGATTAACCTATTTAGGTGAATGTAAAGTCTAAGATAGAAAGATAGATAGGTAAAGGAGTATACTAAGGAATTCTATAGATTGGATATCAGATCTGGACATGATGAAGATGATGTGGAAACAATTGCTATGTATCTAAATGGTTTGACGGTTTCTATCCAAGAAGAAATTAGTCTACTTAAGGTGGAGAACATTGAAGAGGCTTATCAATTTTCTTTGAAAGCCAAGGAGAAATTGAACAAGAGACATGATCAAAGACAACGAGGTTGAGGTGGTAGATTCTCTAGAGGATCAGGTAGATCTAATGGTGAATTTGGTAGATCTAAACCTGAAAAGAAAAATTTGGACAAAGACAACACCAAATGGAAAGGTGAAAATTCATCTAGAGGAAGAGGCAGTAACTACCAAGGTGGTTATAATAGAGGTAACTACGAAGGTGGTTATGCAAGCAAGAAGGCTAGTAGTAGTAGAAATGCTTTGGTGCATGAAGAAATACCGAATGAACCTGAGAAGGAAAGTAACTTGATGGTAAGAAGAGCACCATGGAATGAAGGTAAAAAGGAAGATATGATAAGGAAAATTTTGTTTAAGACTAGATGTAGAGTTTCTGACAAAGTTTGGAAGGTAATCATTGATAGTAGTAGCTCAGAGAATCTAGCATCTGAGGAAATGGTCACAAAGTTGCAGTTGCAAAGGTTGGAACATTAAAAGCCCTATCAGATTTCATTGATCAAAGATGAGCATACACTCTTGGTAAGTGAACAATGTTATGTGAATCTAAAAATTGGAAAGTACTATGATAAGGTGTTATCTGATATCATGCCTATGGATTGTTGTCATATTTTTTTGGGTAGACCTTGGCAATATGATAGACTTTCTATATACGATGGGAGATTGCATAAGAATACTATTTTGGCTGATGGAAGAAAACAAATCTTGTTACCTTTGATGGAAGAACTTGTTAGTAATGTTTGCACATCTATGAAAGTTTGTTTGATGGAAGGATGAAAAATTGTTAAGGATTTTAAAAGGGATGATGTATGTTTTGCTATGATTCCTAAAAAACCAAGTAAGAAAATAGAGGATAGTGTCCCTAAGGAGATTGATAAGTTTCTCACCAAGTATAGTGAAATCATTACTGATAATGTATCTGATGGTTTGCCACTGAAAAGAAGCATTGATCATTGCATGGATCTAATCCCTAGAGCTAGTTTACCAAATAAGGCACCTCATCGGTTGACACCTACCGAGAATCAGGAATTAAATCGATAGATTCAAGAGTTGTTGGATAAAGGTCTGATCAGAGAAAGTTTGAGTCCTTGTGCAATACCTATAGTATTGGCACCTAAGAAGAATGGAGAATGGTGAATGTGTACTGATTCCAGAGAAATCAATAAGATAACTGTGAAGTATAGGTTTCCTATACCAAGAATGGATGACATAATGGATAGTTTGATTGGAGAAAAGTATTTTACAAAGATTGATTTGAAAAGTGGGTATCATCAGATCAAAATAAGAGAAGGTGATGAGTGGAAGACTAATTTCAAGAAAAAAGAAGGTTTTTATGAGTGGTTGGTTATGCCTTTTGGTTTAACTAATGTATTGAGTACTTTTATGAGGTTGATGAATGTGGTTTTAAATAAATTCTTGGGTAAATCTGTGATTGTATATCTTGATGATATTCTGATATTCAGTGAGACCAGAGAAGAACATTTTTTGCATGTTAGACAAGTTTTGTAGGGATTGAAAAAGGAAAAGCTACTGATAAATCTAAAAAAGTGTTCATTAATGAAAGAGGAAATTTTGTATTTGGGATTTTTGATTTCAGCTGATGGTTTGAAGATGGATCCTGGAAAGGTTGAAGCTATTTTGAATTGGCCTACACCTATGAGTGCTAGTGAGGTAAGATTAGTTCATGGTTTGACAAGTTTTACTGAAAGCTCATACGAAATTTCAGTTCAATTTGTAATGCTATGACTGAGACTATCAGAGGAGATAAAAGAGAATTCAAGTGGACACATGGAGCTAATAAGAGTTTTGAGACCTTGAAGTAGAAGGTTGCTGAATTGCCTATTTTGGCATTGCCTAATTTCAGTAAGGTATTTCAAGTAGAATGTGATGCAAGTGGTAGTGCAATTGGAGCTATATTGAGTCAAGAAGGTAAACCTATTGCTTTCTTTAGTGAAAAGTTGAATGATGCTAGAAGGAAATATTTTGTGTATGACCAAGAATTCTATGCTATTGTTTAAGCACTAAAGAAATGGAGACATTATTTGATACCGAGTGAATTTTTGTTGTATATTGATCATAAGGCTTTACAGTATTTGGGTAGTCAGAATAAGCTGAATCAAAGACATATGAAATGGGTTGAGTACTTGTAGAGTTATACATTTGTGATAAAACATAAGAGTGGAGTCAATAACTGAGTTGTTGATGCATTGAGTAGAAGATCTTTGGTGACTGAGATGAAAATTAAAGTTCTTAGTTTTGATGAGATCAAATATTTGTATGAATATGATCCTAATTATTTTGATCCATGGAGAAAGTGTAGAGCACCTATTCAAGATCAACCGAGTACAAAATGGGAAGAATATTTCATTCAAGAAGGTATGTTGTTTAAAGGTATTTAGTTGTGTATACCAAGAGGACAAATGAGAACGAATTTGATAAAGGAAAAACATAGTAGTGGTTTGGTTGGACATTTTGGCATTGATAAAACTTTGAATTTGCTGAAGGAAATATACTTTTGGCCACAATTGTATAAAGATGTTCAGAAATTTTTGAAAAGTTGTGGAGTTTGTCAAGTTGCAAAATGAGTAAGTCAATATTAGATTATCTACATTGATTTTTGTACGTGAGAAACCTTGGATTGACATCAGTATGGATTTTTTTATTAGCTTATCGAAGAAAGTAAGAGGTAATGACTCTATATTTTTTTTTGTGGATAGATTTTCTAAGATGGCACATTTTATACCTTGTAGAAAGACATCAGATGTAGTACATGTAGTGATGAGAGCCAATTATAACCTATTTAATGCCCTATTCTAATCCATCTTATGCACTTTCCTACTTACTTCTCCATTCCATTTCTATCCTATTTCATTCCATTTTACCATTATAATGTTGCATATAGTTTAATATAAATAAGTAGTGTTTAATATTGTTTTGGGATTAAAATATGGAAAATTCATTGTTGATTGCATTTTACTAATCTTTATTATTGCAGCATGTTTATTTGTGGCATAGATCTTCCTGTCACCTGTCAGTCGGGATTGCAACTTCCTGTCGCCTGCCAGTTGGGACTGCAACTTCCTGTCGCCTGCTAGTTGGCACTGTAACTTCATGTCATATTTGGACGTGAACTATTATTCTTCCAGAATAAAATGTCTACTGCTGCAATCACATTTGAGAATATATGTTGGTTGGACACATGTATTACAATCTATATGGAGTTTAAACCGCTTAATATCTACCTTTGTTTCCATCACACGATGACCTCCAGCCATGCAAGTGGTTCCAACTATCATGTGGATAGGAAACTGCAAGATTAAATTCTCCCTATATTTGTATTTTGTTCCAAAAACATGGCTCAACAAATATGGATGAAAGAAATACCATTCTGTTGGATCAATAACAGAAAATGGCCTATTCTTTACACGTAGAGTTTTTCTGTTACAAGCTTGTTATGTAATTCATTAAACATATCAAAGGAATGATATTAATGCTACGTATATATAAGCAGCCCAAGGAAGATTAACATGTATTGTTCTCCCTTTGTAAAATCTGAGAAATAAAGATTATCGACTCTGCTGATCAATCTCGTGCTCAACATTTTCTGTCTCACCACCTAATGGATTGAGGAGGGGGCCCACTTCTCGGGACGTCTGGTGTGTTTTCTAGTTTTTAATTCAGTGTGGTATGTTTGTATTTTAGTAATATCAAGTTTCATTTGATTATTGTTTCTGAACTAGTTGGTAATCTGATTTGTATTGATATTGTATGCTTGCTGTTCCTGTAGCAGTTTGTAATAAGATTTACATTAGTATAATATAATTATTGTTTCCTTATAATTTGAATTACTACTGTTTTGTTATGGTTTTGATTCACTGAATAGAAATAATTATATTGTTATTGATGGTAGAAAGATGTTTTTGTTTCTGATGTTTTTATTCTCTAGATCATTTTAGTAGGTTTTAGTCAAGTTCCTGTCGCAGGAAGTGACAGTTCCTATGGTAGTTTTGTTTCAGTTCTTTATAGGTTCATTTTCATGTGTTTTAGCTACATCCATAATCGCTCAAATCTCAACTATCATTCCTTGATAGCATATTGCTCGGATGCCTTTCACAAGCTTACGCTCTCGGATTGACACATATAGACCAGCAGAACTTTTTCATAAATCATTAATTCTTTCCTATTATTTGCCCCAATGTTGGCCTATCATTTTGGTGTCGTTGCCGGGGAAAGGTGTCAAAGGCATGTTAGTTTTCTGATTTGAGTTAGGAACAATGTGTTAGGATGAAAACTTTTGCAATTGCTAGCCTTGCTTAAGTAACTAATCTTAATTTGCATTGCATAAATCAAACAGATGCATTGCTTTAGATTTTTGTTTTAGAGTTTGTAAGTAGGCTTTAGAAATTAGATTCATTAGTTGCTTTATAAATTAGATTCAATTTTATATCATCACTAGTTGTTGTGAGTTATTGGTAAAGACAAGCATATTTTGAAGAAAAATGTTAAAAATGATGCATTTTCAAAGTTTTTCAAGTCCATCAATTTTGGTTGAAAATTGCTTCAAAAATGCAAAATTTGAAGGGAACACAAGAGGGAAAATGTTCTTGGCGTTGGGGGCGCTGCCCCTCGACCCCGCCCTGTACTGTGACAGGGAGCGCACCTTGGGTGCTGCCCCAGGACCCCGCAAGGGGTGTTGCCCCTTGACCCCACTGGTGGCTGCCGCTCCCAGACCCCCGCCTTCAAATTTAAAAACAAAAGAAGAACTTGGTGGGGAAAACGCATTGATCAAAGGTGATATTTTAATACCCTCTCTACCTAATGAATGCATCTTTAATGATCTTGATCTTCCATTGTCACAGGTATGTAAAGATGATATCTTTATATCTGACCAAGAAAATATCATTGATGAATTCTTAGAACAATGTGATTTTGATGATGAAATTTTAATCACTTGTTGTTCTCTTTGCTATAGGAAAGATGATCTATGTAGATGCCTTAACAATCAAGAGAAAATGGTGAATGATGTACAAACTTTTTGTGATCCCTACCAAGATAAGGGAGGAAGTGAACAAGCATTCCTTGTAACTAATGAACCATTTCAAATTCCATCTCAAGAAGATCAAGGTATGAATTATGTTGGTAACATAGATTGTCACTTTATTTCATTACCAAGCCATCACATTTCTTCAAAATATAATTACCCACATAATATGAATCATGAATACTCACAACAACCACCATATCCATCCTTACCACCTTTATTCCACCCATCCTACTTATTCCCATCTACTTTATATCCTTCATACTTCTTACCATATTCATTATCCCATTCACATTGCACTCCACCTTATCCACCAAAGGCAACTATATTGCCTCATATACCACTTCATAATAAGGTGGTTAATAGTACATATTCACTTTCAAGGATCCCTATACAATCTAACGATGTGCTGGAAATTGATAAATCAATAATGGAATATATTGATGCACTTAAGAAATGGGATTTTGGTTTAATTAAATTAGAAGAACAATATTATTTATTGGATTAGAATCAACTTTTTTCTTCTTTTCTACTTAGTGATTTCCAAATACCTACAAATGAGCCCATACTTCAAATTGCATCAATTTTAATCAATGGACTCATGAGTATGTGTGTTAATATCAATCATGCACTAAGTAATTCTAAGCCATATGAATTCCATGTTCCCCAAACATGCTATGAGATCCTCCAAGATCTCTATTTTATTTTTGTACTTATACATATTGATATTTAGAGGCCTATGGTTAAAATATGCATCCCTCACACACTTGTTGATTTAGGACCAATAATTAATTAAGCACAATTATAAGGGATTCTATGCATTAATGGCCAATATGTTAAAATTGGATGATCATCATTCCTCATTGTTGATTCTTTCCATTGTCCTAAGATAACCAAATAAACTATGGATGATTCATTTATTTAACAAGGATCACAATATTAATATCCATATATTCTATATTCATGGTTCTTGTATCTTCATATGATCATTCATTAATTATATATGCTAATTTCTTAATTCCTTGGATGATTTGACTTCCCTGCGCTTTTATAACCTACAGTTTATTTGGGAATCCATCCATCGAATTATTGAAATAATTGATTAAATAAGACTCACAAAATTCTAAAGATGTATTACTCTCTATGGGTTACCTAATTTCTTTGGTTATCCTAATTATTTTGTGACCTTGTAGCATGAAGTTAAGTTGGGGGGAAATCCTTCTAACTTTGTGGTGCTAGGATGATTTCCAATCAGGATTCATTGATTGTTTCGTTGGTCCTTTTTAGCAAACTTCACTATGTGACATTTGAAAAATTCAAGGTATGCATTGTTATGTTGATTGACATTGGTATAATCATAGTAATTACATTCTTTTGTTTTTATCAAGTATTTATTTATATTAATGACTCTACCTACCATTTGTTTAAATGTATTACTCATTTAATGGTAGGGTTATTAATTGGTTAAAATTGCTTTACTATACTTGATATGCTTGGTTTTGAGAATATGGTTACAGGTCTCTTGTTGTGGTGAGATGATCTAAGAACCAATACCAGTTGATGATTCTTCTCTACACAAGCATTGCAAAACATACTCTGTTAGCTTTGCTAACATTGTGTGGGCTTGCTAGCTATCTGGTGCATCTTAGTTTTACTTGTGCTTCACTATTCAAGATCACATGTTGATTTTGGCATAAGGTGTTCATTTCCTTGAGATGAGATTTCTTTTCTTTGGTAATTTATCACATGGAGGAAAATATGCAACTTGATCCTTGAGATTCATGAGCTACACATCCGAAAACACTTTGAAGACATTGCAAATTATCATATTCCTTCCTCAAGTTGTGTCTCCTCCTCTCTGAAGTTCTATGGACAAATTGGAGACTACCATTGATATTTCACTCTATGACCTTGTCCTTGATACTAAAAGTGTGTTTATTTCAAAAAATGGATATCTCTCATTCTTTACAAGGATTGGATATGTAGCACAATTTCATGCTAGGCGATCCGGTTTTATCATAACACTATGTCATATGAGTATCATCATCCTTGTGAGTATTCTTTCATCCAAGTGTGTTAGTACGTGTTCCCAATCTCTACAAGGCACTTCTACATTTAGCAGTGTGAGATACATAGATCAAGGTTGATTTGTGCAAGTCTTTCAATATTCCTAAGTTTGTGGAGATTATTCTTAGTCGTCATTTCAAGTTCATTAGGAAAATAAGTTTCAATAGTGCCTTCTGTGAGGTCATGGACAAAAATCAAAGCTTTGGATGGTATCATTACTCATCATCCATGTAAGGATTTCATTTCTTTGGTCATTTTATGCAGTTATTGAAAAAAAAAAAATGGAAAATGGAAAAAGAAAAAGAAAATTGAAAAAAAAAGAAAAAAAAAAAAAAGCAATAAAAGATCCAACAACAAAAACCTTCGGGCATTGTTGGCCAGTTAATATTTGAAAACCAGTTTCTAGCGGATATTAATTGCAAAATAAATTCTTAATGGAGAAAACTATTTTTATAGCGCCATTAAGCGGTGAGTGATTGAAAACTGGCTTGCCAGCGGTCACTTGTCGTTAAAAAAAAAAAAAAAAAAAAATTTAGAAAAAAAAAAAAAGAAGAAAAAAAATATATAGCAAAAAAATGCAATAAATGGTGTTCTTGGTTTTTTTTTTGCTAATCATTATTTTCAGGAACACTCATTAGCTTCCGTGGTTCTTTCATTTTTGGCACCTCCTGTTGCTCACTACTGCAACTCTGCTCCTCTTCAGTGTGATCGTCAAATCTTTGATCACCAATACTCTGAGTTGACTGTTTAGTTGAGGTGTTTTCAGTGGAATGTGCTACTTTTTATCTAATTTATACTAGTTCAGTTAATGATGGTGGCCCCTCCAAATTGCAGTCATTCTCCTATTTTTCTGGTTCCTTCCAGTGGTATGATCTTCGGTGCTTTTAGTCAGATGGTGGTCTTCTATGGTGTTGCAGTTTTGGATACCTCTCTTCGTTCCTTCTTGATGATTCATCCATTTCGGTGGTCTTGGTTGCTGAGCTACTCTATGTTCCCACTTTGGTCTCTCTCCACATGCATGTTGGTAAATCAATCAATTTTGTTTTTCATTATTTTATCTCTTAACTTTATTGGTATTACTTATTATATTGATCATTGTGCAACACCCCTCTTTATCCTCTCCTTGTTTCCCGTGGACGGTCAACTTTTAAGTTGGGGGGAGGAATGTCATCCTATTATCTTCCATCCATCACCCTTAATAATTCCCATTACATTATCCATTATATCCATCATATAATAGCCTTTGTTTTGTCTCTTATCTCTCCCACTTCACCCATTTAAACCTCTCTTGTGCAAATTGAGATAAAATTCCCCTATATGCAACCTTCTGAACCATGATGCTATAAAAAATGAAGGAAAGAAAAAGAAAAGAGAAACGAGAAACAACTCATGAAAAGTTAAAAGAGATATCCCTATTAAAGGAAAAAAAAAAAAAAAAATCTTTTCATGTGAAGCAAAGAAAGGGATTTGTGTTTATATGAGTTGTCATGGTTCGAGGTGGAGACAAAGCTAAAAAAACATAAACCTAAAGTGCTTTCAGTTAAAACTAAAGACCTCATGATCATAATGATTGCATGAGGACGTGCAATAAGCTAAGTTGGGGGGAATGATGAGAGCCAATTATAACCTATTTAATGCCCTATTCTAATCCATCTTATGCACTTTCCTACTTACTTCTCCATTCCATTTCTATCCTATTTCATTCCATTTTACCATTATAATGTTGCATATAGTTTAATATAAATAAGTAGTGTTTAATATTGTTTTGGGATTAAAATATGGAAAATTCATTGTTGATTGCATTTTACTAATCTTTATTATTGCAGCATGTTTATTTGTGGCATAGATCTTCCTGTCACCTGTCAGTCGGGACTGCAACTTCCTGTCGCCTGCCAGCTGGGACTGCAACTTCCTGTCGCCTGCTAGTTGGCATTGTAACTTCCTGTCATATTTGGACGTGAACTATTATTCTTCCAGAATAAAATGTCTACTGCTGCAATCACATTTGAGAATATATGTTGGTTGGACACATGTATTACAATCTATATGGAGTTTAAACCGCTTAATATCTACCTTTGTTTCCATCACACAATGACCTCCAGCCATGCAAGTGGTTCCAAATATCACGTGGATAGGAAACTACAAGATTAAATTCTCCCTATATTTGTATTTTGTTCCAAAAATGTGGCTCAACAAATATGGATGAAAGCAATACCATTATGTTGGATCAATAACACAAAATGGCCTATTCTTTACATGTAGAGTTTTTCTGTTACAAGCTTGTTATGTAATTCATTAAACATATCAAAGGAATGATATTAATGCTGCGTATATATAAGTAGCCCAAGGAAGATTAACATGTATTGTTCTCCCTTTGTAAAATCTGAGAAATAAAGATTATCGACTCTGTTGATCAATCTCGTGCTCAACATTTTCTGTCTCACCACCTAATGGACTGAGGAGGGGGCTCACTTCTCAGGATGTCTGGTGTGTTTTCTAGTTTTTAATTCAGTGTGGTATGTTTGTATTTTAGTAATATCAAGTTTCATTTGATTATTGTTTCTGAACTAGTTGGTAATCTGATTTGTATTGATATTGTATGCTTGTTGTTCCTGTAGCAGTTTGTAATAAGATTTACATTAGTATAATATAATTATTGTTTCCTTATAATTTGAATTACTACTATTTTTTTATGGTTTTGATTCACTGAATAGAAATAATTATATTGTTATTGATGGTAGAAAGATGTTTTTGTTTCTAATGTTTTTATTCTCTAGATCATTTTAGTAGGTTTTAGTCAAGTTCCTGTCGTAGGAAGTGACAGTTCCTATGGCAGTTTTGTTTCAGTTCTTTATAGGTTCATTTTCATGTGTTTTAGCTGCATCCATAATCGCTCAAATCTCAACTATCATTCCTTGATAGCATATTGCTCGGATGCCTTTCACAAGCTTACGCTCTCGGATTGACACATATAGACCAGCATAACTTTTTCATAAATCATTAATTCTTTCCTATTATTTGCCCCAATGTTGGCCTATCATGTAGTAGATCTTTTCTTTAAGGAAATTTTCAGATTGCATGGATTACCGAGAAGCATTATCTTTGACAAAGATAGTAAATTTGTTGGATACTTTTGGTAGACTCTTTGGAGAAAGTTTGGCACTGAGTTGAAGTATAGTTCTACATTTCATCCACAAATTGATGGATAGACAGAGGTTGTGAGAAGAAGTTTGGGAAATATTTTGAGATGTTTAGTTGTAGACACACTGAGTAATTTGGATTCTATGTTGGCACAAGTAGAGTTTGCATACAATAATTCAGTGAATAGGAGTAATCTAAAAACACCATTTAAGATTGTTAATGGCATACAACTGAGAGGTATACCTAATTTGAAGGATATTGCTAATTAAAGCAAGAGAAGTGTTGAATGTGTGGAATTTTCTTAGTTTATGAAAAAAATGCATGAAGATGTGAAAATCAAGTTGGAAGAGAGTAATCAGAATTACAAAGATAGAGCTGATAGATCAAGGAGACATAAGACTTTTGAGGTTGGTGATGAATTGATGGTTCATTTGAAGAAAAGTCAATTTCCTATTGGAACATATGGAAAGATGAAGATGAAGAAGTTTGGACCTTGCAATATTTTGAGGAGATTTGAGAGTGGAAATGCATATGAGATTGAGTTACTTCATGACATGGACATATCACCGATTTTCAATATCACTGACTTGTATGAGTATCATGAACCTAATGAAGACATGAAAATACTGATGGAGTATCCTAAGAAGAAGAATGAAGAAGTTGAGTGGATTTTAGAACAAAGAATTGGTAGAAGTACAAGGGGAAAATAATATGTGGAATATCTGGTAAATTGGAAGAATAGACCGATTGAAGACAGTTCATGGATCTCACAATTTGAGTTGGATGTAGCTCAGATCATACCTAAATGATTTGGAGAATAATTTCTAAATAATCCTAGGTGTCTGATGCAAGAGCATCTTGGGTCCTTGGCAATCCTGTGTCACCAAAAACATATTTGAGCTTGTTTATGTTGCTCACTTCCTGCTTTGACCAAGTTGGTTCAGTGTTGCTCAGTTTCCTGTGTTAGTCGGTGTTGGTCAGTTATCTCTTTAGCACTTAGTAAATTCCTTGGTGCTTGGTGATGCTTGTCTGGCACTCGGTAAACCATTTTTACTGATGGGTTTATTTTGGGTTTCTATTGAGGCTGACTTGTGCATTGATTATGGGTCACAGATTTAATGTTGGTATCCGTCATTGGGAAACATGTGGTCCCAGATCTAATGATTTCTTCTATTGATGGTGGATCTAAAGGCCCACTCAGTTTGGTTGCCTTTTGTATAAATATAGATGTTTGGGTAGAGTTTAGGGGTGAGTTTTTGGGTAGAAGATAGAAGATTTCATATTAGAGTTGTTGGTAGATCCTCGCATGTTTGAGGACTTCCATAATTGATTGTAATATATGGCCATAACTGGGAAGGCCTTAAAACCTGACATGTATTAGTCTAATCGATGAAATATATGATGGATCTTTCTTTATCTCTCTTACTCTATGTTTATTGCTTCCGTGTGTTGTTGATCAAGGTGGCTCGGGTAGGGTGAGCCATTACTGTTGGCCCCTCCAGAACTATTCCTTGTGTCATAAATATATATTGACACTGGTGACAAAAAATAGATAACAATAGTATGAGTGCCCATTTAGTAACATAGTGATTAAATATATCAAATGTCTCAATCACCTTTCCATGCATCAACAATATCTAATAATAATCATATGGAAGCTTATGGAAAGACATAATAATATATCAATAGTATATATCTATGATTGCATGGTTATACATGTTGTATTAGATGATCACCTCAAGCTTGATTATAGATGAGAGTGTAGAACCTTTTTTGTTTTGCATTAGAAACTATGTCAACTTCAACTACTCTAAGTTATAAGTAAAATATCTTAGTCATTTTGATCACCATTTGTGAAGAGTAGATCATCAAGTGAAGGATGTAGAGAATTTCAGTGACCATGATTTGTGCTTAGCATAATTCCACATGAAAGGTATTTTACTCTTTTTGTGATATTTTTTTATCCATGGATCCTCACATATTTTTGATGTAATTGAGAGACCAAGGTATAAATTCAAAAAAAAATTGCACAATAGATGGAGGATGACCCTGAGGGTGCATTCTCTCTGACCCCTCAAATTATTTTACATGTAAAAGACATTAGTGCGTACATCCACTGCAGTTATGACATAATTGGAGATTTTGAGATTCTCTAGAAGATGAAGGAAATGTTGAATGAAGATAAAACATGGAAACCTAATTTCACACATTTAAAAAATCTAAACATCATGCAGATGAGGGAATTATATGATTTTGATGAAGAAGAATCAATCAAAATTAGTTTGAGAAGAATTCATGACAAGTTTCTCTGAATTAGAGAGAAACCTATAAAGATCACTAGTGAACTTATAAATGAAGTCACCAGATTAAAATATTATGGTATTGTTCCTATTGAAGAGAAGAACACAAATAATAAATTTCAAACCGTTACACACTCGAAGTGGGATAAGAGAGAAATGATGATCACAAGAATATGTCAATAGGATGTAAGGTTAATTTCAATGGTTTTTAAATATAAATTAAATTATAGAAGCTGACCTAACTTAGTTTCTACTAGAGATATAATGATGGCATATAAAATGGTGAAATAAAATGTTCATTCTGATCTATGAAAAGTTCTAAAAATATAATTAATAGAGAATGTAAGGTAAATCAAGAGAGACAAGTCAAAAGCATTAAGGTTTTGATCACTCAACCTACATATTTTATTCTACATAATGTATTAGTTTTGTGGTATTGATCTGAGGGCATGGAATGAAAATGAACATACTACTATTCAAGTAAGAAAAAGTGACAGAAGTAAAGATAGTAAATGGGTCGATGGAGAGATCTTTGGTATTTTGAGTAACTAGTCTTATGGATACAATTTACATTTTCTTCTAGTGAGCATAGTATATAGAGAGTTAAGTCATGGACACTTAGATGAGGGTAAAATGGAGTGTTGTTTGGCTTCATTTATGGTCACTTATATTTTGGAGTAATCTGGTGAGAGTTACTATATTTTTATCATATGCGAGTATAGTATAGCAATAAAATATTGTAGATTAAAGGTTGCAATGATTGAGGGACTAACTTATGGATTCCACCAATGCTATTTTGAATTTAGGTAGGGTCCTATCCCATCTTGATGGATGTGTGATCACCTACTTTGTATTTTCTCTTTGGTGATGTGTTGGATACATTTGGTAATGCACTTGTTAGCTGACTTGACATATCATGAGATCGGGTATATAAGTAGAGATATTTTTGACATGTGAGGATGGTAGATATTTCTAAAGGCATTATGATGTCAAAATAATGAAGAAGATATTGTGAGCTATAACTGTAACTAGATAACCATCATTGATGCTTGTATAGTTCATCTTTTGTAATATTACATTGTGAAGAAATAGTTTTGTATTGTAAGAGCAGTGAGCTCCTTGTACTACCACTTAAATGGTTTTCATCCTTTAATATATATTTGTA
The DNA here is from genome assembly GCA_027943335.1 of Chamaecyparis obtusa. NCBI lineage: Eukaryota > Viridiplantae > Streptophyta > Pinopsida > Cupressales > Cupressaceae > Chamaecyparis > Chamaecyparis obtusa. The sequence continues at coordinate 190,513 of BSBK01007425.1, forward strand.
CTAAATTTAATATTCATCTCCTAATAGGGCTATGTCACCTAACAGGGACATTATTCTCATAATGCATTATTTATAGGAGGAATCTAGAAATGATTTATCAAATTTGATTAAACAACTTGAATAGAAAAATGAAGCATTAAACAAGGAACATGAATATACCACTATTTATATAGCTAAATAAAATAAAAAAGTAAACAGAAAAATATCAAACTTGACAAAGCTTTAAAAAGGTACTAATGTTAAGATGGGACAAATGTAGCTTGAACTAGATTTTTATAAAATCAAGTATCATAAATTGGATAAATATAACCACATCATTAAAGGAGAAATAATGAAGGAGAAGAATCTCATTGAGAAACTTCATGCGAGAAGCAACAAGATTGTTGAGAAATTTTTTTTAAAAAAACCTAAACATGAAAATAATAGAGTTAGTTTTGATGAAGTTGAATGTTGTAAATCTCAATAAAAATAATCTGAATTAAAAAATAGATATGAGAGACCTAATCAGCAAGTAGAACATAATCGAAGTAAGAAACTTGGATAGAAGATCAAACATTTCAAGGGAAGGTTCTTTGAATGCAACAAAACTAGTCACATGAAGAGGGATTGAAGAGGTAAGACTCCTTATAAGTCCTTTGGTTATTGTTTAAATTTTAATCTGTATGGGTACAAAAAGGAAGAATGTAAGAAACTAGATAAGTCATTAGACAACCAAGATTACATCAGTGATAAAATTGGAGATAAGATTACTTGTTAAAAATTGAAAAACTTTGGACACATTGCAAGGAATTTTATATTGCAAATTAAACAAAAAAGACCATATGTTACATGTTTCAAATGTAACAGTCAAAGACATATAAAAAAGGTTTCATATTTAATGGAGCAACAAGTAACAAGAACACACATACAATGAAAAATAGGAACATTGGTGATGTTGGTAAGAGAATTGATGAGTATATAGATGCATTCAATAGAACTTTTACAAATAAAGGAAGCAAGGTAAATGATAAGGAATGTAAGGTAAAGGAAAATAATGAGAATAAGGTTTAGGAAGATTCAATAGATGGTACTAAATATTCTCCTATTGCTACTATTGCCACATTAACCTAAATGGCCAAGCATGGGCTTAGGGGGAGCTTTGGAGAAATGTAACAATAAACTATACAAACCCTTTCATATGGAATACGCATATGAAAGATTATGTATAGACATAATAATATATCTAGAGTATATATCTATGATTGGATGATTATACATGTTGTATTACATGATCACTTGGAACTTTATTGTAGACTAGAGTATGGAAGCTTTGTGGTTTTGCATTGGAAAATATGTCAAGTTCAAGCACTGTCAGTAATAATTAAAATATCTTAGTCATTTTGATCACCATTTGTTAAGAGTATATCATCAAGTAAAAAATCTAGCGCATTCTAGTAATTGTGATTTGTGCTTAGCACATTTTTGCATGAAAAGTATTTGATTGTTTTTGCAAGCTTTAGTTATCATGGATACTACACACATTTTTAATGTAATTGAGATGCCAAGGTATAAATTCAAGAAACATTCACACAAATAGATTGAGGATGGCCCCGAGGGAATATTCTCTTAGAGCCCTCATAATGTTTTACATTTAAAAGACATTAGGGAGTACATCCACTACAAGTATGAGATAATTGGATATTTTGAGATTCTCTAGGAGATGAAGGATATGTTGAATGAAAATGAAATATGGAAACCTAAGTTCGCACATTTAAAAAATCTAAACATCATGCAGATAAGGGAATTTTATGATTTTGATGAAGAAGAATGAATCAAAACTATGTTGACAATCTTATCCCTATTTGAGCATGTATGTAATGAAAATGTGGACCTATTTGCTGCAAATGAAAACACCAAAAGCACCAAACAACACATTAGATGTTAGTAATCTCAAATGCAAAAAAATAAGTAACTTTCATTACAACATCTGATGAGCTAAAACAAGGGCACCCAAAGCCTTGTTTGATTTTCTCTTTGAGATTTTGTACGTATGCTCTCCCAACACAAATGAAATGCAATCTAAATACAAAACTAGGAGATGCAAGCTAGATGACGGTGAAGGGATTGAGAACAAGTATGAGGAACTTGTCCCAAGCTTCACAAATGATCAAGAGTAAAATTGATGCAAGATTGGTTCTATATTATCATAATGAAAATAACATTAAGATCTATGATAATGCAACAATATTAGATGAAAAAAATATTATAATGAAAGTAAGAAAAGAACTAGAATTATTAATAATGATAGAATATGCAAGAGCTAAGAGATTAAGAAGAAAAAGAAGCTTAGAAGAATTAGAACTTAGACCTAAAATGAGGAGTGAGGTCTCCTTTATAGAAAATGAAAAGAATTGGACAGTGGAGATTAAGAGGCAAAAGAATGAGTGGCCAAGATTAAGAGGAAAAAGAGGAGTGGCTAAGATGAAGAGTAAAAAAGAAATGAGTGGCTAGGATTAAGAGGAAAAAAGATGTTAGGTAGGATTTGAAAAAGGTGAAGCGGAAAAAGTCAAACTTCACTTGAGAGGGAAAAATAGATTTTTAAAAAAATGATTGGTGGAGAAAAAAGATGGAGAGGTGGCTACCTTGGAAAAGGTGATTGTGCACAAGTTTAGAGGTAATCGACCTTTTAATTAAGATTAGAGGAATATTAGAAAAAGGTAAGCATAGGAAAAAGGGAAAAGGCATTAAATTAAAATAAATTTAATTTAATCATGGTTTAGAAGAACTTTAGGCTAGTGAAAGAATAAAATAAAATAAAATTATTTTGTAAAGGGAAATGGAGGGATAATATATTAAATTTAATTTAATATATTATAGTATTTAAATAAAAATTAAATACAAAGGGAAAATGAATTTATTTAATTAAATTAAATTGAATAAATAGAAGAATATAACCATTATAGATAATTAACAAATTTAACAATAATGTTAAGGGAATATATTAATAAAAATTAATATTAGTGTGAAAGGACAATTTTAGGTGTCTACATTTTGCCCATTTTTTATGTGATGTCGAAATCAGCATCACGTCAAAGAAGAAGAAAATAAGATGCCCCAAGAGTCGTGTCTAAGAAATGATGGGAAGAAGATGAGGATGGTGCCCCTCGAGAAAATTGAGCAACAAATTAATTTTGACAATTTTCAAGCAAAGGAAGGGAGAGGATAGAGGAAGTGAATAAAAGAAGGCTTCCAATGCAAAATCAACCTAATGTTAATATCATTTAGAACAATAGAGAGGGGGGCTGAATTAGTTGTTCTTAGGTCTAGATGTATAAAACAAACTTTAAAATTCTTCAACAAATTAGATCTAGTAACCAATAGCTACTTGGTCATTACTGATTGCATAAGAGAAACATATAACATGTGAGGTCCCACCACGACCCATCCTAGCTTGACTGTTGTTTTGACATTTGGCTTACCTTGTTGATACTTTGTTTAGAGACATTTGACGTATTTTGGATTTTTTTTTCCTATCATTAGACCTTATGAGATGATTATTATATATGTCGATGATGTTATTCATACTCTTAATATGCATTCTAAATTTTGCATTTGTAATGTTATCTTATAGAATAGTAAATGTTGATAGTGCAATGGTTTAATGCTTAACTTTGGAATATGTTTGACTCATGATATGCAGTTTCTTTATGTATTGAGTATAGATGCTATTATTGTATCTACTTCATGTTAGATATGATTATATATACATTGGATTCATGTGGTATTGACATCTGAATTGAGTGTGTAGGTTGTGACCATGGTTGTAAAACGAGGAAACAAGGATGGGTCTATGTGAAATAATTTAAAACCAAGGCCTGATCTAAAGAAGAGTATGACCTACATGATTTTATTTGTAAAAGTGATGCATGTGTGTATGTGGATGGTAAATGCTTGTAAATGTAATATTAGATGTAATTTCTTTTTTTGAAAATGTTAATGTTAAATGTCCACTAGGCATGCCAAGTATGTAATGTGATGTGTAAATTCTATGAGTTGTCACTTGACACTTTTGTGACATGGCATGCCCTAGTGGAATGTGGACCCCGCCCTTTTCCCTTGATCTATTTTGGGAATCCCTAGGCTTGATAATGGTTTAGAGAATCAAGGTTTAATTCATCATTATGCCATTTTCGGATGAAAGCTTAACTAGGGTTTTTGAGGGGTTATGTGGAGTCCTACGGGGTAGTTAAGGTTGATTTTTAGTGCCCCAAGTCATGTACATGGGTTAGGGGGGCTATTTTTTCCATTTCCACTTCCCTAGACCACTATTCTGCCTCTCTAAATGGACCATTTTTGGTAAATGCAAAATTGGGAAATGTTTCTAGGATATCACACCTTTTCATGTTTTGTTTTGCATTCCTTGTCCATGGCTAGGGAAAGTGTCATGGGAGCTAGAATCTAGAAACCAACTTGCTTAGGAATGAGGGAATGAGAGAGAAATGGTGAAGTCTATTAGGAATAGAGGTATAGGATTTAGGACTCTTCTTGGCTTTGCTAGTTTTTGGGGAGAGAGAGAGAAGGACTGGAAAAAATTGCTAAGTGTTTTTGGCAAAAAGGAAACAAGCTAGGTAGCAAGGGAAATATTTTCTACAAACAACCAATTTTCCATTGCATAGGAGAAAGGTTGGTGAATTCTATCATGTATATGTTTGTGCAATTTTTTTGAGAAGATAAAACTTGTGTGAATATTGTAATTTGTTGTATTTTATGTGTGAATATTGAATTGTATTATTTCATTGTGATTTTATGGATTGTTCTTATTTTATCATCTTGTTCTTGCTATATGTTTATGGGTGTGCAAGATACTCCTCATTCTTGGGTGAATTTGAGGATGGTCTTGGGGTGATGGGCTTAGTTGGGAAGTCCATATGTTGAGAGCTAGGATGTATGGGCATTCTTGAGAGCCTACTCATGTTTTGTTTTGGGGGCCATAAGGGATGTGATTATACTCTTGATATTGAGATGTTTGTTGGGGGAACCCTTGTTAAGGCATGTAAGAAAGTATGGAAATTCTTGTTTATTTATGTATGAGTAAGGTGTCTCCATATGTGAAGTTTCCACCATCACCCATCTATTTATCTAAGTTTGATCCTTTGTGTAAGCTTGGGAAAAAAGTGAGTAAAATTTCATATGTACTTGTCTCAAAGTGTTGTTTGAATGTTTATGTGAGTTGCATGTTTGTCACCTATCCATTCTTGTTTCCCCTAGCTCGGGGGTGGCCATGAAATGGCCTAGGCTAGGAGTTGAGCCTCCATGGTCATGCAGTAGAAGCCTTTGTGTTGCAGGTTTATGCATGATGTGAAGATGAAGTTCAAAATTGAAGTTTTAAGTTAAAGAAGAAAGAAAGAATTTTAAAGAATTGATACTAATATATTGAGTTTAAGTAATCTTTTACTACTCCTATTGTACTCAAGGATAATGTAATTGTAAAAGTGAAAATGATTTACTACTGTTGTATTTCAAAGTTATTTCATATTTAAATTATTGTTCTTTAAAAGTTAAATTACTATAATTTGAAATGGTACTTAAAATCAGTATCCTACATTTATGTTATCAAAATTTTTTTGGGTTGAACATGTTCAGTTTAATAAATGACTTTTAATCTTGCACTTGTCAAAGAAGATAAATTATGAGAAGTATTATTGATTTATTTGCCTTCAAATTCTATTTAAAATTCTCTAAAAGATATTATAGTTAAAATGATCATTTGTTATATAAAAGTTCTTTGTTTTATAATTTATATTTCCTACAAATTACTACTCTATTCTGCTTTACATTATGTAGTAGAATAAAAGTTTCAATGAATACTTATCATTTAAGGATTGTCTAGTTTCTGTTTTAAAAATAAAACTTTTACTATATTTTCCTACCATATGGTTTAGAAGTAAAATCTAAGCATTCAAAATTAATAGAGAAGAAAATAAGCTCTGTAATGCCCAGTGGATTTTGGGTATTACATTCTAGTATCAGAGCCTATTTCAGCTCTAGGACCTTGTTAGTATATTTCTTATGTGAAATGCAGAAAGTTAGCATAAAAAAAAGAAAAAAGAAAAAAAAAGATCCACTTATTACTAGAGGATTATAGATTTGTTTCTCTACGAACTTTTAAAGTAAAAGTTGTTACAAAAAAAAATAGAAACATTTGAACTATTTTCCTTTTATAATAGAAATCTGTCCAAAATAGAAAGCTTCCTATGATTTTATTTCCTTTCTAATAAAATTTCTGTAGATATTAAAATCTGGTTTACTAGTATTTTTAGAAAGAATTTTCTATTCATTGGAAATTTAGAAAGCATGTTAAAATAGATGCAATGTTTCCCTTCCTAATGAACAATTACTATATTTCTAGATAGATTGAAATTTCTATTTAACAAGGTTAAGACTGTACCTACACAAATTATGAAAGAAAAAAAATAAATAATAATTTTAATTACTTAAATAATCTAGCAGTTAACATTGTTTATAAGTATATATTTTATTATCTATATATATCCTAGAGATATATACATAATAATATATTTACATTATAAACTATATTTAAAGAAAAAGAAGAAGAGTGTTTGTATATACATTTAATATTAAAGAAGAGTATATATTGTTCATGTTATTCTATATATATTCATTTATATATAATACATAATATAATATATATGTCTGAGCTCACACACACACACACACACACACACACACATATATATATATATATATATATATATTTTAAAAAATAATAAAAAACAAATTAAAACAAAAGAAATTTAGGCCAAAGCCCTAAAAAAAAAGAATCTTTATGTGGGGGGCTAAGCCATCTCCTGCGAGAGCA
>BSBK01007426.1:2500-157126 GCA_027943335.1 Chamaecyparis obtusa
CTCCATCCTCAAAACCCCACAAGCTCTCACCTCCCAACATCCACTCACAAAAGGAATGCCAAAATCTCCAAACCATAACATATCACCCAATAAAATCATTTTCTACACTCAAAAGCCACACAATATAATAATGAAGAATAAAATAATCCAAAAAGGGTATCACACAAAACAAATAGGGCCAAAAGGGGGAAAAAAAAAACTAAGGGCTAGAGAAGAAACATATAACAACCATTGCTTTCACAACAGTAGAAACAGAAATAGAGGGAAAAAAAAACAATGTAGAAAACCCCTTGAACACCCCTCCATCCTCAATAGAATCATCAATCTTCGACTATTGCATCCTTGCAATACCCTCACTTGAAACCCTATTGCCCCTCTCCACTCTCTCTCTCTCTCTCTCTCTCTCTCTCTCTCTCTCTCTCATCATCCATTCAAACTCTATTATGTTAAAAAAAAATGAACCTTGGCTATAAGCTCTCTAGGAAAGAAGCCCCTCTATTGCACCAAGCGTCAAGGTCAAACAAATTTCTATTGTTCATAGGATAGAGAGTGACCCTATGATAACTTAAACCTTGGTTGTAGGCTCTACAAACAAGAAGCCCCATTATTTCACCAAAAGGGTCAATCTCCTTAAAAATTTTGAACCTTGGTTGTAAGATCCGTAAGCAAGAAGCCCAACTATGTCAACCAAGGCTCAAGGTCAAACAACTCTACATTATTAACATGGTAAAGAGTGACCTTATAGGGATTTGAATCTTGGTTGTAGATAGTACCAAGAAAGAAGCCCCACCATTTCTCCAAATGATCAAGCCCCTTCTTAAAACTTTTGAACCTTGGTTGTAAGCTCTATAGGAAATAAGCCCCAACATTTCTCCAGAGAGAGAGAGAGAGAGGAGAGCCTTAATTTTAGATGATAGCATTTACTCAACCCAGTGACCTAGAATATTTTCTCAAGATGGTACATCAAGGAAACTTGAATATGGGTTCAAGGTTTGAGAAATTATGGAGATCAAAGATTGTGTGGCGATCAAAGCTCACCTACATCTCCATATATTAAGGATATGAAACTCTTTATTTGGTGATGGTATTTAATTTTTGTACAATCACATGTACCAAATGGGATACATTTTAGAGTTTAATCATCCAAATATCATAATTTTCTAAGAACTAAATGAGTGGAAGTGGTAGGGCATTAAATGTCTAAGTGATAATGTTTTTTTAGCATACCCAATCAAATGAATCCAAGGCTTTAGCCTTTTTATTTTTCTATCAATCACATAAGGTTAGTACACACTCAAGACTTCTATTTAAAAATAACAAATTAAGATTTTAATAAATTAAAAATATGTACTTAAATATTAATATTTTAAAATGTACACGTGTTTTCTCAAAAATAATTAAAAAGGAAATATCAAAGTCACTCAAAACTTAATATTACTTTGTTTTTTTAAAGTTGAGTTCTAAGAAATGAATGTGTCTAAAATTTGAAGAATAACTCAACTTAAATAAAGGAAAAGAAAACATTGAAATAAGATTTAGTGTTTCTAAAGTTTTATTTATATATAGTAAAATATTATTTGTGTTTGGATATATATAATTTAAAGAAGTGGTATATATAATATATTTTAAAAAATATTTAAAATATATATTTTTAAAATTATGGTTTAACAAAAATGTAAGATTTTTATACATATTTATTAATTATAAATAATGTGTGCAAGAAATTCAAAGAAATCCCATCATCTTTGGTGAATGAAATTGCATATAAAAAAATTAAATAAGATGCATTAGAAATATAAAGAATAAAATAAATTATTTCTTCCTTCAATTTTTTATACTTGAATTAGTACACACAAATACATTAATATATTATTTATTATAGTACACATAATAACTTAGGATGGACACTAATGAGATGCAAAAAAAGCACGGGAGAATAGATTCTAGAACCAATGTTTCTATTGATCCATTCTCTTTTGGAAATAGTATTTCTTCAACATCTCCAACCCCAAACACACAAAAGAGACAAATAGTGTAAAAACTTCGATCATTTTATAGATCCATCAACAACCAAAACAACCTCAAATGACACCATCAAAAAGTAGATAAGACATTAAATGTATAAGGAGGTTGACAAAATTACCATGGATTTCACTCATAAGTTTTAGAATACAAAAATAAACTATAGAGAAGGAAAAATTACATAAGCTCACCATCATCAAGTTGCAACCAAAATTTATTTAAAACAATTGTCAATAATTGTAGACTCAAAGGTATACTTAGAACATGGCTTCTAGACTTCCCACAATAATATTTATAGCAATATTAAATTAACATCTTAAAAAGACTTTACCTTTAATGTCCATACTTGAAGCTCTACCATTGTATATTATAGCCTATAGATATTATCACTCAAATCGTAAAAATGATTAATTTGGCAACTATACATTTTGTTTTCTTGTTTCTCCATATCTATGATATCCTCATGTAATAGGATTATACTCACAATTGTCAATAGAAGAGAAAGATTACAAGCATCTTGTGAATCATTGAAAATATTACACTTCCCAATGGGTTTGTTTAGGTCTAAAAGGAATTTGGATATTAACTCTTGAATACCTACTGAAATTGCACCATTTGACTGCTTCACCATCTCCTATAATTATGTCAGATATTGAATAGTATCTAATGACACATTTTTAATCATCTTCGTGCCTCCCACACATTGCTTGCTCTACTAGTCTCTAATAGTGACACGTGCCCATTTTTCTACCCCTTTTTCTTACTCCTTGCTTTAGTAGATGAGGAATCCATCTTGTAATTCTACATTCTCACCAAACCCAAAATAACAAACACATTCCACCCCATGATACAAAGAAAACCATAAACACACATTCTCCATCCTTAATAATGTCAATTCCTTGCTAACAATCTAAATGATTTTAGTGTTTGAAACATTAGGGAGTGATATTAGATTACATATGTATCTTCTCCATATGCCTTGTCACATTAGTTAATCACCTTCAAACACTACATTAGCTACCACACCTTCCATTGATCCTTTGAGAGATAACATTTGAGCCACCTCTGAGGCTTCAATATATATTAGTACATTGTTTATAAGTTTTAAAATGATCAATATATACATCTATGTATATATATCATATACAATACAAAATCTACAAATACACATTTACATACTCTATATAACTTTATTTTTATGTAAATTAATATACAAATTTACTTATTCATCTATTTTATAATAATTTGATTTTGAAGAATGGATTTTCTTTTGTTTCATTAAATCTTATTCTATTTTTTCTTACATTATTATATTTTTATTTTTTATTATTATATTATAAATAAATAAAAAATAAACTTCAAAAAAGTTTAAGAAATAAATATATAGATCATTCTTTAAATACAACTTGCTATTTGATTTTATATATTTGTATTTATTTTAATCATATTTAATTCATAAATTTGCAAGGTTTTATATGTATATATGTTACTAATTATTTTTAAGAAATTAAAATAACACATTATCTTACAAAAAGAAAGTATATTTGGACCCAAAAAAACAACTTTTGACAAAATAAATATTTTTTTAATAAATTGAATAAAGTATCTAATTGCTAATAGGGATAAATGAATGGGAGATAATCTTGTGAACATTAGTTCCATATTGTTTAATGGTTTTACTAGTGGGTCATTAAAAAATCTACTTTAAGGAGCATGCATTTGTTGGACATGCAAATATATTGAGAGAGGCGGGTGTGAATTAGTACATGACATATATCAATTTTAAATCTAATGGACCATCACTAGATCTTACTTTAACATTGAAGAAACTAAGAAAATGATAAGCGCAATCATGCATCAACACGCGAGAACAACAAATATACATACAAACCTAGAGGAGAAAAACTATGGCTATATTAGCTGCTTGAATCTATTAAATTAAGCCTTAGATAATAAAGAAAATATAATATTTTGTAGGCATCAAAACATAAGAATTACAACCTTAGGTGGAGATACCAATCCCCAATTAGATTTGTAGGCACTAGCATATAAGAGATATCGATCCTCTAATTGAAAGAATACAACACCAACTATGATTATGAGGAAAATTCCTAAAACATAAAAAATAGATATATAAAATTTATTACGAGGACCTTCACAAATCAACCTTAAAAATTTATTTGATTTAATCTTCTACAAAACACTCTCTCAGTGTGTATAGGATCTCTAGCTTCCTTCACACTCTTCAATTCATGTATATATAACACTTGCACAACTTTTGCCACTTCTTCCAAATCACACATGTTGGAATGAACCTAGATCAATTATTTATATGTATTCAAACATTAATTACTTTTCTATGTTGACCTAGAACATATTTACAAAATCAACAAGTTGACCACAAGAAAATTCCTCAACCAAATGTGTAGTCAACTTGGTCTTAAAGCCCACATGTTACACAAAGAGTAGTGACATTCTATGTGCTACCAAAAATGGACTCGATTGGTCCCAAAAAATCTTCAAACACTTTTTCTAGTTGGAACAACATTACATTAATATATTACATTCATTAGGAACATAGACACAATCAATCAACCAACACAATAAACATTCTACCACTTTTAACTTTGTGTCAATTGAAAAGCTACATACCAAACACTGGGATTCAATACATCATATGCATCTTTTCTTTACTTCCAAACCTCAATCCATAACTCTAAATTGTGGCATAACACAATCCAAACAACATGATAGTGTGACTAAGTGAACATACATTTTTTGAGCAACAAACCTCAAAAACCCATTACAGAAACTTCTAGACCTCCTCCAATATGATAGAAAATTGATAAAAACTACTACTAGAGAATTATTATAACTACAAGAGATCTATCCAGTAATTCTTAACTTCTTCCTTCACTAGCATGACTTAAAATAAGTAATTAAAAATTCATAAAAATCCCAGTTACCAACACATCAACAAAAACACTTTGTTCAACAATCTCCCCCTCTGTCATTGATGGAAAGCCACAAAATTATTCCCCTCTGATAGATACTCTCCTTTTTCAACAAGCTCCATATAAATATGATTCTTTGTTTCTCTCTTCCTTTAATATCAATGGAAAAGGGACACTTAAATTTTTAGTTTGATGCTTTCTCTCCCCTTTTCTAGAATAATCCATGCACCAATACATTTTGTACTATAAGACCACCACATGAAATTACATAGGGAGTTAACACTCCACATGAAATTTTAATTCCTCTTAAGCTAAGGAGAGAGATCTCTATCACATATTACACTTTAAGTACTCAAACATATTATCCACCTGCTTTTTTGTACTATGGTAATCTTTCATCTTTTTTGTCCCAAAAGAAATTCTATTTCCTTGATCTCACTAAGGTCGTCACATTTTATGTCATAACTATCCTCAACATTATTTCTAGTACTATCTTCTCTAATTTTACATCCTTCTTTACTATCTAGATGAAGATTTTTTATTGGATCCATCACTTTTCTTAATTTTAGAATGTATTGTGGTATGGGTAGATTGATTTTTTTAAAATTATGTTACTCTTTCTTCATTTCTTATCCACACCTTCTTAAACTCATTCCTCTAATTAGAAGAGGTGATATTTTTTCTATCTAGTTTAGAGGCCTTAATAAAATTACCTCCAAAATGTCTTCCAATATGTCCAAAGTTGTCACACTTATAATCCCTCTAATTATTCATCTTCATATAATCATTCTACTATCTTCTGTCCATATAGATTGCAATTAAAATAGTTGCTAGAAAAATAATGATTGAGCCTAACTTATTATATACTAGTCTTCATGGATTTTTACCTTTCAGATCCCATATTCTATCTATGAACATGAATGAACCCTTCATCCTCATTTTTTATATCTTTTGTCACTTCGGGTTTATTAAATCCTAAACTTTTGGATCCATACTCATTTGAATCTTCTACACTTGGTATCATGGACCACTCAATAATCTATTGATATTCTTTTTATTTAATCCAATACTGATCTTGATTTGTGGTGCTCTCTGAGTTAATACAATCTCCTCTAGGATCTTAGTACTATTTCCAACATTTAATTTATTTCTTAGTTAACTATTTTCTTTCTCTAGATCATTTTCTCAAGGGTACCACTTTTACTTCAATTCTTTCACAGTCCTTTTTGGTCCTCAAGTTCTTTATTATGATATCACTTCTTCTTTCCCCTTCTTACAACTAAACTTTCAAGTATATGATCACATTTTTATATATTTATTTTATTTTGACGTCCTCTATGCTTTATAATCCTGGTTTCACAATTCTTTTCTTAAGGTTCTTTTTCTCTATGTGAGAATAAAGAAATTCTTTTTCAAAATCTATTTCAACATCTCCTCCTTCATTTCTAGGAAAAAAAATTCTTTAGACCCCTAGCTTGGGTTTCCATAACCATGAGTAGAGAATTTTATTTTTCCTTTGGGAGGTGCACCGATTATACCCATTATATGAGTATCCATATTCTTCAATATAGAAGCCATTCCTTTTCTTATTCCATGACATCTTGTTACTGCCTATTTTAAAGGAATAATTTAAAGCAATGTTACCACTTTTATGTCAATTGAGTCATTTGATAAAGTAACTTACCTTTATATTTGTTAGGACATTTTTTTAATCTTCTCACAAAATTTTCCTTTCTTCTTCCAAATTTGAATCTGCATGCTCCTTTTGTGCCTTGAAAGCTACCTCATTTTTTGAGGTTTTATCATTCACAATCCTCATCTCATATGCAATTAGAATCTTGTGCACCTCATCCATTGTTAAAATATTTAGATCTTTGGCTTCTTCTACTGTTGACACTTTTGAATAAAATTTAGAGGGAAGATATATAGGTCCATTTTTTATAATTACTGAATCTTTCACTTCTTTAACAAGTCTTCTAATATTATTAACAACTTCATCAAACTAGATAAAGCATGTAGAAATATTTTCTTCCTCCTTTATTTTTAGACTCAAAGATAGTCTTTCTTAGGTCTGAATTTTTGCTTCTTTGACTTTATCATCACCTTCATAGATATTGTAAATCTTGTCCCAAATTAATGCATTATCTTCACAAAATAAGAGTTGGATAAGCCACATAAAATAGAATTCCTTTCTTTTTGCATTTATTTCACATTACTCTTTCCTACCTAATCTCTTAAATGACAATCTAGAATATTCTAACCATCTACAATGAATTTCCAAACATGAAACCTTAAAGCTATCAAATTTTCTTTTATCCTTACTCTCTAAAAAGAATAATTGGATCCATCAAATTAGAGGTGCCTTTTTCGAAGAAAGACCTTCTTCAACTATTGTGTATGTCATCTTTGATATACTTCTATTTGTTAAATTTCTCCAATGAACTTGGATCTAATACCAATTGTTAGACACACAATATACAAAGTTGGAGGTGAATCAATATGTGCCACATATCAACTTCAAATCCAAATGAATATTACCAAATCCTACTTTACGATTAAAGAAACTATGACTATGATAAGCACAATCACATATCAGCACATGAAAATACTATATATGTGTGGAAACCTAGAAGGGAAAAACATAGTGAGGATAGTTGCTTGGATCTATTTTTCAAATCCAACCTCACAAAGATAATAAATAAATTACACTATATTGTAGGCACCAACCTATAGGAGAAATTGGACCCCTAATCAAAATAACTGAGCACCAACTTCGATTAAGAGGCACCAACTTTAAATACAAAAAATAGATATTAAAAAAAAAAGCATGTGGGATCTTCACAACTCAACTTTTAACATATTTTATTTGATCTGCATCAAAACTCTCTCTCTCTAAATGTGTATAGGATCTACAACTTTATTTAGACACCAATTCATCCTTTCTACAAACTAAATATACAACTTGCACAAATTTTCCCACTTTTAGGAACTTATACTTGTTGCAATGAATCTAGATCAATTATTTATATGCACTAAATATTAGTTGTGATTTTATGTCAATCTAGAACATATTTACAAAATCCACAAGTCATCCACAAGAAAATTATTTAACCAAACATGTAGTCAACTTGGTCCTAAAGCCCACAGGTTATACCAAGAGTGGTGACATGCTATGCACTACCCAACATAGATTTGTGTAGTCCCAAAAACACTTCACACACTTCCTCTGAATGAAACACATTACAATACTTTGGCACATTCATCAAGAACATCAATGTAGTTAGCCAACTTGCATAATGAACATTCTATCACTTCTAACTTTATGCCCACTATAGCTCAATATTTGAAACTCTAGAATTAAATACATCATATGCAACTTAAATCTTTATTTCCAAACCACAATCCAAACACAATGATAGCGTAACTAGGTGCACAAATAATTATTAATAAATATACATCATATATCTTCCACAAACACTTCTAAACCTCCAGAACTATGCTATACGATTAAGAAACATCAATCTACCAGAACATGATGATAACGATAAATTTGTGTGAGATTCATAATATTACAACTAGGGATCTCACCCTTACAATAGTAATTTTATCTTTTAAAGGAATATCATTAGATTAGTTTCATGGTTTAGCATTAATATCTATTATAATCTATTAGCAATTAGGAATGTTGACACATGAATAGTTAGAGGAGGAGATATAAAAACTCTCATTAATTGAGTATATCACCAACATAAAGAGCTATTTAATAGAATTCATAGTTTTTTTTATTACTTCAAGCTCAAAAAACATGGAGAGGATACTTTGTGGTGTGCATCCTCCACTAGGTTTTGTATTGATTTTTCATTTGAAATATCTTATTTCTAAAATAGCTTTATTGAATCAAGCGTTATATGGAAAGGGTGTTTTCAAAGCCTATGATCTAGCTATAGAAGTGGATTAAGATCCTAGTGGAGTTGGGAATCTATGTAAGGGTTATGAATAGATGGTAGTAGAGTTGGGAACTAGCATTAACATAAAATCTTTTATTCAATTGAAAAAAAGAGGAATAAGGGAAAGGCTCTATGTAGCTACTTAACTTATTTGGGCTAGCAATCATTGTTTATTCTTTTAGGTGTAATTTGTGGAGTTAGTAGCCATGTAGAGCTACTAATTTTGCTACTTATTTTTTAGTAGTCATTTTAATATTAATTTATTTCACATAAAATTTGGAGGGAAAATTTGGTGATAAATGAAAGAGAAGAAATTCGGTGGTAAATAAAAAAGGGAAAGAAATTTATGAAGGCATATGACATTTTTTTCAATAAGCACCTATTGCTTATTTTAAGCCCCCCTTTTTCACATCTTATCTGTATTTTCTAAACAACTACTACACAAAAATATGAAAAGATTCTATATAATATCATTTTTCCACAATTTTAATTTTTCATTGGAGCATTATAAATACATAAATTTAAGCAGAAAATACACTTAAGAAACAACATGAGAACATGGTGTAAGAGACCAAAAATAAAGCTATTATAGAATCTCACCCCTACTTATATCATCCAAAATATTGGACTAAAAGAAAACTATAGAATATTTTAAGATTTAAATGGATAGTGCAAGTGATATATTATAAATTTGTAGTGACCATGAAAGAAATTTATAAGTTGGACGGATAAAGATTAGGAAAAAATGTTGGAAGAAAATAACTAGCTAGATTCATAATTAGTATTGAATTTTCTAATTCTCTAAATTAAAAATCCAAAAGAAAGGTCATGATATCAAACAATTTTACAATATTGCTTGGAAATCCCCAAACTCAAGGTGATGATAATGAACATTAATGGTGTTACTAAAAGAAACCTAAGGTTAGAAAAAATAAATTATGTCTTTAGGGATTATAAATATCAAACCAGTTCTTTTAGCTTTTGACTTTAGCTTAACACAAACAACATGGCTAAAGGTAGGTCTTTTCTTTGGGAAATGGGAGAATATATTCTAAATAAATTATGGAGGGAGGGAAATTCCAAGTTAATAACTTCATGAATTGTAATGTGTCCAAATATACACATTGGATAATATTATCCACAAGAAAAGGTTAATTTGAGATGGATTTGAAGGTCTTGCATTTGCTTATAAGAAACAAAAGGAGAATTGTGATGGTGATTGGGTGTTGAACTAGGGGTAGGTTGACAAATAAAAGATGACAATTTTAAAAAATAAAGAAAAGGGGACTTTTTTAACAAAATTTTGAGACACATGGACAATGATTTAAGATAGGAATAAGGCAAAGATCTAATAAGTGTAGAGTTAATATAATAATTATCATTATGTATCTTAAATATAGCTGCGATGATGGAGATAGACAAGTTTAAATGGCATATTCTAGGCTTTTTAATTTGTTCAAGTGGTTCATCTTAAATTATTCTTTCTTTTCAATAGAACCCAACTATTAGTAGGACTTCAAATATGACTCATGTAAACAAGTCAAAGATTAGAGTATAGTGCTTAAGCCAAAATAATGAACACATTGACTAATAACATTCAACAAATAAAAGTTCTGTATTTCAATAGCCAATACACACTTGTTTCCAATGACCAAGTATTATGAGATAACAAGGTTTTAAGATTACGTATGATGGTTTAATAGCCATTCTAATTAGTGATTTCTCTCCTACATGTGAAAGGTTTGTGATTCATTCATTGGAAATGCTTGAAATATTTTAGTGTATTTTAGTGTAGACCAACGTTAAGATGGCCTTCTATTGGTCTTCTCACTCCCCATTCCTTCTATTGATCAAAAAATGGAAAATGCAAGAGGCAATATGATTAAGAAGGGGAAGAAACGAGTAAGTGTTGAGACTAAATAGATCATAAGGAAACATTCTTACTGTAATCACCCAAAGATGGTCATCTAGACTATTAGCCCCTTTTGCTAAAATCATCAATTGCTTATTCTTGATCAAATCCTAATTTTATCATTTATCCAATTTTATTCTATGGGCTAACCATCTTATCCTAAGTCTTTATTTAATTAAAAGGAATTTCCTCCTCTTTTGTTAAATAAAAAAAGTCCCCACTTTTCCTCTTATCCTAAGTTGCACAAATAAAGAATTATTCCTATTTTATAAAAAGGGAAAAAAGCTTTTTTGTCTCATATGGGGCACAAAAGTCAACTCTTATTTTCTCATTGGAGGAATCTTGTGCAAATGGATTATTCCTTCTTCAAGCTCCACCCTTGATTAAATCTTTTGCCTCTTAATCTCCATGATCCATTCTTTCTCATTTCTTATAAAAGGAGAGCTCTCTTCTCATTCTAGGATCCATCTTTTGAATACTAACCTTATGCTACAAGATTGCTTGGAGACTTTGGAGCTTTCTGAAGACATTCTTGCATCCATCTTTCATTTCTTGCATCATAGCTTCATGTTTATGCTTTCCTAGATTAGCTTCATTTCTATGCTCTAGATTAGCTCACATAGATTAATTAGCTTGGATCGTAACACTTGCATCTTTCTTTTCATAGCTTAGCTTGCATTCTCATTTCTAGCATAGTTGCATTTCATTCTCATATTGATTCTTGAGGATATTGGCATTCTTGCCCTTGTCTCCATTGAATCTCCCATTGCATGGTTTACTAGCAAGATCATAGGCTTAATAGCTATAGCTGAGAGCACTTTTAATATCCTTGCACTCCATGCCTAGGGAGCTCTAGGTCACTTTTTAAGGTTTCCCTTTCATGGATTCCCTTGGAAGTAAAGACTTAGAGAAGTACACATCTTAGTGTGTACATTTTTGGCGCCCACCATGGGGCAGAATAGCTTTGTTTTGTCCTTCTTTCTATGCATTTCCGCACTTTATTTTCATCATTTTTAGCTTGTTGTTTTCGGCTCTCTATTTTTTTATAGATTATCGCACGACAGTCTGCCAGTATCATGCGATACTTCATTCTATAGCTATGCGATATTTTTCCAGTAAAAATATCGCGCGGCCTTGCAAGTTTTGTCTCCCAGTCTTACATTTTTCTGTCACCCGAGTACAATGAGAAGTGTCGCCCACAAAGGAAATATCACACCAGTATGCTGAAAAGTATCATACGATTCTTTTGGTGACTGAACTGTCGCCCAGGTTTGGCAGTGACTGGTTTTGATCATTTCTTTGCAAAATTTGGCTTGATCGTTTTGGTTTTCTGATTTGTTGTAGCTAGACAGTGGTTTATTTGCATATTTTACTTGCTTTTATTGAATTCAATGGTTTCCAAGATGTGTTGAGGAGTTTGCTCCTTGTTTAATGTTAATTGTTCCTGCACAATCCACTCATAAAATAGTGAAATGCTATGTGGAAGGGATGGTTGATAGTGTTCCTTGGGGGAAGGGGGATTGTGAAAGACTTGTTATCATTGTATTGTGTATTTCCAATATGTTTGGATGCAGGGCAGACTAGGAGAATGAAGGATCACTCACTGATTGCATGATAACCTGATTTTGAAGGGTCACTGGTTGAGGGGACAGTCAAGGTCCAGACGATTGGGCCATTGGAGGACCCTATTTCTTTGTATTAATTGCTATTCAAATTGGATGCATGGATTTCTTGTGAATTATCAGTTGCTATGTATCCTGCAACTAGATCCATAAATCTGCATATACTTCTCTAGGGTTGTAAGCCACTTAGTGATCAAAATAGAGAAACTAAATAAAAATCATTCTTTGTCCTATTTCCTTTTAACAAAGTCTCAACTATCAATGATACAATACATTTGATGCCCTAAGCTATCAATACAAATGGCACCTAGCTAGAAGCTCACGGGTTGTCCATTTGATAACCACAGTCAACATTTCAAAAAAATGGATATCCTTGAGCACAAGCACCAATAACATCAAATAATGGAGTTAAAGCATGGGCTAGGGCATGACACCAGTAGAATGCGGTCATTTCAGTGATAGCAATATACAATGGCATCATTAAACACATATACCAGTAATATCAACAAATGTGAATCCAAACATTTGAATACAGTGAATCGATATCCTTGAGCACAAGCACCAATAACATCAAATAATAGAGATAAAGCACTAGCTAGGGCACGACACCAGTAGAATGCGGTCATTTCAGAGGGCAACTCCCTCAACAATAAAATGAAATGCATTCAAATATGATGCCAGAGGCTCGAAAGATGAAGAAATCACATACCTTCTCCTGTGCTCAGCTTTCGCTCCTTTTCTCCTGCTCTCCAATCGAAATAAAAATGATGAGGCTGTTTCACTTTTTTTTTAATGTATACCCCGAATCTGTCAGAGTTTTGATGGTCAATTAAACACCCATCGGAATACCAACATAATCGGGGCCTATTACAAAAAAAAAAAACACCAAATTCGTAAGAAAAAGTTACCCGTCGAAAACTTATGTCAAAATTTGGCCCCAAATATAGTAGTGATAAAAGCCATTCCTTTTCTTATTCCATGACATCTTGTTATTGCCTATTTTGAAGGAACAATTTAAAGCAATGTTACCACTTTTATGTCAATTTCGTCATTTGATAAGGTAACTTACCTTTATATTTGTTAGGACATTTTTTTAATCTTCTCACAAATTTTTCCTTTCTTCTTCCAAATTTGAATCTGCATGCTCCTTTTGTGCCTTGAAAGCTACCTCATTTTTTGAGGTTTTATCATTCACAATCCTCATCTCATATGCAAGTAGAATCTTGTGCACATCATCCATTGTTAAAATATTTAGATCTTTGGCTTCTTCTACTGTTGACACTTTTGAATAAAATTTAGAGGGAAGATATATGGGTCCATTTTTTATAATTACTGAATCTTTCACTTCTTTAACAAGTCCTCTAATATTATTAACAACTTCATCAAACTAGATAAAGTATGTATAAATATTTTCTTCCTCCTTTATTTTTAGACTCTAAGATAGTCTTTCTTAGGTCTGAATTTTTGCTTCTTTGACTTTATCATCACCTTCATAGATATTGTAAATCTTGTCCCAATTTTTTTTTGCAACCCTATAATGCATTATCTTCACAACATAAGAGTTGGATAAGCCATATAAAATAGAATTCCTTTCTTTTTGCATTTATTTCACATTATCTCTTTCCTACCTAATCTCTTAAATGGCAATCTAGAATATTCTAACCATCTACAATGAATTTCCAAACATGAAACCTTAAAGATATCAAATTTTCTTTTATCCTTACTCTCCAAAAAGAATAATTGGATCCATCAAATTAGAGGTGCCTTTTTTGAAGAAAGACCTTCTTGAACTATTGTGTATGTCATCTCTGATATACTTCTATTTGTTAAATTTCTCCAATGAACTTGGATCTAATACAAATTGTTAGACACACAATATACTAAGATGGAGGTGAATCAATATGTGCCACATATCAAATTCAAATCCAAATGAATATTACCAAATCCTACTTTACGATTAAAGAAACTATGACTATGATAAGCACAATCACACATCAACAATGAAAATACTATATGTGTGTGGAAACCTAGAAGGGAAAAACATAGTGAGGATAGTTGCTTTGATCTATTTTTCAAATCCAAGCTCACAAAGATAATAAATAAATTACAATATATTGTAGGCACCAACCTATAGGAGACATTTAACCCCTAATCAAAATAACTGAGCACCAACTTAATTTAAGAGGCACCAACCTTAAATACAAAAAATAGATATAAAAAAAAATCATGTGGGGCCTTCACAACTCAACCTTCAACATATTTTATTTGATCTGCATCAAAACTCTCTCTCTCTCTAAATGTGTATAGGATCTACAACTTTATTTAGACACCAATTCATCCTTTCTACAAACTAAATATACAACTTGCCCAAATTTTCCCACTTTTAGGAACTTATACTTGTTGGAATGAATCTAGATCAATTATTTATATGCACTAAATATTAGTTGCAATTTTATGTCAATCTAGAACATATTTACAAAATCCACAAGTCATCCACAAGAAAATTATTTAACCAAACATGTAGTCAACTTGGTCCTAAAGCCCACAGGTTATACCAAGAGTGGTGACATGCTATACACTACCTAACATAGATTTGTCTAGTCCCAAAAACACTTCACACACTTCCTCTGAATGAAACACATTACAATACTTTGGCACATTCATCAAGAACATCAATGTAGTTAGCCAACTTGCATAATGAACATTCTATCACTTCTAACTTTATGCCCACTATAGCTCAATATTTGAAACTCTAGAATTAAATACATCATATGCAACTTAAATCTTTATTTCCAAACCACAATCCATAACTCTCAATTGTGGTAGAATTTAAATCCAAACACAATGATAGTGTAACTAGGTGCACAAATAATTATTAATAAATATACATCATATATCTTCTATAGACACTTCTAAACCTCCAGAACTATGCTATACGATTAAGAAAAATCAATCTACTGGAACATGATGATAACACAAGAGATCTACCCACAATGCTTAAATCTTATACTCACTTGTTTTACATTCACAAGTAATTAAAACTTTAGAAACTCCCAGATACCTTGACATAAATAATAACATTGACGTCTTCTTGTCAAAAACCTTTGACATTAATGACACCACTTTGTTTAGTAGTATCATCTACCTAGCTACACTATTAATCATAAAGCCTCATATATTCATATTTAGAAAACTACACAAAACTATAATAATTTAATATAATTCAAATAATAATAGAAAATATGAATTTTTTTTCCTTTACAACTTGGAATTACAGTGGTCCGAAAAATATCTTTGCAAGCACTTAAATTTAATATAAATTTATTAATGTCCTTATTTATCACATCTAATTCATGATAAATTTGAGTAAGATTCAAAATATTACAAGTAGGGATCTCACCCTTACAATAGTAATTTTATCTTTTAAGAGAATATCATTAAATTAGTTTCATGGTTTAGCATTAACAACTATTATAATCTAGTAGTGCAATTAGGAATGTTGACACATGAATAGTTAGAGGAGGAGATATAAAAATTCTCATTAATTGAGTATATCACCAACATAAAGAGCTATTTAATGGAATTCATGGGTTTTTTTTAACTTCAAGCTCAAAATACAGGGAGAGGATATTTTGTGGTGTGCATCCTCCACTAGGTTTTGTATTGATTTTTCATTTGAAATATCTTATCTCTAAAATAGCTTTAATGAGTCAAGCGTTATATGGAAAGGGTGTTTTCAAAGCCTATGATCTAGCTATAGAAGTGGATTAAGATCCTAGTAGAGTTGGGATTCTATGTAAGGGTTATGGATAGATGGTAGTAGAGTTGGGAACTAGCATTAACATAAAATCTTTTATTCAATTGAAAAAAAGAGGAATAAGGGAAAGGCTCCATATAGCTACTTAACTTATTTAGGCTAGCAATCATTGTTTATTCTTTTATGAGTAATTTGTGGAGTTAGTAGCCATGTAGAGCTACTAATTTTGCTACTTGTTTTTTAGTAGTCATTTTAATATTAATTTATTTCACATAAAATTTGGAGGGAAAATTTGGTGATAAATGAAAGAAAAGAAATTTGGTGGTAAATAAAAAAGTGAAAGAAATTTATGAAGGCATACGACATTTTTTCAATAAGCACTTGTTGCTTATTTTAAGCCCCCCTTTTTTCACATCTTATTTGTATTTTCTAAACAACAATTGCTCCACAAAAATAGGAAAATATTCTAAATAATATCATTTTTCCACAATTTTAATTTTTCATGGGAACATTGTAAATGCTTAAATTTAAGCAGAAAATACACTTAAGAAATAACATGAGAACATGATGTAAGAGACCTAAAATAAAGCTATTATAGAATCTCACCCCTTCTTATATCATCCAAAATATTGGACTAAAAGAAAATTATGGAATATTCTAAGATAAAAATGGATAGTGCAAGTGATATAAGATAAATTTGTAGTGACCATGAAAGAAATTTATGAGTTGGAAGGATAAGGATTAGGAAAAAATGTTGGAAGAAAATAACTAGATTCATTATTAGTCTTGAATTTTCTAATACTCTAAATTAAAAATCCAAAAGAAATGTCATGATATCAAACACTATTACAATATTGCTTGGGAATCCCCAAACTCAAGGTGATGATAATGAACATTAATGGTGTTACTAAAAGAAACCTAAGGTTAGAAAAAACAAATTATGTCTTTAGGGATTATAAATATCAAACTAGTTCTTTTAGCTTTTGACTTTAGCTTAACACAAACAACATGGCTAAAGGTAGGTCTTTTCTTTGAGAAATGGGAGAATATATTCTAAATAAATTATGGAGGGAGGGAAATTCCAAGTTAATAACTTCATGAATTGTAATCTAGCCAAATTTACACATTCGATAATATTCTCCACAAGAAAAGGTTAATTTGAGATGGATTTGAAGGCATTGCATTCACTCATAACAAACCAAAAAAAAGAGAATTGTGATGGTGAACTAGGGGTTGACAAATAAAAGATGACAATTTCAAAAAATAAAGAAATGAGACTTTTTTTAACAAAATTCTGAGACACATGGGCAATGATTTAAGATAGACATAAGGAAAAGATCTAATAAGTGTCGAGTTAATATAATAATTATCATTATGTATCTTAAAATAGCTGAGATGATGGAGATAAACAAGTTTAAATAACATATTCTAGGATTTTTAACTTGTTTAGGTGGTTCATCTTAAATTATTCTAGCTTGTTCAATAGAGCCCAACTATTAATACAACTTCAAACATGACTCATGCAAATGAGTCGAAGCTTAGAATATAGTGCTTAAGCCAAAATAATGAACACATTGACTAATAACATTCGACAAATAAAAGTTCACTTATACCAATACACACTTTTTCAATAGCCAATACACACTTGTTTCCAATTACCCAGTATTATGAGATAACAAGGTTTTAAGATTACGTATGATGGTTTAATAGCAATTCTAATTAGTGATTTATCTCTTACATGTGAAAGGTTTGCGATTCATTCATTGGAAATGCCTGAAATATTTTAGTGTAGACCAACGTTAAGATGGCCTTCTATTGGTCTTCTCACCCCCCATTCCTTCTACTAATCAAAAAGTGGAAAATGCAAGAGGCAATGTGATTAAGAAGGGGAAGAAGCGAGTAAGTGGGGAAACATTCTTACTATAGCAGGGAGGATGAAAAAAAAGGTGGTAGAAAAGTTTGCAGAATACATGGAGAAGGAAATCTCCAATCAGGATTTATGTTAATGGTTGATATGAATGCGAGGCCTTGCAAAAGGTTTGGATGGCTCATCGAGTGGCAGTCAAGTGTTCAGTTGCATTATGATGCTGTCGATGGCAGCGGGTGCCTTCATGATGCACAACAATGTTGAGAGGGTAAAAAATCAGAGAGAATTATTCCATGACTATTAGCTTGATCATTTTGATAAATTTTCATGTGGTATGGAAGAGATTGTTGGAGCGTTCAAGGTGGAAGCATTAATCATGGTGGTAAGGGGTTATGAGAAGTTTTATGTCAATCTAGAACATATTTACAAAATCTACAAGTCATCCACAAGAAAATTCTTTAACCAAACATGTAGTCAACTTGGTCCTAAAGCCCACAGGTTATACCAAGAGTGGTGACATGCTATGCACTACCCAACATAGATATGTCTAGTCCCAAAAACACTTCACACACTTCATCTGAATGAAACACATTACAATACTTTGGCATATTCATCAAGAACATCAATGTAGTTAGCCAATTAGCATAATGAACATGTTCTATCACTTCTAATTTTCTGCCCACTATAGCTCAATATTTGAAATTCTAGAATTAAGTACATCATATGCAACTTAAATCTTTATTTCCAAACCACAATCCATAACTCGCAATTGTGGTAGAATGTAAATCCAAACACAATGATAGTGTAACTAGGTGCACAAATAATTATTAATAAATATACATCATATATCTTCCACAAACACTTCTAAACCTCCAGAACTATGTTATATGATTAAGAAAAATTAATCTACTCTAACATGATGATAACACAAGAGATCTACCCACAATGCTTAACTCTTATACTCACTTGTTTTACATTCACAAGTAATTAAAACTTTAGAAACTCCCAGATACCTTGACATAAATGATAACATTGACGTCTTCTTGTCAAAAACCTTTGACATTAATGACATCACTTTGTTTAGTAGTATCATCCACCTAGCTACACTATTAATCATAAAGCCTCATATATTCATATTTAGAAAACTACACAAAACTATAGTAATTTAATATAATTCAAATAATAATAGAAAATATGAATTTTTTTCCTTTACAAATTGGAATTATAGTGGTCCCAAAAATATCTTTGCAAGCACTTAAATTTAATACAAATTTATTAATGTCATTATTTATCACATCTAATTCACGATAAATTTGTGTGAGATTCATAATATTACAACTAGGGATCTCACCCTTACAATAGTAATTTTATCTTTTAAAGGACTATCATTAGATTAGTTTCATGGTTTAGCATTAACATCTATTATAATCTAGTAGCAATTAGGAATGTTGACACATGAATAGTTAGAGGAGGAGATATAACAACTCTCATTAATTGAGTATATCACCAACATAAAGAGCTATTTAATAGAATTCATGGTTTTTTTTATTACTTCAAGCTCAAAAAACACAGAGAGGATACGTTGTGGTGTGCATCCTCCACTAGGTTTTGTATTGATTTTTCATTTGAAATATCTTATTTCTAAAATAGCTTTATTGAGTCAAGCGTTATATGGAAAGGGTGTTTTCAAAGCCTATGATCTAGCTATAGAAGTGGATTAAGATCCTAGTGGAGTTGGGAATCTATGTAAGGGTTATGAATAGATGGTAGTAGAGTTGAGAACTACCATTAACATAAAATCTTTTATTCAATTGAAAAAAATAGGAATAAGGGAAAGGCTCTATGTAGCTACTTAACTTATTTGGGCTAGCAATCGTTGTTTATTCTTTTAGGAGTAATTTGTGGAGTTAGTAGCCATGTAGAGCTACTAATTTTGCTACTTATTTTTTAGTAGTCATTTTAATATTAATTTATTTCACATAAAATTTGAAAGGAAAATTTGGTGATAAATGAAAGAGAAGAAATTCGGTGGTAAATAAAAAAGGGAAAGAAATTTATGAAGGCATATGACATTTTTTTCAATAAGCACCTACTGCTTATTTTAAGCCCCCCTTTTTCACATCTTATCTGTATTTTCTAAACAACAACTGCTCCACAAAAAGATGAAAAGATTCTATATAATATCATTTTTCCACAATTTTAATTTTTCATGGGAACATTATAAATGCTTAAATTTAAGCAGAAAATACACTTAAGAAACAACATGAGAACATGATGTAAGAGACCTAAAATAAAGCTATTATAGAATCTCACCCCTTCTTATATCATCCAAAATATTGGACTAAAAGAAAATTATAGAATATTTTAAGATTTAAATGGATAGTGCAAGTGATATAATATAAATTTGTAGTGACCATGAAAGAAATTTATAAGTTGGACGGATGAGGATTAGAAAAAAATGTTGGAAGAAAATAACTAGATTCATAATTAGTCTTGAATTTTCTAATTCTCTTAATTAAAAATCCAAAAGAAAGGTCATGATATCAAACAATATTACAATATTGCTTGGAAATCCCCAAACTCAAGGTGGTGATAATGAACATTAATGGTGTTAATAAAAGAAACCTAAGGTTAGAAAAAAATTTTTATGTCTTTAGGGATTATAAATATCAAACCAGTTCTTTTAGCTTTTGACTTTAGCTTAACACAAACAACATGGCTAAATGTAGGTCTTTTCTTTGGGAAATGGGAGAATATATTCTAAATAAATTATGGAGGGAGGGAAATTCCAAGTTAATAACTTCATGAATTGTAAGGTGTCCAAATATACACATTGGATAATATTATCCACAAGAAAAGGTTAATTTGAGATGGATTTGAAGGTCTTGCATTTGCTTATAAGAAACAAAAGGAGAATTGTGATGGTGATTGGGTGTTGAACTAGGGGTAGGTTGACAAATAAAAGATGACAATTTTAAAAAATAAAGAAAAGGGGACTTTCTTTAACAAAATTTTGAGACACATGGGCAATGATTTAAGATAGGAATAAGGCAAATATCTCATAAGTGTGGAGTTAATATAATAATTATCATTATGTATCTTAAATATAGCTGTGATGATGGAGATAGACAAGTTTAAATGGCATATTCTAGGCTTTTTAATTTGTTCAGGTGGTTCATCTTAAATTATTCAAGCTTTTTAATAGAACCCAACTATTAGTATGACTTCAAATATGACTCATGTAAACAATTCAAAGCTTAGAGTATAGTGCTTAAGCCAAAATAATGAACACATTGACTAATAGCATTTGACAAATAAAAGTTTTGTATTTCAATAGCCAATACACACTTGTTTCCAATGACCAAGTATTATGAGATAACAAGGTTTTAAGATTACATATGATGGTTTAATAGCCATTCTAATTAGTGATTTCTCTCCTACATGTGAAAGGTTTTTGATTCATTCATTGGAAATGCTTGAAATATTTTAGTGTATTTTAGTGTAGACCAACGTTAAGATGGCCTTCTATTGGTTTCTCACTCCCCATTCCTTCTTCTCATCAAAAAATGGAAAATGCAAGAGGCAATATGATTAAGAAGGGGAAGAAACAAGTAAGTGGGGAGACTAAATAGATCCCAAGGAAACATTCTTACTAGAGCAAGGAGGATGCAAAAATGGTGGTAGATAAGTTTGCAGGATACATGGAGAAGGAAATCTCAAATCAGGATTTATGTTAATGGTTGATATGAAAAGATTTGGATGGCTCATCAAGTGGCAGTCAATTTGAAGGAAGAACGTCTTCGATGTGGGTCAAGTGTTCAATTGCATTATGATGTTGTCGATGGTAGCGGATGCCTTCATGATGCACAACAATGTTGAGAGGGAAAACAATCAGAGAGAATTATTCCTTGACTAATAGCTTGATCATTTTGACAAATTTTCATGTGATATGGAAGAGATTGTTGGAGCGTTCAAGGTGGAAGCATTAATCATGGTGGTAAGGGGTAATGAGAAGTTTTGTGACTATTTGGATCTTGAAGAAGAGTCCATAATGCCATGGTTGATGTTTGGTCTACCTAGGTAGAGGAGGCCTTTGTGTTTTTGAGTTGGGACCATGGTAGTCTTTTTCTTTTTGTGGGGGAGGAGGATCTATGTATAGGTTTGGGATATGTATCATTTGCATAATGGTAGTAGAAAGTGTTTTGTTTTTGGTAATTGTCATTGTTAATGTTTTTGTAGTATTATATGCAATTAAGATATATTTTTATATAGTTTTGTATGTAGGGATGAGAAAAAGATAATATAAATCTTTTGAAACAAATATATAGTTTTGTATATAGGGATGAGAAAAATATTATAGAGATCTTTCAAAATAAATGTAAATGATTTGAGATTTTTTATGAACATATTTCAAGAATTTAATTTTGAAAAGGCTACATGATGTCATAAGAAAATAAAATGACTACCACATAGAAGGTAACCTCTATTTCTCCTCTCCCCACCTTATACTTGGACAATTTAAGAATCCCACCTCTTGACACTCCACTTCATACTATTTTTTCTCACATTAGGTTTCCAAGATACATAATTATCTTATTTCCATTCAAACTCATGCCATATTTTTCCTATTTAATTCTATTGGATGTATGGATAAGCTTTGAGTATAATACTTCAAGTGTAGGTTAAATAAATTAAATTTGATGAGTGTGTAAGATATGCAATGCAATCAAAAGTGTTATTCCAACAAGAAGAATGCATAGAATAGATTAAAAATCTCTAACATCTTTACAAAAACTTCTTTGCATTGAATTAAGTAGTTTTTCACCATATCATTAACATGATAACATATTGTGTCTTTGTATAAGCATGTTTTCACAAACATTATGGATCAACTTCAAATTACTAATCTCATTTACAAAAAAAAAAACATATAAGACAAATAGTCTTATTATAGTGGATAATTTTTGCAATCAAAGTAGTGAGACAATGACTATTCAACATTTATGAGGTTGGTGCAAGAAACATTAAAGTGCATTGGGTGGTTTAGGGAGGAAAAGGCGGAATAAGATGTGAAGGAGTAAGTATGGAAATAAGTGGTCATTTGTAAATTTATAGACAACATGGTATTAAATAAAAAGAGTTTCAAATTAGGATCTTCAATTTCTTGTAGCTTATCAAAAATCTAAAACTAGCAATGACTAACATATTTATAGACATGATATCACAAATAAAAGAATACATCACAACCAAACACCTATGGATTACCCTTCTCCCTCCACTTGAATTATATTAACATTTTAAATTCAATAAAAGCATCATTGTGCATTCCCAAGTTATATAGTGTCATTTTCTTTTGCATGTTTTTCATGTCTTATAAGTGGAAATTGGATAAAACTCAAACACAAAAAGATTGACAATCGATGGCTGGTTTTAAAACATTGTTTCTTATTTCATTTAATAGATTGAGAAAAAAGATCATTATTTGTAGGAGAGGTTTATGCTTTCTAATATGATTTCATAACTTGAATACAACTATAATATAGATTCTTCATATAGGAAACTTAATACTTGCTAAAACTAGCACATTAGGTTTATTAAGGAGAATCAAAGAGTTACCACACTTGGAATTTTTGTGTTTAGTCTTCAATAATCTAAATGAACATCTTGATAAAGATAAAATTCTTAAAATTTAATAAAAAATGGTTAAGATCTATTTATTTATGGTACCCTTGTCAAGGTCATAACTCCTAACTGGTTACTCCAAATCTAAATTCTATATATGTAATGAAATAATTTGGTCATGAACAAATCATTCTAGAAATTAGACAAACCTATGTTGGGAATATGGAAAGGTGAGTTACTGAGAGGGGAGGGATGAATCGGTAACCTTAAAAACTTTTGAACTGAATCCTTAAGACAATGTATTTCATTAACCGATTGACATATTATCTTTTCCATCCATTTATAACATTACTGAAAATAAGAAATGCTTTCTAAACTAGCATGTAAATATCCATGAAACTTCATACACAATACACAAGTATTTTGGTATTGTAGAAACCCTTGTAAGAAGGTAAAAACTGCAGTGGGGATGACACCCACAAAGCTTCACTAATTGTAGTAATAAAGTTTGTTGGTTAAGGCTACAAAGTTTGATCACTTCTAATGATCTTATCCTATTAGGAGTAACAATAAAGATCTGTAAGGATATACCTGGTTAGAGGATTTAAGTAACACTGTTAAGTGTGCACTTGGTTAAGAGATTTACAAAAGGACTTGTTAGGTCTACTCTATTAAGAGATTTAATTCTGCCATAATTGTTAGAAAGTAACAGTAGATTTGACCTATATGTAGCAACTTACTTTTCCTGATTTTAGATCTGATAAGTACTTAACTATTATCACCTTGTTGTGATATATTTTTTCTCTGAATTCTGCTCAGTAGCCTCAGATGTGCTTCTGAATATAATCCTTGAATGCTCTGTCAAAACTTTAAATTCACAATCTTGTCTAATCTTCATATGTCTGTGTAGGTAGCTACTTCATGTGTGGTACATGTAAAAATGACATCTTGATAGTTCTTATATCAAAATATTTTGACCTAATTAGGGTTAGGTATCATCTAGAAAACCTAAGATCTATGATCCAAATGAATAACCTAAAACATCATTACATAGAAATAATCAATCATTTAATTATTACATCTACATTTAATCTTCACCTTGATCTATGTAAACCATTCTCTAGCTCTATGTAAGCTGTGTGCCTTGTATTTTGTGCCATTACATACTTTTATGTCTTTCGTGTATTGCTCGGTATATACTGCATTCATGACTCGGTAAATTATTGATGCTCAGTAAATCTGAATGCTCGGTTATAACTATACTTAGTGCTCAGTAATCATCTGGCTCGGTTTATGTACTTGGTCAAGACTATGTTTAGTTACTATTCCATTCTGCCTTGTGCTCTGCTCGGTTACTATACTTAGTGTGTTTACCAACTAGCCTATTTTCACTAATACATTTGACATCATTTTTTGACCTTTATTCGCGACCATTAATTAAAAAGGTTTAGTTTGGTTGATTATAGAAGGAAAAATTTGTTTTTTTTAAAATCCATGCCTGTGTTGGTCGAAATTTTGACCAACATGGAAATATAACCTTTAAAAAAACATTTGAACTCATTTCATATTTACAACCATTTCATTTTATGTTGTGCGCGAGCGAAGATCATGCACGAATGGAGCGAAGCTGGGAGGGAAGATTGCAATTTACTACCTTTCTACCACTGCTCTTCACTATCAACAATTCCGAGTATGTTCTCTGCTTTTTGTTTTCCTATGAATTGTAATGACAGTGATCTCCACATTGTGAAACATTAGCAGTTCATGTTGCCACTGGTGTTTCATTTTGCTTTGTCAACTAGATAACAGTAACCTTTGGTGTTTCATTTTGCTTTGTGAAAAATGAGCAGTTCATGTTGCCACTGGTGATGGCCCTTCTAACCTTATGGCCATTCTAACCTTTTCTTTAGCCATCCCTAGGCTTCACCGGGAGATTATCGATGATGCTAGCCGAAGGTTCTATAAATTGTGCTAGAACTATATAGTTCTAGCGTGATTTATAGAACCTTCAGCTAGCATTGAATGAACCAAATGGGCGAGTGAATCAGTAATTTATAGAACACGGTTCAAACCATTGAATGAATCAAATGGTTTATGTAGATTATGGGAAAACATTGTGATCATAGTGAAGAGCAATGGTAGAAAGGTAGTGTTAATGGTGGCTCGGTATAACAGTGGGTGAACCGACCACATAAGTCATATATTTTATGCTGCGAAACATTCTAATATGTTGATTTGATGGTGTTCCAATGACCAATTTGAAATAGAAGTGTCGACGAGGACACAGAGATTGATAAAGCCTTGAGTTTCAAGGGTTTGGGGTCCCAATTTGGGGTTTTGGTATCTGCAGAGCACTGGAGTCTAATTGCTTCAAGATTTGGGAAATTTAGGACATAAATAGGCACTGTCTAGGAGTTGAGGTGTATAAGAGGTCATTAGTTTCCACTTTGTTATTTGAGCATTTTCATGTGTTAAAAATAGGGTATCAGTCATACTTACCAGTGTTTGTCCAAAATAACAATATAAAAGCTTTTGGTATGTTGTAGAGTCTTGTAAAAGGTAACTATAAATGTGGTTATCTCATTAAGTGCTTTGAGAAAAGAAAGAGTTATTTTCATTACAAATTTGCAGCATGGCCAATAGGCAGGGTATTGGGCTTTGGGGTCCAATTTGTGAAAACTTTGTGAAGTGGGATCTTAGCTTGTGTTGGGATATTGTAACCAAGCAAAGTGAAGACAATAAACTCAATTCCATCTTTTAGGGACCCTTTGAGATTTCCTTGAGAAGTCAGGCTCTTGAGCATTATAGGTTTGGGTAGGCTATAGTGCCTATACCTCTGAAATTTCTAAAACTTATTGTGAATTGTAGTCATAGACTCCCTAGATCATCATGGAATTCTGTAATTTAGACAGTTCATTGCCTTATCTATGTTATTTCTTTCTATCATTTGTAATTAGGATTGCCTCATCTTTCATTGGTGAAAACTTATCAAATAGTTATATTCCTTGTATATTCTATTGCTTTCTATTAATGCTTCAATATATATTTTCCTAGAAACCTTATCTTTTTCAAAAGAACCCATTTTAGGCTTTTGTAGACATGCATGAAAAATGTGGTAATATAGACGGGCAGTGAACTATTTGAAAAATTACCTCAATGAAATGTGGTCTCATGTTTCTTAATTTGTCCCAAGAGCATTTCAGAAAGATACTACTCATAGTTCATAGAATTAACTTATCTCGAAGAGAAATATCAATACTAGAAGTATACCTATTTTTTTTTAATCAATATAATTTCATGAATTAATGACTATGAATGAAATTCATGAACTTTATAAAGTACTTATCTCTTTATGTTAATTCTAATGGAGACACTCTATATTTCCTGGAAATCTCTCCAAAGATGCACTCGAGTCTAAACTGTTAGTTGCTCCAAAGAATGATGTCAAATTGTACCATAAAAGCCAAGAACATTCATGAACATCTCTCCAGTCCACTAGAAGAAATTACGTCCACATTGAAGAACCAAATCACAATCTACATAGACTCTTTCTCTTTGAGAGATGTCTCAGTTTTTCTCTATAAATCCTAGATGCTACAATCACTTTCACAAATTCCTTGAAATTTTTTCTAATGCATTGTTCAGTTAAGAAGAATGAACCTTGAGAATATCGGTAGCCTCTGCATGAACTAATGCTTTATTTCCAAATGTCAAAGTTTTGTACGGTAGCTCCAAAATCCAAAGGCTTTGAAGCAACCAGATATTTAATTTATATTAGACTCTTCCTCTTCATTCCTTAATGACATCATGCACTAGTGCATTTGACCACAAATTTTGACCAAAATTTTTGACCAAAGTGCAAAATGGTTTTACTTGGTCGCATTATAAAGGATAAATTTTGTTTTTTTTTACTTTTATGCCCGTGTTGGTCAAAATTTCGACCAACTATGGGTTGGTCAAAATTTTGACCAGCGCGTGTATAAAAGTTTTAAAAAAAGAAAATGCATCTTCGTTTTCTTTTTTTATTTTTATGCTCGTGTTGGTCGAAATTTTGACCAACATGTGCATAAAAGTTTGAAAAAAAAAGAAAATGCATCTTCATTTTTTTTTTTTACTTTTATGGCCATTTATGCCCGTGTTGGTTGAAATTTTGACCAAGACGGGCATAAAGGTAAAAAAAAAAAAATGCATCTTCATTTAAACTATCCTTTTTAGCACGGGCGGGAGTAGGCGTGCGGGCGATTATAGGTTCCATTTTATTTTATTTCTCCACTGCCTCTTGCCATCAGTTTTGTAATCAAAGACAAGATTAATCCATGTTTATTAAGAAAGAAGGTCCCACGACCTTTAATTCATTGATGAAAACAAGCAAATTAATACCTGCTCCTAATATACAATTGAAAAACACCATCATTATTAAAATATCTAGTAAGGAGACAAGTGAACCCTCGCCAAAGTAGTGGGGAAAGCTGAAAAGAAAGCATTAAAGTTTTGAAGGCTTCCACCGCTGAGGACAAGTGTAGTCACATTAAGCCAATTCGACTATGCATCGACAATCAATGGTTCCGGCTAGGGCATAATCCAAAATCCTATGCTTCATAATTTAATGGATTGAATTTATGTTGGTTTGATAGGGTGATATATTATTCTCCCAATTGATCTCTTCTCTTCATAGGTGTTGATCAATGAAGCTGTAGAGGTAGTACGAGGTGGGATTTTTTTATTGCCATGATGCACATAATAGAAGAGGAGAGAAATTCTAAAGACCATTTTTGAATCTGCCATATGCAGGCAACTGATGATATTTGGAGGCATCGGTTGTACACATAAGGCCCCTTAAAGAAATGTGGTCTCATGGAGTGCACCCTCACAATGTGAATGGACACTAGATATGCATGCATAACAAATTTATTGTGAACAATATTGTAGAAAATTTTGTGTAAATGCAGTGGGGTAATGTAAAGATAAAGTCCAAAACCTTTGTACGTATCCTCCCTTCCTGCACCAATGCAGAGGCTTTCGAATAACATATATATATCCATCAAAGAAGACTAAGGAGATTTTTAACAAAGGTTATAGTTGTATGCACCTTTCTCAATATGTACAAAAATGAAGAGAAAAACCAAGCACATGAGCTACTTCACACATAGTTATGGGTTTTTCTATGATTGACATCTTCTTCAAATGGAACCTTCTCCCCTTTATAACATCCAATACGAAGGAGAAGTTACTCCTCTTCCTCATGTCTATTAAGCATTACAACCCTTCACAATTACCACTTTTTGAAACAACACAACCCTTCATAATTTTCATTTTTTGAGAAGGTCACAAGCTTTCTTCTTTTTATTTCTTTCTTCTTTCATTAATCCTCTCTTGATTTATATCCTCCATTCTCTCTTCTCCATAAATATGGATCCCTCTCTGAATTAAGTACTGTGTCATATTCTTTTTGCCTGATAATTCAAACTAAATCTCCTTTTTCCGCTATTACCCTATTTCCACATCTGATTTCGTCTCAAATATTATAATTCTTATTTTATCTGCTTTTATTTCTGCCATAATTGTGTTGTGGACCCGCTCTAACTTGAGAATGCATTTTCCCTCGTATTCCTCTTCCATTCAACAACTATTTGTGCTTGCATATTTTGAGGAGACACATCTCTTTGGAAAGATGCACCATTTAAAGGGGTCATATCTCGTCATTGCTGTCTTGTTGATTAGATCTGCACTTCTCATTCTTGATAAAAAAATTGCCCCCTTTCAAATGAAGCTGCCTTCTCCCTTTTATACCTCATAGTTTGAGGGAGTCACAACTTTTCCTCTCATGCCTTTTGACCATTCATTAACTTAATTTTAATTAAATTTATGTTAAATTTTATTTTTATTTTTTGTATTTTAATTTTGTTATTATTATTATTTAATATTAAATCCTATTTCAGAAAGGGGACATTACAATGAGTGAGACCATGTATCAAACATTTCGTTATCCTTAAATTATGTAGATAGTCTGAGTATTCTTACCAAACGGAAACAAGTCTTCCCTAATCCAACTTGAAACAATTTTTGGAAGCTACATCATACTTTGTGAAATGTTCAGTGCAGTCAATATGTTATAATGCTTCTTTCCTCCATGAATATGAACATAGGTGTTCCAAAAGTGATTTGTGAACCTTTGACACAAAAACTTTGAATTTAAAGGCCCCATAGGATTCTGGATCACCTAACTGAAATTTTTCCATGTTTAGCAATTGTGGAGAGCATAGGATTTATCAATGTAATAGAGAATAATTCTAATCTAACTTTATATTTACATATTTATCAATGTATATAGTAATATCAATTATTGATATTGATATGTATGTATATATATAATAAATTATTTCTCATAATAATCATATAGTCAATATTATTCATCTAATCGATGTTACAAACATCAACACTCCAATATTATTTACTTGCAAATATGGACCTCAAAAATATCGAAATATAATATGAGAATGGGAAAATTTGATTCACTTGAATTTCAAAATCTTCACGTAGTTTGATCTGAAAATAGATTTAATTTACTAAACTATTCAAAACTTTCATCAAATTCAAAATTTTCTATGTTGTGAAATGTGCTAACTTTTTAGTTTGAGTTTTTTCCCTTCATTTTAATTAATCAATTTAACTTAATTATTCTTTAAGCAATGATAGAGGTAAAAATGGTGTGATTTCTAATAAAAGTTAGTCATAATTTAGATAATGTGTGGTTCTATTTATACAAATTTATACATTGGGTTTGTAAGTTTTTGAATAAACTGTAAACCCTTGTTTGCATAGTCATGGCCAATATAGAAAATTTTGTTTTGACCAAAACCCAAAAACTGACAGGATCTTCCTTCTCAAATGAGGAAAGCCTCAATTCATTGATTCCCTCAACTAATATAATTGTCTCTTTATCCGCTCCCTATAGTCCTAAAGAAATGAAAGCTATGAATTAAGCTTCTCAATTTAAGCTCTAGTTTCTGCATCCTTATCCTTTGAAATATTATATATATTATTGCCAATTATGTGATCCATGACTCAATGGAGTCAATCTCATCCTTTATGCTTTTTTGAAAAACTAGGTCATTTCAAGAAAAATTGATAGAACACATACTTAACTTCATTAGCACATTCCTTAAATAATTTCAAGTGATGCTAAAATATATCAATTGTGTGCATTTTCATACTGATTAAAGGCTTCTACCTTTCTCTTATCTTTTATCTTACTTAAGACATCCCACTCTTCTTTATTCTCAATGAGAGAGGAATGATCCTTGAAGGAACCTATCGAAAGCTTCAATTTTTGTTTTAGAAGCAATAAGGAATCAATGTTTACCACTTAAATTCATCACTTGTCTTAGTAGTTTCTTGAACCTTCTTAGTATTTTCCTCTTCCTCTTTCTCATTAAGCACTATAGTTTTCTCTAAAGGAACAATGTCCTATTCTTTGTTTCTAGTTGTGTTCCTTGAAGGAGGGACACCTATTTCACTTTGATCTTCTGCACCACTACTCTTTGGATGAGCAGTTTTCTTATCCTTCTTATCACTCTTCTTTGTTGTATCCCTCTCAATCATAGGAGCATCAAAGGAATATATATATATATATATATATATATATATATATATATATATATATATATATATATATGTCTTGTGTGGATGCATAAGGTATATCCTAAAAATTAATATCATCTATAAGTGCTTATTACATAGGAACAACTTCAACCTTCTTCATCTCCTCTACTATTTTAGTAGTAATCTTTTTAGTTTGTTTCTTTTTCCTCTCTTTCTCTTCTTTGTCCATTCCCATGATGGTATTCACCCATTTTTTGGGGCTGGAACTCTTATGCCTACATTTGAGACAATTGGACTCTTTCCTCATTTGAGAAGGAAGACCCAAAAAATGAGGACCCCCTCTTTTCACTTGGCAGTATTGTGAGGTTTTCACACCATTGCCCCCATTTCAAATGGGGACCCCCTCTTTTCACTTTGGCAGTATGAGTAGTGGTCTTAGTTGGTACCAATTTTCAAGTCTCCAAGTTTGAGAGATGAGTTTGAGAAACTTTGCCTCATTTACGAGTCAAGAGCCAGACCTTGAAATGTGAAGAGGAGAGCAAGATCTAGTGTTTGAGACTTGAAAGGTAAAGAGAAAGTAGGATGCACCATCAATGGTGACGGTGCATGAAAGTTGTTATGAGAAACAAATCCAAATGGCATTGATATGGGTGTGAATTCAAGTCTGAATTAGATTGTGAACAAGGTATGAAATTGAGGTGAGAATGAGTAAGATCCAAGTATGATAAATGGACAAGTATGAATGTCAACATTCAGTTCAGAAATGAATCCCACTGAAAATGGAGGCAAAGAAAGTTATCACGGACCTAATTTCAATGAGGAATGACCAAGCATAGTTTAGCTTTGGATGAGCTATGCCAATAAAGTAACTCCCATTACAACCACTTTGTAGCTCATTCATTAATAAATAGAGGCCACATACATTTCTTTTTAAATAGTGGCTATTAAATAT
The DNA here is from genome assembly GCA_027943335.1 of Chamaecyparis obtusa. Lineage (NCBI taxonomy): Eukaryota > Viridiplantae > Streptophyta > Pinopsida > Cupressales > Cupressaceae > Chamaecyparis > Chamaecyparis obtusa. The sequence goes on from BSBK01007426.1 coordinate 34,758, forward strand.
ATCATGTTGGTAGACCTGATGTTAAAATACATTTTGTATACAGGCATTTATTGCTTATGTTAATGATGTAATAAGACCCTATTAGTTATGCCAATAAAGAAACTCCCATTACAACCACTTTATAGCTCATTCAATAATAAATAGAGACCACATACCTTGAAGTGTGTGCCATCCAATTCTCTCAAACTTGATGAATCTGTTCTTTCAACATTTGTAGCAGAGCAAGGAATCCATAGGAAGTGTATGCTAATTTAGAGAGAGGAAACCCAAAGAAATAAAGTTGGTATCTAAAAGGGAAGAAATATGTTGTGGACCTGCCATTTGAGGAACAATTGTAGCACAGATGAATTGTGGTAGAAGGCATGGGTAAAACGTGATTGGGTATGGATAAACAATACCAATAGTTTACTATCCAGATGAAGAATTATCTGATACATCTAAAAAATAAATTGGATTATGGAAGGTCCGAAGATTGCTTTATGGAGATTTAGAATTTAGCAAGCATTTTTCTAGCATCTCTTTTGTGCATTTTCATCATGAAAGTAACAATGCAAATAATGCCTTAGCTAACATGAGGATTCTCCAAGACCATATCTTTTTTCTTCAATGATGATGTGGAATCATGAACTTTGTTAGGAAGCATTCTATTGGATGATAAGTCACCTTGATTACTTTAAAGAGTATCAACTTGTCATTCCCAATGGTAGTTGTCTCTTAATCATTGGTTTGTTATATTTTGATGTGACCCTTTGTTCTATCCTTGGTGTATGTTGGTATTGAAGGCATTTGTATTGATGAGAGCTATTTATTTTGGTCAATGCTATGTTCTCACACATGTCATTGCTCTATTTCTCATGGTATTCTAGGTTTTGAGTTATCTTGCTTGTTTGATGCTTTAGTATGTTTCCTAGTGTCTACATTTTGGTTATGTATAAAGCAATTTAGTTATTCCCTTGTGTTCCATTTATGGGTACTAAGGGCTTCCCTTTGGTAACAAGAGACTTGTTCATGTCTTCAAAGGAAAATTTTAGTTCATGAGCTCTGCTCTATTGTTTGGCCCTCTTTCCATTATAATGAGAATTATCTTGAGTTTAAATAGCAATGAAGATAATGGAAGGCTCAACTTGAGGGCTTCTATCCCAGCCGACTTCAAGGAAAAGCTTCATTTGTTCTATGGTTGAGAATTTGGTTCTTTTTCCCAATGATATATATTTCCAAATGATATATATTTTCTACGCAAGGGCTTTTATTCATTTTGGACAATTTGAGGCAATCTATTGGTATTGACATAATTTTGAATAGGGATCCTTATATTACACAGAATTCTAATTAAAAGTTAAAATATACCATTAAAATCTAAATGATAAAGATATTTCATATGATATTTTTGATATTTAAATGGTTGAGAAAATGGTTGTTCAGTAACGATTTTTATCTGCAGGTTGCAAACAAATCATCCTTCTTCCACCAACGAGTCATTCCATTCAAGAAAGACAATGTCTGACGATATCAACACACAAAAAAATAGGGAGACAATTGCTAGACTATGGTCTAACTTAAAAAGAAAGGGTGATGGAAAATGTTATTGTCCTTGCAAAATTTGTAAGGGCTTAAAGACTCGAAGATATCTAATCAAAACAGCTGAGGAACATTGTAGGCAAAATGGTCACATTGAAGGGGGGAACGAATTTCATCCATTGGTATGTATTTTAATATTTTATAAAATACATAAGACATGATTTGATGATGACAACATGGTCATGGTTAATATAAGGTCATCATTTTCATATAGGTCAACGTCCCTCAGTTTCATGTTATGGACCATGACAATCTGGAGAATGTGGATTTCCAAATGAGGGAACATGGAGGTGTGAATATAGAAGTAGAAGGTAATGATATCTTGGAAGAAGACCGCGATGATGAAGAAGATCAAGATGATCACAATGATCAAGATGATGATGATGTTGATGTAGAGCTTGATGTACCTATACTTGAGAAGGCACATGATCCCCTATATGAAGGCTCTGAAACAAGTCTTCTTGCCGTTGTATTGTTGTTGGTGAACTTGAAGGTTATGAATGGTTTATCCAATGTAGCAATGACACGTATGTTAAGGTATGCCATCTTTTTTCATTATTTTAGTCATAATTCCCTTACAATTAATATTGGGTGAATCGTGTAGCAATTAATATTCTTTAAATTAACAAATTATATTTTTGGTCGTAGGTTGATAGGTGAGTGTTTGTTACCACCATCAAACATTCTACCTCGCTCGTATCGAGAATTATCTGCCATTATGAAAGATATTGGAATGGAGTATCAAACAATACATGCATGTTTGAATGATCATATTATATATTATAAACAGCATGAATTTGCAACAGAATGCCCTATTTGTCATATTAGTAGATATCAATTAGATCGAATAACAAAAAAGGTGCCTCACAAGGTTCTTCGACATATTCCCATTATTCCACGTCTGCAACGATTATTCAAGTGCAATAGCTTGGCACAATTTATGGATTACCATGCACACAATAGAAGTCAAGATGGCATTACATGAATGTCTGCGGATGGCTCAGCATTTAAGGAAATATAAGAAAAATGGCCACACTTTAAAGAAGAACCTCGTAATCTCAAGCTTTCATTGGCAGCAGATGGTGTCAATCCGTTTGGAGAGATGAGATCTACTTACTCGGTGTGGCCTATTTTTGTTATCAACAATAACATTCCTCCTTGGTTGTCCATAAAGAGGGAGAACATAATGTTGTCACTGATTGTTCTAGGTATTTTTTGATTTAACGGTCATCTAAATTAATTTATTATTAATAATCCATCAAAATGGTCATAATAATTATGTAATGTTTTTGTTCATTCAACTAGGTAAGTACCAAGTTAAAGATATCAATGTATATATTGAGCCCCTTATCAACGAGTTGATGGTGTTATGGAATGGGGTCACTATGTATGACATCTCTAGACCAATAGGACAAAGACAATTTCAATTCCATGCAATGCTTGTATGGACAATACATGATGCCCCTGGGCTAACACATTTTTGTGGTATGTTCTCTTCTTAATGCCTCTTTTTTCGTATGTTATAGTGCTAACACAAAGTTAACACATTTAATCCAATTATACATGATCTTGTAGGTCTTCAGACAAAGGGAAAATTTGCATGTCCAGTTTGTGGTCCAAAGACAAAATCTCATCATTCAAAAAGTTTAAGAAAGTAGGTGTTCGATGAGAATAGACACTTTCTCCATAGAAATCATAAGTACCAAATTACTGAAAAATATCTTTTCAATGGGAAAGAAGAGACTACATCAAAGCCATGGAGAATGACACCTCAACTATGGAAGTTGGCATACAATAAAATAAATCATCGAGGTAATGTCATTCCATTTGATGGGTTTTGTTTCAAATTTATATTTTGATATTGTATTTTGTTTACTGATGATGTAATTGATGCTTGTGAAGGTCATCAAAGCATCAATGACCAACTTCCAAAAGGACTAAAAAGTTATCCTATGCAATTTAATAGGTTGCCGTACTACGAGCAACTCCCAATCATGCATTTGTTTGATCCTATGCATATTGGAAAGAATGTAACAGAGACATTATGAAAAATATTGGATGGAAGACGTGACAAAGACCAAATTATCAAAATTTGTAGTGACATTGAATAATCCAACCATGCAATGAAAAATTTTATTCGATCAAATAACAATGGAGACCAGATTGATACAAGTGCCCTTCCATGGTTATTGTCGGAGCAGAAGAGAAATGCTATAAAAGAAATTATAAAAAAAATATGATTTCCCATAGGATTTGCTGCGAACATAAACGATCTCATATCAAAGAAAAGTGAATTTGGGCTAGGGATGAAAACACACGATTGGCATATATTTATTAAGGTAATTCATATTATTTTGTATTCACTATATATTTGTATACTACATGTGGTTTTCATTGCATTCTTTTATAAAATATTGACAAGATCATTTTACAAATATTGCAGTACGTTCTACCTCTATCTCTCCCACACCACTTTCCCAATGGTGTCAAACAAGTTATATATGATCTTGGAAAATACATGAGGTGGTTGTCATCTAAAGAAATCAATAAAGAAGATATAAAATATTGGAAGAGAAAAATTCCTCTTCTTATATGTGAAATGCAAAAGTGTCTACCTTCAACTTTTTTCAATGCACAAGAACATTACCTCATACATCAGGTTGAGGAGATTGAATTGTGTGGACCTGTACCAACTAGGTCAATGTGGATGGTTGAGAGGCACCTAAAATTTTTGAAAGGCTTGGTTCAACAAAGAGCACATCCTGAGGGTTCTATGGTGGAGGGATATATGGTATACCAGACCATGGTGTACATTAGTGAATATCTTCCTAAGTTTGCAGCAAAGATCCATGTAGATCGTATTTGGGATCCCAAATCCATTAACAAATTTGAAGGGGAGTACTTGATGGGCAAAGGTAGATTGAGGAAAGTGAGAGGTAAATATAAGATGTTATTGTAGTTAATTAATTCTTATAAATCTTCAATATAAGTTATTTATAATTGGTATATTTTTTTTGATACAGCTGGTCGAGAGTGGGATGCAATACATTTGTATATTGCAAATAATCTTGATTGGATGATGGTATGGATTGAATGATGTTAAAAAAATGGTTGCTCATTAACATGGGAAGGTGTTGCTTCATTGGTTAGAGAAGCTCATCGTAATGGAGATTCCAATGTTACTCCAATGGTAATTGATCTAACACATGGTTTAAGAGGTGGACAAGTACGTACAAATTTATTAATGATCATGACTCGTATGTTTCATATCAACTCATGATGCAAATAATTTATACACTTGAAAAATTGTAGGTCAAGCACCACAAAGCTATGTACTATCATGGACACAAATTTCACATAAAAAAGTTGGATGACACAAAGAAAACTTGTGATTCTGGGATAAATGCAGTTTTCGAGGTCACCAATATATCATCTAGAAATGACATACATCCTCAAGAATCTCAAAATCAATACTATGGCATCTTAGATGATATAATTGAGTGCGACTTTAACTCCTTCAAAGTAGTTGTATTTGTCATCAAATGGTACAGGCTACGATTGAATCAAAATGATCCAGATAGAACTGTTATTCAACATGATAATGGATTTACAATGATTAATACAAGGTCATTTGAGCTAGTTGGAGATGAGCCCTATGTTCTTCCAAGCCAGTGTGAGCAAGTGTTTTACTCAGAGGTTCCACATAAACAGGGTTGGTCATTTGTTGTTAGACATGATCCAAGAGGAAGGCCGATAAAGTATAATGTTATGGAAGAAGATACTGAAGATGATGAAGAAGTAGATGATGATGATGATGATGATGATGATGATGATGATGATGATGATGATGATGATGATGATGATGATGATGATGGTGATGACGATGGTGATAGTGATCATGGCGATGATGATGATGGTGATGTTGTTGATGGAGATGATGATGGTGATGATGATGATGATGATGATGATGATGATGATGATCAATGACATAATTGAAATGGTTACTTATTTATTGTGTTCAATTCTAATGATTACATATTTATGTTTTGCTTTAAATTGTAATGATTACATATTTATTGTGTTCAATTCTAATGATTACGACCTATGTGACTTATAATTACCAATTTTTTGTTTACAATGCTCAATTAATTGCTGTTGATACATGTATATTTGTGTTTGATTATCACCCTTTTTGCAAACAGGCAATTGACTACAAACATCGTCACCCCGACCTTCTGTTGATGATCTTGCATTCCATATATAAGGTAAATTTGTTCATGTTTACGATGTTGCATATTTTTCTTGTTATCTTCTAAGTTATTTTTAGCATACGTATCATGTAATATTTAGCTAACTTAAGATAAATGATCAACATATGCAGGCAATTTGACCCCTTTGGCATGGATCGTGCACAGTGACATGGATCAGCAGGTATAAGTCAATAAATAGACATAATTTTCTTATATTCTTCTTGTTTATCACTGAGCACGTATGTTATAAATAGACATATTATATAATCATATAATGTATATATAGACAAAGAAGAACCGTATAGAAATATAATATATAATCACTTTCAACCTAGTACATTTTATATCTCTCATGTATAGACAAAGAAGAACCGTACGTATGGGTCACGACTTGATTATTCTATATATATTGACGTGACAATATCTCATTTGATGGATTGCAGCACCCACCAAATAGGTACTTGTCAGATCTATCTACATCGAATGAGGGAAATGAGGGAAAGCTAGATGAAAGTTCTACATGTAGTACGACTAAAATAGGGAGATCAACTAGAGGTCAAAAGATTAGAAAAAAATTTGATAAATGCATGCAATATTTCCTTGCTAACGGGGGGTCATGTTCTTATGATGATGAGATGAAAGGTGACATCAAGGTGCCCTTTTAGTACACACACATTGAGAAAGAATGGGTACCCAATGAGCTACCTCCAATTAATACTATTTTTTGTGTTAATGAGAGGATATATCGCATTGCTCCATCCTCATTACATGGTTTGGGCCTATTTTCCATGGATGGGATAAAGGTATATTACAACAGAGTTATTGAATTGTTCAAGTATGTCGGTCCGTGTTACAATTACAATGATTGGATGCGGATTGTTCAATATAAAAAAAGTATGCGTAGGTATGCACTATCAGCTAATTATATACAAAGGAAAGAAAATGATCAAAGTAAAAGATTTGCAATGTACATTGATGGGAGACCAAAAGCAACAGGTAATATTGTGGGTTTTATAAATAGTACGCGACCTTCGTTAACTAATAAGAAACCCAATTGCATATTTGAGGCGTGTGAGGGGAATCAAGTTTTTGTATGTGCAATAAAATCAATAAGTGCAGGGGAAGAACTGCTAATAGATTATCATTTAAATCGCATAGATACAAACAAAGTTACTATCATGAGGGTGGTACGTACTATATACCATTTTATTAATAAGTTTTTTTTTGCTAAGTTTATTGCTTTTAGTTCACTAAAGTTTTTATATTTAATCTTTGTCACTGGACGATATGGATCCCACACATGATAGAGGCCATGAGGCTGCTCCTCCCACCCATTCTTCAGCAAGGGTAAACCTTATTAAAATTTTACAAATTAGATAGTTGAAAAATGTTATATTATTACGTTATTTTATTTATGGTTTTGGTGTTTTTATGATAGTTTTACTGATATTCCTGTCACAATTTGATGTTCAGGATAAGGGAAAAGCACCCTCAACAGTAGAGGCAATAGCTACCCCCGAGGATGATGATCATTTTGCAGATTCGCCCAATGTAACAATCATGTTGAAGAAAAAAATGAAACAAATCAATAAGGAAATAATTAATATTTTGTATGAAACAAATCCAACTGAGGAGGCTAACTGAATTGAAAGTGCTCGCACATCGGTATCAAGTAAGCAGTAATGAATCTTTAGTTATAACAAAATTTCAATAAAGGTTAATATTTTATACTCTTTTATGTTGTGAAGTAAAATATATGTAATATGTGTTCTTGTTGCAGGATTTTATGGAATCTCTAGTACCTAGTCAAGGACAATGTGTGGATGAGGCTGGTATTAGTAGACCTTCGGCCGCCTTAGGTAAAATAATCTTTTAGTTGACAAGTTACAAGGAATTTTTTCTTTGGAACATTCAAAAACTTCTCAAGTTAACTCTTACTTTTATTATTTCAAAATGTCTTTGCTAATAATGTATTGTTCAGGTCATCAATTGCAGGAGACTCCTCCTAGCCAGGTTGTCCATAGAAGATTGCCGAGTGCAATGTCAGCCACAAGGGCCATGCAAACATCAATGCCTTCAAGGCGTATGGCAGCTGGTAAATCATTGTTTTACTATATTTGGTTTTGTACTAATTATGATTTCATAATTTGTACTTTAATCTTGGGTGCATCACATAGTGGATTATTTTTTTGGAGCAGGAGATACACCGGTAGCACCGTTTGGTATACCAAATATTGATCAATCTACATGTATTGGTGATAATTCACCACCATTTCTTGGATCTACCCATGTTACTAGCACGGGAGCTACGCAGATGTCATTATTGATTGACAATAATGAATCAATGCCTATAAAATGTCCTCAGATTCCAAGTACTTTAAATAATTATTTTTTATATTGTAATATGCATTTACCTATTCATAACAAGTTTTGGATTGATTATCCCATGCCATTTTTTGCAGGAAATGATATATTTTATAAGAAGCTTTATGACCTCACATTGCATATATTCGGGCCCACCATACGTACAAGGTGGAACATCATAAGTGAACTAAGTTTATCCCACTATTTTTTTTTCATATCATTAATTGGTACAGTATTTTTCCTTTCATTCCGGTCTTTTCTTTTGGTGGCTATATCTAACAATTTTGTGTTTTTCCTTAAAAGGTGGAATTTGCAAGAAAAAAGTTTAAAAGATCAGCTCGTCAAAGATTTAGAGCATGAGTTTGGTAATAATATTTTTGATGAGAAGAAAATTTTAGAAAGAGCTTGCAAACATCTTAAGATTGTGAGGGATGCATATAGAAAGAGTCTCGTCCAGAACCCAAAGTACGAGCATCCTCCCTTTATTTCAGTGAGGGATTGGAATGAATTTATTTTAGATGTAAAGGAGAAAGCAGATGCTCAAAGAGGAGTTTCACCAACAAATGCGAGAAGGTATGCAATAGTATTAACTACTGGTGATAAGGTGTTTGGCATGGACTTTTGAGATGATAATTAAATTTTGAATGCAATCATCATTTTTCAATATAATATCTTGGTATGATGTTTTAGACATTTTCACCATTGAATGCAATGTGTTCAGCATTTCAAAGTTTCATTTGTTATTCCATATACATGTTTTTATAACCATTTTTTCAAACTTTTCATAGGTTGCAGGACACTTCAAAGGCAACAAAGGCCAGGCTGCAAAAGATTGGGCAACACAGACTTAGCGCTGGAGGATATTCAAAAATTAAAGCTCGCATTGTAAGTAGCAGTAAATGAATTGCAAAGAAAAATTATTTATAAAATGCAAATAATTTTGTTTAATAAAAAAATGCAGGGCTTTGATTTTAATTTAGAGGCCATGAAAGAACACAAAAAAATTGCCTTCAAGGAAGGCTATCAAGCCATGGCTGAACGCCTATGGCAAGCTTCCACTGGCCCAACCGAAGAGTCTCCTACATCATGTGCATAGGTAAATATGCCAAAAAATATATTAGAAATTGAATACTTGAGCAACAATCAATTTGATAATAATGTCCATTACATTGCAATGCAGCCTCTTAATCATGACACAGATCATATGCCGTATCATGAAGCCCCTGATGTGCATCGTACTATCCAAGGAGGTGCTCATTTGCTATTTAAAACTAATTATGTAATTATTAATACAATTTAACATCTTAAATTGAACTTGGTGTAACATTTTTGTGTATATTTTAGAGGATACAGAATCAGGTCATGCTGAACGAGTGCCGGAGGATGTTCAGACTAATCACCATGTAGATCATGTGGCACATTCAGGTAAAGAAAATCTATGTTTTGTTCTTTTAAATTAATTTTTTGATTTATAGTTCTTTTACTTACATAAATACTTGTAATTCAATAATATAAAATAGTGTGAATTTAACTCATGAAGTAGTTATTGCAGCAGACCCCCCTTTAGCGCAGTGGCCTCGTGTTCCTGAACAGATGAGGAGGAGACACACGTTGGGATTAGAATCAATAGAGGAGGGGAATGATGAGGACATTGATCTTCCTCTTAGAAATTACATGATTAAAAAAAATAGCAAGAAACCCAAAAATAAATGATTGTAATTAACATTTATTGCTAATGAAAGAACATTGTCTTAATGGATGTAATTTTGTACTAGTAATGTTGATGAATGATGTGTGTTAATATGTGTTAATGAATTATTCATGAATGTTGTGTTAATGAATTATTCATGAATGTTGTGTGTTAATGAATTATTCATGAATGTTGTGTGTTAATTAATTTTATGTGTTAATGAATGTTATCATGTGATTATAATGATTGAATGTTATATTTCAAAAATGGATGAATGAATGAATGAATGTTATTAAATGTTAATGGGGAATTTAGAGTGATGTTAGGGGGGGGGGAGGGGCCAAATGAGCTTCCACCTTCACGTGGTTGGCCTTGTTTAGTAGATAATATTAAACTATTCTCGAAACCAAGTGAAGCTCAAACTTTAAAGACAAGCTTAGAGTTTTTGATGCAGAGCCTTCTAATATCCCCTTAAGGAACCCTGTTCAACTCGAGGATTCAACAACGTCTTGGAATCCACTCAAGGAACTAGAGTTCAAATCAAGGATCTATAAGAAGTCCCTGACTTTAGGATATCAACCAAACACTCCCCTACAACAATTTCACTGCCTTGATTCATTTTAGACAACTTATCAATTCACTTTGTCCATGTTCCAATTTCCCTCTCCTTGGGAACACTCCTAATTCACCTTTCATGCAATCACCTCTTGATTTCTATCTTCAAGGATTCCCCTGATCCTTCTAAGGCTTCAACAATCCTCAAATAGCCTAACTAAGGAGTTCCAACTCCTACCAAGCATTAACTCTATCCCAATCTTCAAAACTGCCTTTTCTAGGACTGTCTAATTAGCCCTATCCTACCAGTAAATTGCACTTTTCTCTAAAATTCCTCAAACACCATGGTGACTTCTTCACCTTTCTAGATACCCTTTATGGATTTCTTCAAACCCTGCTAATACCAATCCTTCAACTTGTGACTTTTGCACACTTCTATGACTGTCCCTATCAGCAATTAGGCTTAATTAGCCCTCCTCTTCCAAAGAAACTCCTATTTACACTTACTCTCAACCTTCCAACCTTTATATAGTCTCAAGGCATCTAATAAACATCAAAATTCCTCAATTATTTTGACCCTCCAAGCTTTCCTAGATACTTTTTCATCAAACCCTCCCTTTAAGGGTTTCTAGCCTAGGGCTTCCTAGAAAAGACCCTAAATCAACTCACAAAACCTTTCTAATGGCTCAAAAACCTTCAAACAAACTCTCTCAATTGTTTCCAACACTCATTTACCAATTCCACCCTCAACTTGTTCATATTCACCACGTGGTGCTTCCCAAATGCACCCTTCACTACATGTTCAATAGTCACCTACTGTTCCATTCTCCTTTCACTGACACCTGCATCCAGATCATGATAAAAGCATAATATTTATAGGCCTTATTACCTCTCCCACAAGTTACATTCCAATCATAGAAAGTGGGAGAGGCTTGTCTCCATAAAAGACTACAAAATAGGACTTAAAAATAGTTTTGTTTGAAAAAAACTTACAAAAGTCTTTGATCAAAGTTGTGAAAGACTTAATAATTCATGAAAAACCTTTCAAGGAGATAACATAGTAACTTTAGAATGGAAAGAACCTTACTGAATTACCAATCTGAATCTTGCAAATTAGAAAATTTTCACTGTGACAGTGAAGTACAAAATTCTTTTATTTATGTCTTTTCTTGTTACATTCACCTCTCCTCGACTTCTGCTCCCATACAATCAAAAGAAATTCCTTTTTAAAGACTCTTTTCCTTCTAACTATCTTCTAGACCTCTTGGATAGAAATCAACTTCCTTATAACTGTCATAGGACAGTAAACAAGTAGTTTTTTGTAACGACAGTCATTACTTTTGGATAACAATTGTTTCTTGTTTTATATACTTCGTGACAAGGACTTATTAGACTTTGGATAACATTCCGAAAGACTTCTAAAAGAATTTTTAAAACAACCTTCACACCCTATGATCTCAACTAACCCATCCAAGCCTTATTTGGCTTATGTTGCCAATAATGGCAATTTACAATATCTTGCACCTTTAGTGCATTTTACATCATTTAGAGGCTTTAATAGCCTTATTACATTCTTTATGACCTTGGACACATTTAATACAAACTTATAACACATAAATGACCTTTTACATCACTTGAAAGATTCTTGACTCCTCATTTATGCCAATTTGCTCATTCTTGGCAATGCATCACATTTTAACAACTTTATGAAATCCCTAACATTTAATGGCTTCAATAGCCATGATTCCTCATCAATTGACTTGATTAGGCATTGATTGCCCTTGTACCTTCATGGTCTCCTTCATGACTCCTGGTGTACCCTGTAGGTTCATGTGTCCCTTGGGTGCTCCTGCACTAGTTTTGTTTACTATTGACCAATGAAATCTTGGATTCGATAGTTTACTGTAATTGGTATGTATTTTGTTTTTTATTATTTGAGATGCTTTGATGAAAAAATTTTCCTTACATTTCCAGGTGCTTTCAATGAATATCCTATTGCATTTGAAAATTGAAAAGGCCATTAATATCATAGAAAGCCTAGAAAGGACTGAAGATGTAAATTTGAGTTTGGAGGGTGCCATGTGTAAAATACTTCTAGGAGAGGTAACTTTTCTTTGCAACCCAAGATCTTTTACCAGATGCACACGTTCCATTATTCTGTTAGTTTTGTAATTTGAAAATCAAATTTTTCATATAACAATTTCTTCTACTCCAATATCATGCAGGCTGTATGCACAATATTTATGGGCTTAGGCCAAGACCAGATCAATGCTTCATCAGTTCTTGTCATGCCTATGGTACCTTCTCGTATAACTAGATTAAGAGTGAATGCTATCAATCCAGCCAAACTTTATCCTTTTTTTGAGAAAAGTTAGTTTCATATATTTTACTTAATTTCCTTCTATAACATGGTCATTAGAGTGCTTTGTCCCCTTAGAGACTTGAATATTTTTTTTGATCTTATTCCTGCTAATATGGCTGTAGTGATTAACCATATTCAAAGTAGATGTCTGATGATTTTTTTCATGGTAGTCAATTGATCATTTAGACATCACAATATGGTTAGCTCTTTAAAAACAAAGTAGTTATAAAAAAGGGAAAACTATTACACAATGAGCCAAGTAAAAGCATAAGCATGATTAATGAACAAAATGTTCTTGAAATTTGCTAGCATGGTGGTCTGATAGAAATTGATTGCAGAGTTTGTTCCTATAGAAATTAATTGGAGAATTCTGTGTGTGTGTGTGTGTGTGTGTGTGTGTGTGTGTGTCTATCACCATCATCAATGTTTTTTCATCACATTGGGAATATACAACAATTCATATTTGATGCTTACTATGAAATAACATTTGAGGCTTCTCCCTACTACTGTTTTATTATAACAGAATAATCGATCTTTGAACTGTGTAAGGTGTTTTACCTTTTTAGTTTTTAAAGCACAATGTCATGTTTTAATATTGTGTAGTTTTTTTCTTAAGTCAAAGTATTATTTTACTATAAGAACATAATTTATGACCATTTTACTAACTATTCTAACATCGCTTTATGACAAATCATGTTTTGGCAAAGATGGAGATAAGTGGTGTTGTCTATTCCTTGGGAGATTAGATTGCACAGGTCTGTATCTCAAAATCATTTGCATGTGGCAGAAATGCATACTTACAACCATTTCATTCTACATTTAAAAACATTGATGACACTCTAGAAATAGCTTACAATACCATATCTATGTTGCAATACCATCTTTTTGATGTTGTCTGCTAAGTCTAGCTAATGAGACTGATGGTTGACCTTATTGTCCTTCACCTTTCAACGATCATAGCAAATGACATGTCCACACTTCATTGACAATTGGAGCTATTCAATATTTTACTTTATTTTGAGTATCCACATATCATTGAGCAAGCATAAGTAGCTGGTTAGAAAGCATAAGCATAGCCCTATAGATATAGGTACATCAACGGGCATCCTGGAGATAATAAGACCTATAAGTTTGATGAAGCTCCTTGTAATGCAGAGCCAACAACAAGATAGTGGAGTGTCCTTCTACTACCTTTCACAACTCTCAAACTTGACCCAAATGCTCAAAGGTGCTATCAACCTCCTAAGATGGTGTGATACACTCAATTTACTAAGATAGTGTTCCAATAAACTCCTTTTAGCAAGGTGGGTATCCAATCAAAGTTTGGTGCCAATTTGGCTTTAGGGACACTAAATGATTGATCGTGATTCATTATATCATATCATGCTACTCTGCTCATTGTAATCATGATCATCTTTATGATATATCATATATGACAAATTTGATATTTTAATTTCATATTACTATGTTTACTTTAAATGATTATCATTATGTTACTATGTTGAAAACTTGAATGTTTAATAGTTCTAGTTTGTGTATTTCAATTTGGTATGTAACTTAGTCATTCAATTGGTATGTTGAACATTTCAAGTTATAGATGTATAGTATGCAGTCCCCCCCCCTCCCCCGTACCCCCGCCACTATCCCCCTGCCATCCCCCTGCCGTCCTGAAATTGAGGCCCTTTTTTTTCCTGCACCCGAAACTCATCTCGGCGTCCCCCTATCCCAAGATACCCATGTACCTATGCTTCATTGGATATACCCAGACAAATTCAGAGTCCTAGGTATAAACCCTAAGTATACCTAGGAAGGAGTGGACCCAGGACCCTAAGTATGGTTTGGTATGGGCATATCCATAGAAATGGGCAAACCTAGTTACATATGTTATTCTACATAAACAAGAAAATCTAGTAACACAGGTTATTGATATAAATGCTCACTCATGCTCTTGTTTGCACTTGTTTTGAAGTTTAAACACTTAATGTTCTTATAGGGAGATGCAGAGTTTAATTGTTGTTCAGCACTTGCCCCAAATATTTTAAATGTTCTTTATGATCTCTATTTTTCTTTATGTGCGCATTTGGTGGACATTACCAGTACCTAACTCTTACATGTGTGCGAGTACTTCATCTTGATTATTTTTCTATCATGTACAATGAATTTTTTGTTATCAACTTTCATTATTACATTTAGTTATTTGGTCTGTATCTTGTGGTTTTGATGAACTTTGATGTCAATCTCAAGGTAGAATATCTATGTAATAACAAGAAAAATTCTATTAAGTTGTGAGTTGACCTTACACTGATAAATGGATGGAAAAATGCCTTATAGGCTTATAGCTATTTGATGAATACCTTCTTAGATTGATGGAATATTCTTGCAAGATTTTGATTAAGGTCCTAGTTACATTAGCATTATGATGACTTATGACTTATGAGCAGTATATGATTATGATTCAACTTCTGGCATGGAAAAATAGAATACTAACAACATGTATTTCTTCTTCTAGGCACTTGAAACTATGGATGAATCTGGAGCTGGTACCACAGTCCATATATCATTTTGCTCATCATGTTCGTATAGGTGCATTACAATGGCTGCAATCGTATAACCATTTAGACAATTAATGTTTTCCAAAACTCTTTGAAATTGATAAGGTAGTTTTTATGAAAAGGGATGAAATGCGTATTAACCATAGAGATTTCTTTTAAATAAAATGCCTTTGTTGTTCCTAGGAAACTTTGTTTTAAGAATGTTAACTTATGCTTTAGAATTTGCAACAAAGATAGTTCTATTTTACAAGTGTAAACAAAACACTGATGTATAAATTTTTTATATAGAGTAAGTTAAAAGCTAAAAACTCATGCCGATTCTTTATTTGGATTAGCATTATTGTAGAGTTAGACCACAGACACAATCCTAAGTAGACACAAAGATGACTATACCAAAGAGCCTTACCCTACTTGAAGAAATTACTTTTATATTAAATTACTTAGGGATTTTGAGAAATATTGATTTATTAGAAAGAGAAGCATATTTTTTCAGCACATTAGAAGGACAATATTGCATTTGAAGAATGTGTTTCTTATTGTATTGTTTTAAACAATCACAACCATTAGTTAAAATAGGAAAATTTTCATTTATAATGGCTTTCATATTTATTTTTTCATTTTATAGTTGGATGAAGTGTGTTGATAAGGTACTGGTCCATTTTATTTTTATTATTTTACATCTATTTAGCTTTTTATTGGGTGAATCCTGATTGGACCCAAACCAGGGTCAATAGCTAGTGTGGACTGATCTAGGCTTGCCTAGGTTTATGGGTGGGCCTGGTATCATAGTATGGTAGTAATGCTCATTGTTTGGCCTAGAGTAAGACCCTGGGTGAACCCTGATCAGATACTAACCAGGATTATACCCATCCCAGACTGGTTCAGATTTGGTCAGAGTTCTAGGCAAATCTGGTGTCATGCAATGGTACTAATTTCATTGCATACCTTTCTATTTCTCAACATCTATATTACAAGGTATGCTATAAAATTACTCCTGTTAAGTGATACCAGTGAGGAAAAAATCTACGAATTATAAACCCCTAATAGTGGATATTGCGTCAATGCATAGCACTGGGTAGACACCTTATTGGGATTCTTGTCTCTTCAAAGGACCATATGCCTAAATAACCACATTTCCAAGAAGTTTGGAAAAATCCCAAATTATTCACTTAGATTGATGCTTTTGGTCGACATTTTTCTTGACAACTATCTCATCTTTGCTAAGATAAAATACATTTATTAATCTGGCAAAGTGGACATATGGAATATAGAGGAAAAACTAGGAAAAAATACTTGGACAAGTGTGACAAGCCGAGTTGAGGTAAATGATAAACCATACTAGCATTCAGCAGAATTGAAATTAACTTGGCAAACCAATTACTTGTGATTATAATTCATTTACTTGGATTTAGCTGGGAAAAACTTTAGATATAAAAAATACAAGTTTCCCAACCTATGCAGTCCAATTTACTATTTTAATTTGTCTTAAAATTAGAGCCAGACCTGAGATACATTGCCCTCTTGAGGGTCCATAGGTAGTAGTGCTTCTTGCACATTCCCTATTGTGATACAGAGTGTGGCATAGGGGTGGATCACCCACCAGGCTCAAATTAAGGCCTTTGAGGCCACATGAGCTTCCATGGTGCATGCCATTTCTCAAAGGAATGCCACAGTTTGAGATTAACTTATCAGTAGAAAATTCATTGAACTTATGTTTTCAACTTCAGTTGAATTCACTAAGGCCATATGTGTTAAATATTGTAGACTGCCTTTTATGTCTTTCTGAGATATATCATCTAAATGGACCTAAATAGATCAATTGGAGATCATGTAATGTAGCTTTAATATGATGAGTAGAAATCACAGTCTAGCTTTTTTCCAGGTATTTTGTGAATTTATATTCAAGATCATTTGATAAGTAGCATGAACAATATCATTACAGAGGCATCTCATTCCCTCATATTTTGGATCTCTCAGGCACTATGAATTTGGACCACATCTTTGAGAATTATGACAATTTGATTATCAAGATTAGACAAATATTAATACAATCATGGACAAGTTTAGAAAATTTTGAGACCATTGAGAAAACTTTGGCCCAAATCTGATTTAATCAATCCAACAAAGGATGCTTAGTAACAAGAATATCTTCTATACCATTAGGACTTGAGTAGTTTAAAACAAAAAATAAATTCCCATCCATAATAATCTTAGATCTACAAAAGCCACATGAATCTTTGTGATATTGCTATTAGGATTCAACTATGTAGTTTTTTTAGTCAAACTCATTGACCTGTGATTCATGAGTAGTGGTTTACATGAACCCATCTCTCATGAGAATGAATGGAACACTTAGCACTCATTGGCTCTAGGTGATGCTAACAGAGGTGAAGCACCGGGACTTCCCGGGAGGTCATCCATCCCAATACCACTCTAGCTCAAGCGCGCTTAACTACGGAGTTTCCTCCATGGTTAAACCCACTCTGCTTGCATCACCCATCCCAGTACTACTCCAACTCGAGCGCCCTTAACTATGGAGTTTCCTCCATGGTTAAACCCACTCTACTTGCTTCCTCATTTGCAAAACCTTCACCAAGTGTTGTGCCTTATGAACCATCGATTAGAAATCCCCTTAAGCTCATCAATTGATGAGCTTAAGGGGCTTTCTAATCGATGGTTCATAAGGCACAACACTTGGTGAAGGTTTTGCAAATGAGGATGCAAGTAGAGTGGGTTTAACCATGGAGGAAACTCCATAGTTAAGTGCGCTTGAGTTGGAGTAGTACTGGGATGGGTGACCTCTCGGGAAGTCTTGGTGCTTCACCTCTGTGAGCATCACCTAGAGCCAATGAGTGCTAAGTGTTCCATTCATTCTCATGAGAGATGGGTTCATGTGAACCACTACTCATGAATCACGAGTCAATGAGTTTGACTCAAAAAACTACATAGTTGAATCCTGATAGCAATATCACAATTTGACTTGCTGTGGAAAATATCTCCTACTTATCAATTGATGAGCTTAAGGGGATTTCTAATGAATGGTTCATAAGGCATAACACTTGGTGAAGGTTTTGCAAATGAGGATGCAAGCAGAGTGGGTTTAACCATGGAGGAAACTCTATAGTTAAGCGTGCTCTAGATGGAGTGGTACTGGGATGGGTGACCTCCCGAGAAGTCCTAGTGCTTCACCTTTGTGAGCATCACCTAGAGCCAATGAGTGCTAAGTGTTCCATTCATTCTCATGAGAGATGGGTTCATGTAAACCACTACTCATGAATCATAGGTCAATGAGTTTGACTCAAAAAACTACATAGTTGAATCCTGATAGCAATATCACAATTTGGCTTGCTGTGGAAAATATCTCTTACTTATCACATGAATCTTGTATTATTTCTTGACACCAAACCCCATCTACAGATTTCCAATTTAGGGTTCTTGGAGCAACAACATTAGGGTCTGTAAGCACACAAATATTAATGATAAAAATCATCTGTTAAAGAAAAAACCATGTTTTAAATGATTGGCAATGGTGCCCTAACCTTGTGCAAAATATCTAGATTTGAAGACTCTAGTGGTGACTCGGGAAGTATAAACCAGATATGTTGCAGGGACAAAATGCCCTGAATAGGTTAAAAATGAGGCTTCCATGGATAGGCCAATAATAGACTCATCCCAACCAAGAAGAAAGGCTTTTTTAAAGCATATTCTCTATATTCAAATGAATTAAAAAACTAACCACAAGAATAGAGGAAGACATTACCTGATAGTACATAGTTCCAAACCTCTTACAATGGATCCGTTTGTGAAGTCTAGAAAGAAAATGATTCTCTCCCCAAACCTTAATGAAGACTACGTATTTATAGAGATCTTTCACCTTTGTATTCAATGGATCCATGTATGTATCGAGAAACAAAGAAGAAAACCAAGCTTTATTTGAAACAAACAAATTTCTATCCCAAACAACCTCTGTAGGAATTCTCTTATAGGCCTAATCCTAGCCATTTACCAAAACTCTTCACCAGTGGACTTATTAGTTCAATTTAATGATGGGGATGGTCCTAATATGGTTCAAGAACACTGATTCAACAACTAGTTTCATCTCCTCAAGTCCGTACTATAGAGTACTAGACTTGCCACACTTTTCCCTTGTAGCCCTTCCACAAGTGACTTCTTGCTCTAACTCTTGATTAGTTGAGCACATGACTGAGAAAAGGATATTTTCTCCTCATTTGTGTGGCATGTTTGGGTTCAACACCCCATCATACAGTCTAGGATTTTCCCCATGTTTTCAATGAATATGCAAAAATACAACAATGGATTGAAAAGATGGACTTTGAAGCTCTCTCCACCATTATGCCAGCTAAATTACATACAAATATTGAATCAATGACCACCACGTGTACACAATTTGAGGCCACAAATTTCGTAATGGGTTCTATATAATTTGAATTTGGAAGCATGCATCCTCATGCTTTCCCTTACCACTAATAGTCTTAAGAAAATAAGAGCCACTTGTATGTGTGATTATGATATTGATAGCTGGCCAATGCATAATATTTTTTCAATGATCTATGGTTTTGTATCAAGAAGGTTGGTGCTTAGTTTATGTTTCCTCGGGGTGCAAATGAGGGATCTATACAAATTGTATTTTTAAAAAACTTGTTTGAAATAGGAGGAATGTGTCACATGAAATGTGATGGTATTTGTAAATAAATATTTGGCAATTGAAGACTCTTGATTTTATATTGAATTTCCTTCAACATTATTAGCCCATTGTTTCAAAAATTCTCTTCATTAAGTCTCAACATCCTTCGTTTGAGTAGGCAACTTATGCTAAATTGTGTAGTATCTATTTATGTTCAAATCTGCAATAAAAATAGAATCTTATAACCGTTCTTTAAAATTGTTTCCGAGTTCAAACCAATCAATGAGGTTTCGATTCAATCTTAAGCACAACACACCTCTTCATGATTTCATTAGTAAAATTCAATGATTCAAAAACTAAGATCACATCATAAAGTATGATCCTTGGATGCTATCGGCAACTTAACTCGATGTGTCCATAAATTAAGGAACATCCTTTCGCCAAACTCAACACATATCTTCATCTCAAACTGGGACTATTATAACCGATTAATGAATAGCACAATTCTTAAATACTTTCAAAACCAAAAACATGATAATGCACTTATGGTTTTAGTAATGAATAAAATATATTCCAACCACTAATAAACTCCTTTGTCAATGTTCAGATTTCCTGTCACTTCGAAACTCTGACACTATGCATCAACTTATAAAATCAAAATAGAATTTAAATCTTTAGGAATCGGTTGCCAATAATCTTCAAACAAAACTGATACCTTAAGCATAAATGGTTCTCAGTTATCAATTTTTAATAAATTTCCAAACTCCCATCTTAAACCGATTCAACAAACTTTGAATTAGCCTTCCCTGAAAAATTGACATCAAAACCAACTATAACAGATACCTACAAATTCAAAAAGAATCATTTTGAATAGTAAACAGTTTCATTAAAATTCTGTTCCATAAATTAACTCATTTCTCAATCAAAACATAAACTTTGAAACTGAAATACAATGAAAATAACTCTGAATGCATCTTCGGTCTATAACATTTTTTTTTAAAAAAAAATTAGCATTGGTCTCAATTTCGACCAATGCTATGATCAGTTTCTACCAATGCTTGGTCAAAATTTTGACCATTGGGTTAAAAAAATTGACGGGATTGCCATACTTTCCACCAATCCAATGGTTAAAATTTTGACCATTGGGAAAAAAATTGACGGTGATGTCATGCATAGTATGGTCGAAATTGACACCATGTATTGGTAGAAATTTCGACCATTGCATGGTCTCAATTTCGACCATTATAAAAAAAAAATGATGGCGATCCTCATAATTTTAAGCATGAGCTATAGTCAAAATTTTGACCTGTATTTTGTTCAAAATTTTGACCAATAATAAATACGTAGAAAATTTGACAAAAAAAGAATGATGAAAGTTTTGGTTGTGAATTCAACCAATTACTGTCGAAAATTCGACCAATTTTCATCGAAATTTAAAGTCAAATTTAGTAGTGTTTCTTCCTTTACCGATTATGTGTGTGAGACTAATGACAACTTATAAACTAATATTTAAGGTGAGTTACTGAGAGGGGAGGGGTGAATTAGTAACCCACCTTTTCATAATCCCAAAAACCTAGTGTAAGTTCAAGTTGTCACTTTACCAAAAAAATTTCCAAAGGGGTTGAAAATGAGTATAAAAATCATAATATTTTTAAACACTAATTTTCATTAACCTTCAAAATGTTGCTCAAAATTGATTTTGGGTCAACAATTTTTTTCCTTGATCATCCCTCCCTCTTTGAGGAAAAATGAGCTCCTGTACTCATTTTAACATTAGATCAAACAACCAGAGCATTAAACGTCATGGCGCCCATTCTTGCCTCTGCCCTATTTTTTGAAATCACTCATTATGATGTTGCAGTGGCTAGGTTGGGGTCTTCCACTTCTAGTGCAGTTCCTCCTACAGTAGCCGTAGGTGCTTGTTCGAGGTCTATCATGCCTGGTGCTCGCCCTGCAGCTGTGGTTGCTGCTTGTTTGGGGTCTACCATGACTGGTGCTGCTCTTGCTTTAGGTAGGGCTGCTCATTCAAGGCTCCCTATTTTGACACCTAGTGGTGCTCTTTCAGTTAGGTCCTCTGCTATTTCTTATGCATATGTGGCAGCTTTTGAAGCCGGTCTCTGTGGAGCTTCCCCTGTTGGGTGTGGGGGCTCCCGGTCTTCCCCTTTTGTGTTGTCCTTTCCTGTAAGTGATCATGTTGTCGCTAATCTTGATTCTAATACTGCCAATGAGATTTCTAAAAATGTGGAGGATTTCTCATCCAAGTCTGCAATCTTTAGATTTAGGGGTTTTTGGCCCTCTCTCTCAGATTTGCATACTTGGATTTCCCAAAATTGGGAACCCAATTTAACTGACACTGTCCAGATTTACCCTATGGAAAAAGGTTTCTTTATTGTTAAATTTGAAAATGTTATAGATAGAAATACCATTATGTGTGATTGTTGTTTCATTTGGGATCGATGCCCCCTGCTGGCCAAACTGTGGCATCAGGGGTTTGATCCTCTTACTAAGTCATTCAATGTTGTTCCCTTATGAGTGAGACTACCGAATCTTCCCCTTCATCTTTGGCTGGATTTTGTTTTTGAATCTGTGGGGAGGGCTCTTGGGGTTTTTCAAATGGTGGATTCAGACTCCTTTGATATTCTTCATCCCAGGTATGCTCGTATTCTTTTGGATATTGATGTGTCCAAGGGGCTCCCTGAGAAGATCACTTTGGCTTCTTCTTTGGGCTCTTGGACCCAGAATCTTGACTATGAAGGAATTCCTTTTCATTTTAGGTTATGCCATAAGACTGGGCATCTGGTTGCTCGATGTTCCTCACATAAGGCTAAAACTAAGAAACCATCTTCTTGGTGGGTGGGGGCTTCTGCCCACCATTATACAGTTGTTAAAGCCTTCATGGATGAGGTTGTGGCTACTTGCCATTCTTAGATTGATAATGCCTTGGATGATGCTACTGGTGTTGTCCCTATTGAGGATTTGGTACAGATTGTGGTTGTTGTCCCTTCTAGTGTTGTTCCTGACCGGACTGTTGATGGAGTCATGGGTTCTATTATTTCTCTTGTTGTCTCTGGTTCTAATGATGTCCTAACTACTGGGGCTATGCAAGCTATTGTCTAGGCTTCTCCAGGGAGCATTCGAGGGAATGGTAGTGGTGCTATTCCTTCCAATACTGTGGATTCTTTGGCTTGGTAGAAGGCTGCTGGAAAGGTGGAGGATGGATGGACAACATTTAAGGGAAAGAAATTTAAATCTTCCATGCCTTCTTTTGATATGAATTTACGTTCTCATAAGGATGGACAAAAATGGAAATCTTGATTGCCCTTTGTTTTTTTCTGTTGTTTCACTTGGTAGGAACTATGGTTTGTTCCTTTGGTTTGTTTGGTGGGGCACCACAGTTGTATTGGTCTTTTATTGCCATATCTTTTTAATGCTCTTGTACAAGGTTTTGGGTCCTTTCAAAACCTGATTTTACGTAATCAAAACATTAGATCAATATTTTTTTGATAAATTGTATTCCTACTAAATCACTTGGTATGATTTGAAAATCACCCTACCTGAACTCAACCTATTATAATGGAATGTTTTTTATTCATCATATTCTTGAGTATTGTATCAATGATCTAATATATAAGGGTAACAACATGCCAAACCTCAATTATGTACTCAGTAAATATTCCAAAAAAGTAAATGCATTTAACCAGTGACAAGAAGCATTGCAAAAGTCTTCTTCATTAAGAACTCATGCAACTTGAGATACAATGACATGTTGAGCCCAAATGCATTATCACCCACTTTTGTGGTAATTGTGTATAGACCATATTAAAAATCTCTTGTTCTCTATTTAATATCTAAAAAAATTATTTTGAAAAATGCAACCATACCTTATCTCCCACCTAGAATTAAGGAGAGACGTGACTTGATAATTTAATTTCTTGTACTATGTAATGGTTAAGATGCAAAGCTTCTAGTTAAAATTGGTTATGTTTTGTTGTATATTTTGAACAACAAAACATACACAATATTAACGAGAAGCTTTTCATGTTAATCTAGTTGACAATGGAAAATTAATCCCAACTATTTAATGATTTTCTACAAGATCTCATGATTTTTGTTGCTAAATTTTGTGAATCTTCTTAACAAATAACATTGCCTTATTACTATTATTTGTATGCATGTGGTGATGCTTAATCTAACAAAGGCATCTAAAAAAATATGTTTTTCTACATTAATGATGTTAATGGTTGAAAGTCATGATAATGCTAGAATGAACTATTTCATCCAACCATAAAAAGATCAATTGTGTAAAATAGAAGGGGATTGGTATCTCCTATTGGTTAGTGCGCAATTATTATTGTAAAGAAGGATTCAGTTTTCTAAGGTTGGATTTGACCGATAGATATAAGAAGCTATTCATTTTCATTTCTCCCAAAAGACTTTCCATAAAATCTTGTGTCTCTTATATCTATTGATACTTTCAATTATTTCATTATAGTTGCTAAAGTTTCTATAGGATTTGAGCAATACAAATCCACAAAACCCGAAGATCACCTGCATACAAAAACCTGTTACAAGGAAGTAGAGACAAGAAGAGGGCAAGGGTTTGACTCAAAAATATGAAGAAGAAAATATCCTCAATTAATGAATGAATAAAATATACAATGGATCAACCTTATAAAGGAGATCGAAAGCCTTGAAAGGAAAACCCTAGTGCATGTAATAATTAGTTAAATTGTTACAAGACTAATGCATGCAAGTTTATATTTAAAACAACTAGTGCATAAGTTTAAATCAACTAGTGCATGTGTGTTTAAATATAAACAACTAAAAATAAAAGTGTTGACATCTTAAGAAGGGAGTAACGTTAATTAATATAATTAATACTTTACTCTAACACACCCCCTTAAGATGAGCAACAATGCAGCTACAAACAATGCAAGAAGAAAGAAAAGGAAACTACAGTGCTGAAAGCATAAAAATGGGTCCTGGCAACATGGCCTGATGAGGTACCCAACACAACCAAATCTCTGTAAAATGGAGAAATAGAGAAAACCCAATGGGAAAAAAGCCCTACTCCAAAAAGAGATAGAAAAATGCAAAAAAAGAAATGGCTCAAGAGACTCTCTCAAAACCATAAGTACAACTAGCCCCCCCATGAGAGAGGGATGAGACACCAAATCCCCCCTAGAATGATGGAACCCCTGTGGAAATGATCGAGCCAATGGAACTCCAATGATGAAGAAATAAAGGCACATAACAAGGAAACCCCTGAATGAGAGGTGAAACTGGAAGGCCTAACTGATGCTCAAAGGAGAATGCATGAGACTCCTGTAAGGGAATCTCCAATGAAGGTGGACCAATAGATGTGCTGACACTATCATGAAAGAGGAGATGAATGTCCTCTGTAGAATCCTCAACAAGTGCATTTGGTGGCTTGATGAATGGAGATGGAGGGTCAGGCTGTGCTGAAGAAGAATCCTGCTAAAGAGAAAAGACCTCAACAAGATGCAATCTGGTAGTCATAGCAGTGATCTCGGGAACAATACAAAGGTTCAAGCAACTTGACTGCACCACATGATGCTCTCGTGAAAGAGGAGAGTTGTGCTCTGATAATGGAGATGGTGGACCAAAGTGTGAGAAGGTGTAGAGATGAGTGGAATGATCAACTGTCCCTTTAGCAATAATGCCTCCTGTCGTACTATCCTGAATGAAGATTGAATCTGTAGTGAACTCAACTATCTTCCCCGATCCACTGTGTATAATCTGATAAATCAAGAGAAGGTTTATAGACAAAGATGGAACATATAATATATCATTGAATGTGCCATCCTGAATGCCTACTGAACCTTTCCTGCAGACTGTCAAGACATTTTTATTCCCCATGAGAATATGAGGAATGGGAGAAGCCTCAATAGTAGAGAAGACCCCTTGAGAAGATGCCATATGGTGAGAAGCACCTGAATCCAGCATCCAAGGGACCTGTGAAGGGGATGCAATGGATGCCCATAATGCATGACCCTTTCCAAAATCCTATCTAGATGTCGAAGATGTGGAAGAAGACTGAAAAGAAGACCCCTATGAGGTAGAAGAGGATGGAGAGAAAACAGTGCTCTTCTAAAGAAGAGCTTGCAAATCAGCAATCTATTTTTCATAGCCATCAAATCTCTTCTAAAAATAATGTGACTCATCATGAGGTCCCTTCTGACAATAGGAACATGTAGGTCTCTCAGTCTTCTATTTCTCCTTCTTAGAAGAAGATGGTGGGCTAGTAGAGTGCTGAGAAGAGGAATCTGATATCTGCTTCGGCTTCTACTTCTGCTTGCCGTTGGATGGTTGGGCAACCAATGCCTGGTTCTTTGATCCTATTTGAGATACCAACTAAGTAATTTTGGCCTGATCTCTAGTCAAACAATCACAAAACACCTCAAAAGTGGGCATGGTGAATGTAGGTCCCAAAGCATCCGTGGTGGAATGAAAGGTAGAAGAGAAGATCTGAAAGTTTCCCCTAAGCTTAGACAGAATCAGATAAATGCACTCTTTATCAGTCTTTTTCTTTCCACATCCGTGTAACAAAGATCTTTGTTGTTTGAACTTCATTAGAAAGTCATCAATAGAGGGAAAAGAATCAGGTACAAGAGAGGTAAGCTCTGCCTCAATCTGAAGTGCTCTGAACTCATTCACTGTACCAAACAAGGTGTTTAGCTTGGTCCACATAGCTAGAGGGGTATTGCACCCATCAAGATGAAACTGTAAGTTGTCTGATACCTATAAAGTAATCAACCCCATAGCCTCATCCATCTTGTTTGGATGTTGTATGATCTCAAAGGGCCTCTGTAATACTGGTTGCATTGCATCTAGACAAGACCAAAGCCCTTTTGAATGGAGAAGTCATGTCATCAGGGTTTTCCATGTGTGATAATTATGTGGGGTTAGAAGTTCTAGACAAGAAGAGGTCTTGGCCATATTTTTTAGAAGGGTTTTTTTTATTTATAAATATCTAGTTTAACTGATAGAAACAAGAAAATAACACCCCCCCACAATCCAAATATCGAACCCCTAAGCCTAGAATGATATGATTTATCAAGAGAAGAGCAAAAAAGATTTAGATCTAAATCTTGTGTACCTTGAAAATTTTTTGATGAAAATAGGAAGAAATTTGGATGTTTCTCGAGAAGATCATTTTGACACTTCTTCCGGATTGAAAAACGGAGCTAATTTGAGCAAATTAGCCCCCTCAGAATGCAAGAAAGAGAATCTAGCTTTGACAAAAAAAAATAGTAAGTTAGATGACAAAAAACACCAAATTAAGTTCCATGAGAGCATCAGGCTCGGAACCATCTTTCCGGTGATATCTTTTTTGCTCAATTTTGACATCGTATGCTCAAGTTATGAGCAAAATACCAACTAGTGCGCTAGAGAGCCCAAAAAATGGTGCAAAAAAGATGATGCATGCTGATGTCATCAAATGACGGGCTTAAATTTGACGGCCAAATGGCTTTTTCCGCCCAAAAAAAAAAATCAAAATCACATGCGCAACTCGGGATCCATGCCAAGCCTTTCAAATTTTGCCTCGATTTGCATGCCAATTTTTTTGGTCTTGATTTGCTTATTGAACAACAAAATTTTTGTCTCATTTTGTGTGTCAAACAGAGAATTTTTTCCTTGAAAAATGTACCATTCCGTACAAATTCTACCTTGGGAAGCATGTTAAGCTGTTTGGTACCAAAAAAATACCCCAAAATGCAAAGTTCTCCAAATTTGACATGTTTTATATCAAAATAGGGGTTTTTGGGTGCTACGAGCTCAATGGTGCGGTTCATTTGAGATCAAAGTGCACCAAAATTTAGGGATCCCCTAATTTCAATAAACAACAAAAAAGAGCCCTATGTTGAAACAGATGAATTTGTAATTTCTGAATCCTTCAAACATGAACAAGTTGTAGCAGATTAGGCTCTGATACCATGTGGGATTTGAGCAATACAAATCCACAAAACCCGAAGATCACCTGCATACAAAAACCTATTACAAGGAAGTAGAGACAAGGAGAGGGCAAGGGTTTGACTCAAAAATATGAAGAAGAAAATATCCTCAATTAATGAATGAATAAAATATACAATGGATCAACCTTATAAAGGAGATCAAAAGCCTTGAAAGGCAAACCCTAGTGCATGTAATAATTAGTTAAATTATTACAAGACTAATGCATGCAAGTTTATATTTAAAACAACTATTGCATAAGTTTAAATCAACTAGTGCATGTGTGTTTAAATATAAACAACTAAAAATAAAAGTGTTGACATCTTAAGAAGGGAGTAAAGTTAATTAATATAATTAATACTTTAATAGTTTCAAATATGCAAATAGTCGATCTTATATGAATTCACCTCAACTCTCAATATAAGTGTATGTCTTTCTTAAAAAGGATGTTTTAAGTTAAACTTTTAAATAATGTGCATAATCATGTAGTTGATAATGTAAAACCCACCCTAGTGAGAACTATTTTATACTACTATGAACATTGACAATTATGCTTGATTCTTTATTTGGAAATATTTGCACTTTTTGTTTTGTTCAATGAAGTTTGATATTTTGATTGGTCAAATATCTTAAAATTTACATAAATGATTATGATTCTTATGTCTAATTTGGTTACATTAGACACATGTGATGATATGTTATTGATATGCTTTGGTTATAGTACATATGCACATTTTATTAAATGAATTCAAAGATGTGTGTGAGAGTTTTGAAATGATAAGTTAAATCAAATTAAAGACAAAAGGACTATGTCATTTTTGGCATAATTGATGATGGTATAGTGAAGGTACATATTTGGTGATTGTGATGATCAGTTATTATTTTGTCATTGATGTCAAGTATTGACCTAGTGTTCTTAATGTGTTTCCAAGTATGTGAGAAGGATGAAAAGTGCGGTTCAAGTAGTTCTAGTGGTTTTGATTCTTAAGGGAGACTTGGGGATGCCTCTGGCTGATAACTGTATAATCACAACTATTGATTCTATGATTTGAGAAAGTTATGGTTGATTGAAGTGTGACAGGGAAACTACTAGAATGTTCATTGATTGGTAACGAGTGTTTTGATTGGTTTATCAAATCTATGATGTTTCAGGTGGCATGGTCATAGTATTATGTTGTTGATGCTATGATGAGCTTATGGTTACAACTACAACCAATTTGGTTGACTAGTTCGTATGTTTTGTGGCTACATAAGTTATTTCAAGTGATCAGTGACAGTGTTGTTGTGTTACTGATGGTAGATTTTCTATTGGCAATCAGTGATCGTATGGTTATGAAAAATTTGTGTTCTAGCTATTATGTTGATGTGTCAAATTTTATTTAAGGTGATGATTTTTCATTACATTGATCGAGGTGGATCATTTTATCAAGATGAAGGATGAGTTGGTCAAAACATGTTTGACTATTCTTGATAAAATTAATTGTTTGGATCTATCATGTGGCTGACTTGTTAGGTAAAGATCTTTATTATATTGGGACATGTGTTTTGGCATGATCTATCTAGGCACAAATATTGGAATAGTGATTTCAATGTGTTGGAGAAGGTTTTAAGTCAATGAAATGTTTTAGGGCTTGAGCAGTGATATTTATATCATGAAATTAAATATTTTTGTGTGTAGATTGTGATTGTGAAGGTGTGGTGAAGCCAAGGTATTCCAAATTTATCTGAGGACATGTTGTATGCATTTCAAAGGATCTGATGAAGAAAAGGAGTTTATATTTTTCAGACTAATCTACTTGTTATATCCTAATAGTTATAGTAGGCTAAATCCCTTAACCGAGTAGATCCTAGCAGATATTATTTGTAAATCCTTTAACATGTTGGCACTTTAGCTAGGGTTTCAAGTCCCCTAACAAGGCTACTCTTAATAGGTTAAAGCTCTTAACAGGGTGTTACTGAATAATTTTTCCTTTTTAAAATTAACTTGGTTGATTCTCACAAATATGGGAAAACAATTATAACACTAATAATTGAGTTTCTATGACATAAAACTCTCTGCAGTTTTTCAAGGTGAAGCTACCTTGCTAGAAGTTATTCAATCCAATTTTATTGCAAAAGAATGTAATTCAAGGGTATTTTTAACCACAAAATACAAAGGCATAACACTCAATTCAGCACTATGAATAGAATGTTCAATCTTAAAAACCATTCAAATCTTATGAAAATAATCAACCACATGACTAGGCCTAAGATCATTCAATGACTTCTCTTTGTTTATTTAGTTTAAAAAGAAACACATATGATAAAATAAAGCACCTTCACATAGAATCTACTTCAGTAGGAAGATAAACTATATGCATTAATGAACAATAATATCCACCACTCAGATAGCCTTGTATTAAAACCATAGGATTCTATATATGTTTTATCACATAGGTTTATCAAACAAAAGCATAGATATCATAAATTAGTTTTTGGTATCATAGAGAGCCGACCTTCAATTAGTTTCAGGTTTAAACATATATAGCCATGCAGGGCTAGAATTGACCATAGTCAAAATTACTCCACCAGGAGTAGATAGTTTATCAGATATCATAAGTAACTAAACTACTCAAAGCATAACAGAAAATAAAACTAAACTATGGCACCCAAAACCCACTAAGCTTTGTCAGGATTCCATGGCCCCTAATATTTCTCTGACGAGATAGAGATTAGTCGAGAAGCCTTCCAATTTTTGTACGTGGAGGTAAATGCAGAGATAATCTATTGATGTGGCAATCTGAGGTATGCAATCCTCTATTTCCATACTTCTTTTTCTTTATGAATCTATGTGACCTTTTCAACATGCATCTCCAAGTGTTTCTGATTAATTATCAACATAGACTCCATGTGGGAAATCTTGTAGAAGTCTTTTATAGCCAGTGTTTTTTCCTCCTTCAGCTCATCGAATTTATCCTGCAAGTCTTTAACAACTTCTTCACCCAACCTGACTGGCTTTTCTTATGTTTCGACACATTTCTTATCAATCCACTTCATGTACCCTTGACTGATATCCTTTATGATTTCTAATTCTTTGAGTAAATCTTTGATCAATAACCACATTTCTCCATTCAATGCATTCTTTTAATACATAGAGAATTTTTTCGTCCAACCCCTGGACTAGTCATTCTACAAGAAAATTTTGCAAGCCATATTTATGCACTTCTTCCATCTACGAGACCTCTTTGGTCCAGTTGTCTTTCTCATTTTTCTAAGACTCTATGTTTGACTCAAGCTTCTTGGTTACATTAATGGCTACTTTATAAATATTCATTCAAACAATTGATGCATTTTATTACTTCAATCTTGACATGTTCCACCCATTCTTCAAATGATTTAGTGATTTCTCTATTCCTCTACACCTGGTCCAAGAACTTTTGATTGACCAGGGATTTTATGTCAATTGAGGTGAGCATTTCATTTAGGGGAAAAGGTTTAGGAAAAAACTATATCTACTATTTTTTTCATGAAATTTTTAATGGTTAAGGGCTTTGGTAACCGTTAACCTCATTTTTTCTAGATTTAACAACCAACTCTGTGCAATGAGGGAGTTGTATTTCTTCCTTCCCTCTTCATATATGTGGAATTCTTCTTCAAAGGTCCAGGGTTCATAGGGTTCCTTATGAGGAATTCTCAGGGCTTCTATAATTGTCTCCCTACTAACCTTTACCATAATTTATCCTGAAGCATTTCTGATACACATATTTTTGACATCGTATCTATTAGTACATTCTAACACTAATTAAGGGCATAGTAGGATAGGCAGAAAATATGTAGCCCCCAACAATCCACTATTGACTAACTTCTTAGAAAATGACCCATCTCGAGCATTTATGACTCTTTCATTCAATTTCATCACGCTTACATTCACTAGTGAGGTATCACAAATTTTAGGAAGGGAGATAAGAAAATGGGATCCCTTTTCAACTTTGGGGAGCTTAGGCTGAAATAGAGGCATTTCAAGAAAAATAAAATAAAACCCACAACACATAGTAACCAAACTTCCTTTAGAGAAACCACAAACTAAAAATCATAAGAGAAAAGGGGTTTACTCACCGATTTATTGTGCATAACACTCCTACAATCCCTTACCAAATTCTTGCTACTTCCGCTCTTCAGAACAACTGATGAACAAATGATAATGAAAAGACTACTATTGATGATCAAAGTTGGTGAAGATTACACACATATTTGGTTAGAACAAAATAAAAAATTCACTTGTGTGGGAGGGTTTTTGATATGACAGATTACAGTCTTTTTATTAACTCCCCTGTCAAATCAACACATTCTTCTGGCTTTCAATGACCTTATCTGATGATCATACTTTTTATAATGATGACCCATATAGTACTGTGAGCTGTCAGCTACCTTTTATCATGTCATGGTATGGCTACGCTATCCCATCAAATGTGGTGGCTTTGGAATTTATATTAACTCCTTTGAGAACTCAGGTTTGATAACTTTAAAATAATTTTCCTGTAGGGATTCAATTATTCAAACATAATATTTCATTAATTAGACCTTCAAACTTGAACTTGAACTTTGGAAAGTTCAAGGTTCAAGTTTGAATTTTATATATTATTGAGTAAAAGATCGACAACCTAAAGACTATGACCCTTTTACAATTCCTGACAACAGTTGAACTTGAACTTGAACTGACTTAAGGAAAACAAGGTTCAACTTCAACTTCAACTAAGACATTTACCTAGACAAAACAACTAACCGTGAGAGAAAAGAATAATACAAGTGTAACACAGGGATAAAGTTAAATCCCACAACTGGGTGGCACCTAACAATGTCTTTTGTAAACTCCTAACAAGGTTAATCTCCTAATAGGATGTACTTCAGAAGAGTACAAAATTTATGAGTCTCATCTCACACATAGTTTTCACTCTTTTGGGTTTCCATAGGAAAATTCATTGTGTTATGTGTTTCATGATTTATGGTGTATGTGTTTATTTGTTTCAAGTTTCATTATGCTTATCAATCAGTAAAACAATGAATGTTATCATTATGTTAAAGAAGTTAAAAAGTATCAGATATTTATATTAGTGATTCACCCCCCTCCCCTCTGAGTAATCTTTGGACCTTTGGGAATAACAATTAGTATCAAAGTCTTGGTCCTCTTTGAGGAGAAGATTATTAGTGTGAGTTCAAGATCTAAGAATGATGAGTAAGGAAGGTCCTAAGTTCACAAGGGAGAACTACTCGGTCTGGAGTGGTAGAATAAAACTTTATCTAAAAGGTATGGGTAACCAGTATTGGAATCATGTGGTTACTAAGTATGGTGTACCTAATGGGATTCTTAATGTAGATTAGATAAGAGAATACTAAAGATAGACAATTCATTGGAAGTACACCATTTGATGTAGAGTTTGCTGATTTCAAAGATCTTGAAACCGCCTATGATGTGTGGGAGAAATTGAAACTGTTATATGGTGGAGACAAGCATGTGTAGAAAGTTAAAGTTGACAACTTGAAGGGAAATTTTGATGACATGAGGATGGTTGAAGGTGAAAAAATTAAGAAGTATGGCCAAAGAATAAATAAAGTGGTTGTTGGATTACATAGAGGGGGGTGAATCAATAATCCTTGATTCTATGTACCTTAAAAAATTTCTCATATTAAACTCGGTCAAACACACTTCACTATAAATCTGTAACTATCTTTTGCATAATCATATCCTATGTGTTCTCTTTGTCTTCACTTTAATCCTTCACTTTCCACTAGCTTCAACAATTCATCAAACTCATATTTCTGATTCAAAATTCAACCTTTTCCTTCTTCAATGCATCATTCGGTGACTCATTAACCCTTCAATTTGCTAGCCTTTTTTCCATACAAATTAATCCTATATATAGACTTTGTTTTACCACTTAATATCCTTTATCATTTTTTATTTTGATTAATTTCAACCATTTTATCATCTTCATAAACTAATTCAATGAGTTTAGAGCTCGGTAAAATGTTTTATCATCACGTTGGAACTTGAACTTTCTTAGAACTTGTACCTTCTCTTTTTTCCACTTAAATTTTTACCATAGATCATCACCTTGAATTTGTCTAATCATAGATCACATTAACTAACTCTTCCTCATCATAGCTCATCATCAAATGTCATTTTGATCCTTATATTTAATTTTTGTTCCTTGCTCAATGACTAACTTATTTTCTCCAACTGAATTTTGGTTAACTATGCTTGATAATTGAAACCTTCTGCTCAGGGTCTTGACTTCCTTTCTCTTTACCAAAACTTACTTTCCTTTTACCGAATGACTTTTTCTTCTTGGTAAGAAAAACTATTTTACTTACCAACATGACTAATCTTCTTTACCAACTTCATATAATTAAATATTTGGTAAAAAAAAATTATATCAACATAACCTTAACATTGTCTAATCTGTATCAACTGCCCAATTAAGTTCTTCAAATTATCAACATTCCACTTCTTCTTCATTAACTCATTCAAAATTATATCATACTTCAAATTATATGGAAACTCAATATAAATCAGAAACTCAATTGCTTGACATCAATGACAAGATAATAACTAGTCTAATCCTTCTACTATCTTGTATACCTCTGATCTTAGTTGGTCTCCATGGAAACACTCATTGTCAATCTTCACTATTCAATTGATGATGGCACCACTTACTATCAATCTTTTTCTTTTACTCCCTCTGAGCTTTAACTTCTTCTTTCCTTGATCTCCTTCTATAATCAATTGTTTTATTCTCCCTCTTGGATATTTTATCTCTCAATAGATCTTCTCACTCTTATTAATCTTCTCCCCCTTTGACAACAATACCAAAGATGCATACTATTGAAAACTTTGTTCAGGCAGTAAATAATACCTTAAATAAATTGATTTCTCATTTCTTACATAAGCATTTTTCACAACTTCAGGAATCACCCAAAGAGTGAACACTCACAAAATAGATATTCTGATGAAAAATTGAATTTATGCAGCATGCATCTTGCCTTAGTGAATACTGGATAGGGGAAGAACATCTAACTTACCTCAGAGATACTCAAAAGAATCCTTTGGTAGTGGTTTGGTAAATATATCTTCTATCCACTCCTTTGAATTCACATGCTCCAATATAACATGCTTGTCTTGAACTTTTTCTCTCAAGTAATGATACTTGATAGAAATGTGCTTTGTCTTTGAATGTATCACTAGATTATTTGATATGTTGATAGCACTAGTATTATCATAGTAAATATTAACTGGATCAGTAATCTCCTCTTGCATACCTTTAAGTAGCTATTTGATCCACACAATGTTTGAACAATTCATAGCTATAGAAACATACTCACCCTTGGCAGTAGATTGTGAAATAGAACTTTGTTTCTTGCTTAGCCATGTCACTAACCTTTCTCCTAAAAAGAAAGCTCCTCCATGTGTACTTTTCCTATCATCAATGTTTCCAGCCCAACCAACATCATTGTATACCTTCAGATCAAAATCTCCTCCTTTCTTGTATAGTACACCGAAATCTTCATTCCCTTTCAGATATCTAAATATTGTTTTAATTGCAGACATGTGTTTTTCCTTTGGATTGGTAGAAAATGTAGCAACAATACCAATAGCATGAGAAATATCAGGTCTATTGTGAACAACATATTGTACCTTACCAACCATGGATCGGTAGAGTGTTTATTTACTTCCTTTTTTTTATCTTCCTTTAACAATTTACAACCAGTAGCCATCTATGTACCAACTATTTTTTATTCTTCCATACAAAATGTCTTTAGGATATCCTTGATATACTTTGACTATGTGATGTAGATCCCATTGCTCACTTGTTGAATTTTTAGTCCAATAAATAATTTTATCTCTCTTATCATGGACATCTCAAATTTCTTTATCATCTCTTCAACAAATGATTTAGATATTGATTCATTTCCTCCAAATATGATATCAAAAAAAAATTTAGTAATCAAAATCTTATCACTACTATCACATTTTAGATACAAATTGTTGTTTTCACTTGTCCTTTGAAATCCAATCCTGATTAAATATGAGTGTAATTTTTCATACCATGTTCGGGGTGTTTGCTTCAAGCCATAGAGTGCCTTATGTAGTTTACATACCTTATCCTTGTTATAATTCTCAACAAATCCTTCAGGTTGTTAAATGTAAACTTATTCTTCAAGAATTTTATTAAAAAATTCAGACTTAACATCCATTTGATAAACTTTGAACCCTTTATAGGAAGCAAGTCAAATTCTCACACCTTATAATCTAGCAACATGGGAAATGTCTCACCATAGTCAATACCTTCTTCTTGTGCATATCCCTTGCATACTAGTTTGTCTTTATTTCTGATCACATCTCCATTTTCATTTATTTTATTCTTGAAAATCTAGTTTGTACCAATAACATTCTTATCCTCAAGCCTCAGTACCATTGACCAAGTATTATTCTTTTCAATTTGATCAATCTCTTGTGTCATTGCATTAATCCAATCTTCATTTTCAAGTGCATCCTTGACTAGTCTTGGCTCAAATTCAGAAACCAAACATGTATTGTCTCTTAACTTACTTCTTGTCATGATTCCTGCATTCTAGTATCCAATGATTTTTCTCGGTGAGTGGTGTCTCCTCACATACTTTGCTAAAATAGGCTCAGTAGACTGTTCATCAGTATTTTCATCTCTCAGTTGAGGATCAACTGGTTCCTCGCTTTCTTCTTCTATCTTGGGTAAAGTACCAGAAATCCTTTCTTGTACATATACAAAAATTTGATAATCTTCTGGTTCCTTTTTGCTATCTTCTTTATTTCTTTCTACCAATTCATCAATCCTCACATTTTCACTTTCCATAATTTTGTTAGTAGCCTTATTCAAACATTTATAAGCTTTACTCTTTGTGGATTATCCTAGGAATATACCTTCAACTCCTTTAGAATCAGACTTTCCATTCCTAGCATCTTTCATAATATAGTACCTACTTCCAAAAGTTTCAAAGTAGCTAACATTTGGTGTATGCCCATACCAGAGTTCATAAGGGGTTTTTTTTGTACCTTTCTTCAATTTTACTTGGTTGAGAGTGTAGACAATAGTATTAATAGCTTCTCTCCAAAATGTTTGTACAACCTCTTTTTAAATCAATAATGTTCTAGCACAATCAACTATTGATTTTTCCTTCTTTCAGCTATGCCATTTTTTTGCGGAGTCATCAGTGTAGATACTTTACAATAAATTCATCAAAGATAAATTCACCTCCTCTATCTAATCTTAAGCATTTCAGCTTCTTACCTATTTCCTTCTCAACTCTTGCCTTGTACCATTTAAAAATTTGGAATGCATCATATTTTTCTTTTAGAAACATAACCAATAGCATCCTTGAGTAGTCATAAAAAAAAAAAATGAAATACCGATCACCATAATAGATTTGAATTCTCATAGGGCCACAAAGATCACTATGAACTAGTTCCAAAATACCATTAGATGAGTAATACTTTCTTGAGAAACTTGATTATTTCATCTTACCAATATGACATTCCTTACACATCACTTTATTAGGCTTGCTTAATTTTGGTAGACCTCTAACTCTATTCTTTTTTCCCACCAAAATCATGTTATCAAAATTTTTATGATAGAGTCTTTTATCCCATAACCACACATCCTCAACTTTAACAAACAAGAAACTTTTTGTAGCAATATCAAGGTAGAATAAGTTACCTTTTGATTGTTCACTGGTTCCAATCAAATCTCCAGTAGCATCATAGATCTTCACTTTTCTATTTTGAAACTCCAGTTAGTGACCAGTGTTGTTCAATTGTACAACACTGAACAAGTTGTATTTTAGTTCTTGAACCCAATAATAATTATCACATTTGATCTTTTCATTTAGAATAATGGATCATTTTCCTTTTATAGAACATGGAGCATCATTGCCAAATATAAAAATCCTCCATCATATTCTTCTAATGATGCAGGAGCATCTCGGGTCCTTGGCAATCCCGTGTCACCAAAAACATGTTTGTGTTTTCCCTTGTTGCTTGGTTCCTTCTTTGCCCAAGTTGGTTTGGTGTTTCTCAATTTCCTTTGTCAGCCAAGTTGGTCAGTCATCTCCTTGGCACTTAGTTATTTCCCTAGCGCTCGACGATGCTTTTTTGGTGCTTGGTTATCCTTGCTTACCGATTTGTTTATTTTAGTTTCCTAATGAGGCCAAGTCTTGCCATTAATTATGGTCGCGGATTTAATGATGGTATCTATCTGAATGATATGAAATAGTAGTTCACCAAAATTAATAGGGTTTGAATTTGAATAGGGGTAAGATGTATGATATACAGGTGGAATATAAGACCTATCCTCAATCCAAATTCCCAAAAGGAAAGATCCAAATGGGTTAATCACAAAGAAGTGATCAATGCGCAAAAGAATCAAACAATGGAGAATATGAAGAAAGGGGAAAATCCTATAATATACTATAAGAAGTATATACTTGAAATTTGAAATAAATAGAAGGAAAATACTAACCTCAAAATAGGGAAGATTTAGAAAATGCTGATTTCTGATGTCTGTGCACAATTTCGGGCAATTCTGCAACCTGTTTCAGACTACAAATGTCGAGACGGAGAAAACCCATAAAACTTTTGTCTTTTGAGAAGTAGGTCATCCTTGACCTGGATAGCAGGGCAAGGTTTTACCCTGAGTCAGGATCCTACCCCCTACTGAAGTTTTTCCTTGACCCAAAACAACTCTGATAGAAAATCTGTTCGCGGATCTTGGAAGTTCACCGAAAAGGGTATTCGGATCTGCACATCAATTCGCAGTCCTCTACCTGTACCTACAAGAAAAATAGTTTTTGTTGTTTGGATGGGGGGTTTGCCTTGGTCAAACCCCAATTTAGGAATTAACCTTGAAATTAAATTGAAATTGTAATATGCATAAACAAAGTAAATGGAACTATTTACCTTGCTTATGTTGAATTCCTTGTGGAGGATTCAAATTCTTGAATCCAGAAGTAGGGATGTTCCAAATGAATGTAGAAATGTAGGATGTCTCAAATCAATGGCATTAGATCTTCAACACCAATCTTGAATGGATCTTTGCATAGGAAGAGGCTTGGATGAATATGGATGGAGAAATCTTCAAGGGGGCTCCAAAGAGATTGAATCCTTCAATGGCTAACAATGGATCTCCTTGATGAATGCTTGAATGCTTGAGGACTTGAATGCTAGGCTTGAAGATGAATGAATGATTTCTTTTTTTCCTTCTCCTTCTTTCTTTCTTGAGAGCTAGATCATGAATTGTAGATGGATACTTGATTGCAAAACTTGATGGAGAAAATGAGAGAGGAAGGCTTTCTTTTATAGTGATCTAGGGCACAAACCTCTAGAGAAGGCTGACATTGGAGAATTAAATCTCAATTAACCTTAACCCCTAGAAATGGATCCAAATTAAATGAAATTTAAGGATTTACCATTCCAAAACCCAAAATGGTCGACTCGGAAGAGGGAAAAGAAACTTTTTGAAGCCCAACATCCTGTAACTCTCAGAATCTAAAAATTGGACCTGGGGTCAAGGATGAGGTAGACACCACCATAGGTCAGGGTTGAGGTGGTCCCTAACCTAGGTTGGGGTCTAGATCATCCTTGGCCCTACCAGGTCTTCTTTGACCCAGACAGTCAGAAACTCCAGATTCTTAGAGAAAATTGTCCAGAAAAGGCTAGAAATAAGGAGAGAAGTAGAATAGGGGGGAAATAGCTAGATACATGCAAAGACTTGATCAAGGCTCTTAACATGACCCCATACCACTCACTCAGAGGGCTAAATTCTCTTAACATGGAAGTGCTTCTATTTTAAGATGATACATTATTCCTCCACTTTAGCAAGAGTATGGACTCGATGCAAACTCTTGTTAAAGGACATCATAATGAAAAGGTAATCTTATCTTAATCAAAGAGGACAAAGAGAAACCTCAAGCCCCCAGGGACACAATTCTTCATCAACTCCATGATCACAATAAGAGAGACATCTCTAGAGAGAGTGTGTGTGTTTGATTATCTCACCCAATGAGAACTTATTTCCCATTGTGAACCACACAAGGAAATGGCACAATTGGAAAGATTGAATTGAACCACCTAGTGAATGTGGCTACTCACTAGTCAACCCATCAAGGATTCACCCTTAGGAATATTCTATTCCATAAGAGAAAAACCAAAAACAAAAGAGGTCCATTCTTAAGGACACCTTCGACCTTAAGGGATCAAAAATTTGAAATTGGAGGGATCAAGAGATCCTAACACTAATAAATTTGGGGCCATTTTGCGACGGCTATGTGTCGCTATACGGACAGTGATAGACATCACAATTTTTTAGTCGCAAATCATGACGTCTATGGGTTTCCGTCGCAATTGCGACGCCCTGCCGTCACAATGTCATTGCTTCACCCATTTAGTGCCTCCGTCGCATTGCGACGGTAGGGCGTCACAATTGCGACGATCCTCCAAAGCAATTGTGACAGGCCTGGGCGTCGCCAATACGGCACCGCTGTCGCATGTCTTGGGAGGACCGTCGCAATTGCAACAGTCCTCCGAAGCAACTACGACGGGCCTGGGCATCGCCAATACGGTGCCGCCGTCACATCTCTTGGGAGGGCCGTCGCAATTGCGACGGTCTTGGGTAGAATTTTTTTTAAAAAATTATTTAATACATTGCTAATGAACCACATTAATGCTTTTTTCCTTCAACAAATGAGGACAGTCACTCTAAAGACAACATGATAATGTACACTCACTGTAAGTGTACATTATCATGTTGTGTTTACAGTGACTATCCTTATTCAAGTGGCAATTACACAAGGGACAATCACTGTGAGATGTCCGCATTTGTGACAAGGACAGTCACACATGAGGACATCTCACAGTGACTGTCCCTTGTGTAATTGCCACTTGAATGTATTGCTATTCAACCACATTAATGCTTTTCTTCTTCAATAAATGAGGATAGTCACTCTAAAGACAACATGATGATGTACACTCACTACAACTGTACATTATCATGTTGTCTTTACAGTGACTGTCCTCATTCAAGTGGCAATTACACAAGTGATGCAGAGTGGTCTGTAGAAGTGGTTAGCAGAGTGCATAGGGTTTCACCAAACACCTATCTCCACTAACCTTGGAGACCAAATAATTGTTCACACACCTTCTCTTTGATGCCCTAGGACATCTCAACTCATAATACAACCCTCTTATTCAGCCCAATATGCTGCTATTACACCATTCCCATCATTTCATCAAGGAACCCTTCACTGTTTCCTGCAAATCATCAGCCTTCTCGCACTAGTGCTGCATAGAATAAGTTAGATTTCTATTTTACATGTCAATAACAAGCCTCCCATGAAGTCTGGGCCCTTGGGATTCATGGGAGGTTCATTTATTTAAAGAAAACCTTTGACTGTTATAGAAAATTAGTAGAAACTGCCAGTTTATATGTTAGCAGGCGTAAGTACTTCTTCAAAACAGAATTAAAAGTGATGCAACAGTGAGTAGAATGCAGTAAATAACCTTTCTAGTTCATAAACATATCATTCAACAATGAAGAATTCAATAAAACATTGAAACAACATTAAAATGAAAGCTAGGACTTACTAGGACTTTTATGACTCTTGACTGGCAAAGTACATTGTTCATTACAATATGCCATTATTGGCCTTAAAATATCCCAGTTGACATGTAGGGTTGCCTTTGATCTTCTGGTTCCATCTTGTTCCAAGGTGTTCCTAGTTGACTTGATAGGTGCGCCTGCACCAACAAGGGATAGTCACTATGAGATGTCCTCATTTGTGACAAGGACAGTCACACATGAGGACATCTCATAGTGACTGCCCCTTTTGTAATTGCCACTTGAATGTATTGCTATTCAACCACATTAATGCTTTTCTTCTTCAACAAATGAGGATAGTCACTCTAAAGACAACATGATAATGTACACTCATTGCAACTGTACATTATCATGTTGTCTTTACAGTGACTGTCCTCATTCAAGTGGTAATTACACAAGGGACAATCACTGTGAGATGTCCTCATTTGTGACAAGGATAGTCACACATGAGGACATCTCACAGTGACTGCCCCTTGTGTAATTGCCACTTGAATGTATTGCTATTCAACACATTAATGCTTTTCTTCTTCAACAAATGAGGACAGTCACTCTAAAGACAACATGATAATGTACACTCACTGTAAGGACAGTCACAAATGAGGACATCTCACAGTGACTGTCCCTTGTGTAATTGCCAATTCAATGTATTGGTATTCAACCACATTAATGCTTTTCTTCTTCAACAAATGAGGACAGTCACTCTAAAGACAACATGATAATGTACACTCATTGCAACTGTACATTATCATGTTGTCTTTATAGTGACTGTCCTCATTCAAGTGGCAATTACACAAGGGACAGTCACTGTGAGATGTCCTCATTTGTGACAAGGACAGTCACACATGAGGACATCTCACAGTGACTGTCCCTTGTGTAATTGCCACTTGAATGTATTGCTATTCAACCACATTAATGCTTTTCTTCTTCAACAAATGAGGACAGTCACTCTAAAGACAACATGATAATGTACACTCACTGTAAGGATAGTCACAAATGAATCTCACAGTGACTGTCTGATGTAGAGGGAAGGGTGGTGGTATCAAATGCACAAGTAGGTTTAGAAATTTTAGAGGTTAGACACTTGGGCTTATTCAACAATCTTAAATACTTCAAGAACTTGACTATCAAGGCTATCCTAAAGGATGGATTTGAGTTTTAAGGCTTCACTTTACTTGGTTTCAAGATTCTGAGACTCTCACTCAATTCCCATATCCCATTTCACCAATGTTCTCACAAACTGGTCACAAAAAGCTTAACAGGCTGTCTAAACCCTGCAGCAGACTTAAAAAGGGAATAATTCTAACTTTTCTCAAAACATTTGATGAGGTAACAACATTTATGGATACCCTCTTTGGAGTTCAACAACATATCAAAAGTTTTTATACTGTTGCTTTGGACAAACACCCTTGTTCGGCACTGCTACCCTATTTCAATGCACTAAAATCTACTAAATTTTCAAAGGAAGTATGGGTTAAAGATCTCCTGGCTCCCAACTCCTAGACAGTGTCTAGTTATGTCTCCAATTGCTCAATTCCAAAAGGAATTAGACACAAATGCTCTACAACTACAAAACCCCAATTTGTTGTCTTCGAACCCTGTCAACTAGGGCTTCCTCAATCTACTATCTCCACACGACCCTGCAATGAATTGGTGGCACATTCACCATCAAATGAACATTGTATACTATTCCCAAGCATTAAACATATGCCTTATGTGGACAGATCGCCCACTGCTACACCTTAGCACACTTCCAATGCTGTTTTCCACTGTTCTTGTTTGTGATCACACTGTTCTCCCACGCGGTTCTGCATATATTTAGATTAGAATCATATAATATAGGTTAGCAAATGTCATTCCATGAATTAGGCCTATCAATTCATGGAATGACCTCAATCGCCCCTAAACTTCTACTGTAATAGAAAACTAAGATATAGAACGTTGTTTCAAGACAACTTGTGCGACAGCAAACTTAATAGATTGTAACACTCATCAATCTGCAATTCGAAGGATAAAAAATCTCCCTCAGAGCATATGGAATTTGATCAATTCAAAATGAGATTCAAAATGAATTAGTTTACATAAACTAGATGCTTTATTGCTCACTGTTTCCCCAAAATGGTACACACAGGTTCACTGCAATGTTTGGAAACATAACAAAAGCAAATGAAATGATTAAAGAACCCTGTCAAAGCATTTCAATTTCAAACCAAGCCAATAAAGTTTCAAAATAGAAATCGAATTGCAAGAAACAACAGTCTTGTATTGCTTGTCGAGTACAAATTAATACACCAATCTCCTCTCTGTTTAGTAACAGAGCCTTTATCTAAATATAAAGGATTCTAATATAACTTCTTCTAATAGATTCAACTATCGACCAAGTGTTACAACTCGAAACACAACTAACTAAGAACTAATCTTCAACCAACTTTCGTTGAGTTGAATGTTTAAACTTAACACATACCAAACTAAAACTAGCCGTTGGATTTTGAAAGTTCAAAATTCCAACTTACAATTTATTAAATTCTTTAAAACAAAAGACCACTAACTTACTAATTTGGATCTTTTATGATCATTAAACTCTTCTAGACTCCAATTGTAGTGCTTGGACAATCTTAGTCCATTATAATTTGTCTTTTAGTCCTATTAAGGACATTACAATTTAATTGAAGAATTGTGATATTTTACTAACATTATAGGTGCTAAGATCCACCAAGTGATCTGTTGTCCTTGATTAAGCATTCCATCCTCCTGTTTAGCCTTGATGTTCTTTGAAGTCTCCTTTATCTTCGACCATGGATTAAATGTTGGAGGTGCTCCTACACCACTGTCCCTTGTGTAATTGCCACTTGAATGTATTGCTATTCAACCACAGTAATGCTTTTCTTCTTCAACAAATGAGGACAGTCACTCTAAAGACAACATGATAATGTACACTCACTGTAAGGACAGTCACAAATGAGGACATCTCACAGTGACTGTCCCTTGTGTAATTGCCACTTGAATGTATTTCTATTCAACCACATTAATGCTTTTCTTCTTCAACAAATGAGGACAGTCACTCTAAAGACAACATGATAATGTACA
Organism: Chamaecyparis obtusa; assembly: GCA_027943335.1. Taxonomy (NCBI): domain Eukaryota; kingdom Viridiplantae; phylum Streptophyta; class Pinopsida; order Cupressales; family Cupressaceae; genus Chamaecyparis; species Chamaecyparis obtusa. The sequence continues at coordinate 79,473 of BSBK01007426.1, forward strand.
CTCACTGCAACTGTACATTATCATGTTGTCTTTACAGTGACTGTCCTCATTCAAGTGGCAATTACACAAGGGACAGTCACTGTGAGAACTTCTCATTTTGTGAAATTACACAAGGTACTTTCTTGTCAACATATGTTGTATACTGAACTTGCAACTCTATTCTCTGATTATGCATTATAGTTGGGTGTTTTCTTATGTTGTTTCGTGATTGTTTTGTTGGTATTTTTAGGTAATTCAATGGATCTCATTGATGATATTGATGATGATGATGATGATGATATTGAAATTGAAGGAGAGATTATGAGGAGGAGAAGACTCCTGCCTATTATTGTAGTTGTTCTTGCCACCCTTGTCGCGGCCATAGGGGAGTGTATAAAAGAAGGTAGTCAAAAAATGCGTAAGCGCACAAGAGATGCAATTCCTTTTTATAAGCGTGTTATCAACTCCAATGAGATGGATTGCCATGACCAAATACGCATGACTAGATGATCTTTCTTTAAACTAGCCAATATTCTAAGGCAAAAAGGAAGCATCAAAGATACAGAATTCCTCACGTTAGAAGAACAATTAGTCATGTTCCTCCATACTCTTGGCCACAATCTGAGGAATCGTAAGATTGCCCATAATTTTGGGCACTCTAGAGAGACAGTAAGACGATACTTCCACAAGGTCTTGAGGGCTATCTTGGCACTCCATTCGGATTATTTTATACCCCCTAGTCCAAACACTCCTCGGGAAATTACTGGGAAGGCCCATTTTGATCCATACTTCAAGGTATATCTCTCAGTGGTTTAAGTTTGTTTAGAGTTTTAATCCTATTATTGTTTGATTAGACCTATGATTTATTTGAGTACAGGATTGTGTGGGAGCAATGGATGGATCCCATATACCAGTCACTGTGGATATCAACTTGCAAGATAAATATCGTGATAGAAAAGGCAACTTGTCGCAAAATGTTATGGGAGTGTGTTCATTTGATTATAAGTTTCAATACATCCTTGCTGGTTGGGAAGGGTCTGCTGCAGATAGCCGTGTTCTAGCTTCAGCTCTATCTAGAGCTGATCCATTGGTAGTTCCCCCAGGTTTGTAAAATATGATTATATTATTGAAGCATACGAAAAATAAGACAACGTTATGACAATGACATTTTGTTTTGTTTAGGTAAATATTATTTGGTCGATGCTGGATATCCTAACGTACCAGGATTTCTCGTGCCTTATCGGTGCACACGCTACCACCTAAAGGAGTTTTCAAGAGCAAACCCAATAAACACCTCACATGAGTTGTTTAATCATCGACACTCCTCGCTTAGGAATGTAATAGAGCGTACATTTGGGATATTGAAGCAGCATTTTCCTATATTGAAGCATGCGACATCTTATCAAATCAAGACACAAACACATATTGTTTTGGCATGTTGCATACTTCACAACTTCATTACGATAGAGGACGGCCTTCCATCTAAGGTAGAATTTGAAGAGGAAGATGGTCGTGATGGGATAGATGTACCAGTGCTTGAGACATATGGGTTGAGCCAGCGTGAAAGAGATGATTGGGCCAATTTTTGAGATGAAATAGCAAGAAGGATGTGGGAAGACTATAGATCTTGATCTTAGTCAGTTGAATAACTATTATGGCAATGTTTAAACTAATGTCAGATTTCATAAATTTCACAAACTGATACTATACATTAATAAAAGCCGTTATGCCATATTTAGTGTTGTCATGTTATATTCAATGTTGTTATATTTAATGTTGTCATATTATATTTAATATTCTCATGTTATGTTTAATGTTGCTATATTTTATATTTAATGTTAAGTCATGTTATATTTAATATTGTCATGTTATGTTTAATGTTGCTATATTATATGACAAGGACAGTCACACATGAGGACAGTCACTGTAAAGACAACATGATAATGTGCACTCACTATAAGATGTCCTCATTTGTGACTGTCCTTACAGTGAGTGCACATTATCATGTTGTCTTTAGAGTGACTGTCCTTACAGTGAGTGTACATTATCATGTTGTCTTGAGAGTGACTGTCCTCATTTGTGACTGTCCTTACAGTGAGTGTACATTATCATGTTGTCTTTAGAGTGACTCTCCTCATTTGTGACTGTCATTACAGTGAGTGTACATTATCATGTTGTCTTTAGAGTGACTCTCCTCATTTGTGACTGTCCTTACAGTGAGTGTACATTATCATGTTGTCTTTAGAGTGACTCTCCTCATTTGTGACTGTCCTTACAGTGAGTGTACATTATCATGTTGTGTGTGCATTAGATATGTCTATGGATGGTGACGTTCAAGTTATCCAAGCAACTTCTTCTTCCAAGAAGGTGTTCTGGACAAAAGAGATGGAACGCAAGTTGCTAGACTTGCTACAGGAGCAAGTGCAGCTTGGAAAGAAAGCTGAAGGGGGTTTCAAGAAAGAGGCTTGGACAACCATCGAAAGGAGGTTCAATAATGAGATGAAAATGAAGCTATCGAAGGAAAACTTCAAGAACAAGCTGAAAACTTGGAAACAAGGGTATAGAGTTATGAAAGACTTGAGGAATACAAGTGGCTTAGCTTGGAATGAGACTACCCAAACTATGGATGCTGATGATAGTGTTTGGGATGAGTTGTTGAAGGTAACATGGTCTTCAAATCTCCTTTTAAGTTGAATATATCTTTTTAAGTAATGAAGGACCAATAATGAATTCAATTGTTATGCCATGATACAGAGAAAGGAATTTAAAAATGCCAGAATGTATAAGAGGCAGCCATTTCAATACTACAATGAATTATCCTGTATTGTTGGGAATGACATAGCTGAGGGCACTGTAGATGCAACAGCTCAAGAGACGAAGGAGGATTTCATTGATGATGAAGATTTCAGTTATCATGGTATGGATAATGCATGTTTTGAGACTGCTGCTGAATTTGTCTAATGATGATAACGAATCTATTGATACACCTACATCGAACCAATCTACTGCAAGCGGCAAAGATAACCCTTCAACATCGTCAAGGAAGCAAAAGAGGAGGAGGGGAACATTGGCAGGTTCGTTGGATTTGATTTGTGAAGTGATCAAAGATCTATCTGCAGGCATTACATCAGGCCTTGCACAGCCTCTGAAAGTGGATAAATCATCTAGTTTGAGAAATGAGGCAGCGGAGTTGCATAAAGCACTTAAAGCAATCCCTGGCCTTTGCGACTCTACTATAATTGAAGCATACGAAAAGTTAATGCATGATCCACAATCAGCCGCATTGTTCTTGACAATGGATGAAGGGGAGAGAATCCAATATATGAAATTGAAGTTTGGACTTTAGTTGATTGATGTTTATTAGGTCTTCTATTTAAAATCAAAACTAATGTTTAAAATCAAAACTAACTAACGTTTCTCTCCATTAAGACTATGTAATGCAGTATGAAGATATTTGATAGAATGAATGGAATGTCATTGGTTTAAGTTGAACTACTAATCCATTTTCAAGTGTTGAGAGTTGTGTTGAAGGGTTGTGCTTGGAAAAGTTGATGTTGTCTTTTAGATTTCAAATGCAATTGGTTTCATGTAATTTTGTTAAGTTTTGAGCAAGATATGATAAAAATACCATTGGCTGCCCTGAAAGTTTGTTTTTTCTAAAAGTTACAATTTGAAAATAGGCATGGTATGGCTCTGTATAGTCTGGTACAAACCTACACATGATTGATAATGTTGATATTGTCTTTTACCTTTCAAAGACAGTTGGTTTCATTAAATTTCATTGGATTTTGATTAAGTTATGGATTTTTCATGTTGACTATCCTGACCCTAACTAGGATTTCCAGCGAGAGTAATAAATTCATAACCAGAGTTTCCACGGTTGAAAATTGATTAGGATCTTGTATGTTAGGTTGAAGCACTCCTTCCTTTGCATTATTATTGGTATTAGAGCCAAGATCATGCTAGGATAATCATGTAAACAGTAAAATTACTCTACAGCTGTTCATTTTATGTACTCTTTATGTATCTGATTTGCAAATTTATCCATGACACAAATGAGGACATCTCACAGTGACTGTCCCTTGTGTAATTGCCACTTGAATGAGGACAGTCACTGTAAAGACAACATGATAATGTACACATACAATGAGTGTACATTATCATGTTTTCTTTACAGTGACTGCCCTCATGTTGTATATTCTTCTCTGTAGATGCTACTGTGTGCTAGGGAAATTCTTAGAATTGTTGGTATATTCTTAGAACTTGTTACACCTGGGATATTCTTATCTGTAGATGCTACTGTGTGCCGTGGTCCAAACAGGCCCATAAATGTGGTTGAATAGCAATACATTCAAGTGGAAATTACAAATATTATAATGTATCTATCTAGTCCTCATGACTGCTCATGATAGTACAAGTGATATTTTTTTGGGGGTGGGGAAAGGTTCGAGACTTTCAGCTGTATGAAGAATCCTTTCTACCTAATACAAAAATGCACCCCATAAAACATCTGATTGGTTCGAGTATCTTTGAACTATTTGGGCCTGTTGACAACACTAGACCAGTGTCTACAGAATGACTAATTTCATGCAAGACAATGGCTCTATCTGACAGAGAGTCCATGCTAGGCTTCATGACTTGATGCATTTTATGTTGCCTTTGGGTGAAGATAGGGAACTGTAACTAGTATCAGTATTGAACATGCTTTTACTAGAACTGCTTGTGCTAATGAATCAGAGCAAAATTACCTTTGTCCTCATTGAAATACATGTTGCATATATATATATATATATATATATATATATATATATATATATATATATATATATATATATATATATATATATATATATATATATATATATATATATATATATATATATATATATATATATATATATATATAACTTGACACATACATATGTGTTTCTCAATCATGAATTGGGTGTTTGCCTGTCAAGCATCAATTTGGTCTCTAGGAATTGTGCACTCTCTCTTACTTTTGAAAAAGCATTTGAGCACTGTGCTAACTAATGAAAACTCTCTATTTTGAGGCCCATAAACTGATCTTTTTACAGAATCTTGACCATAAAAAAGGAGAGTGATGGAACTCAATCCTCTTTGAATGAGGTCCCACCTGCTCTGCTTTGGGGTCACCGCACTATATAATGAAAGTGCTCATTATTGGCCACTTCCTTCACTGTTGTTTAGGATATGCTCAAGAGACCTACTGCCATTTTTTGGATACTGTCCAAAACAACACCCAAATCAAGGGGAGCAGTATGCAGCACAAGGGGATGGGAATAATATGAAAAAGAGTGAATTTAGTACAATGAGGAGGACAACAGAGATGCCTTTAAAGGGTAAAACAACAAATATAAGATTTTATAATACCATTTCAAATATGATTTGTTTTATTACAAATTAGAAGTATCAGGCTTGTCATGTTCATCTTTTTCTTCATTTCCTACAAACTCCATTTGAAAAGGAACACACCCTTCCTCCATGAGATAACTTTTCCACCAATCCACTTCTGAAGCATTCACAAACCCTATCCACTTTTGGAGAAAGGATCACTAGTTTTACAATGTCTGACCCAGAAGAAAGAGCATAATTATTCTCATTTGCATAGCCCACTAGATAAGGAACACAAATTGTGGCTTCAACTAAACCATTATATATCTCTTTCGAAGAGCTATATAACAAGGGTGTTTAGGAATACATACAATATTGAATGCTTGGAGCAAGGAAAAAGATGAAATGGATACACTAGTGATAGATAACAAGGTGTTGACATTTTGGTTTGCCATGGGAGACAAAGTGAAAAGATGTATGGTATGTGAGGCAAATTCATCTTCTACCACAAAGTCCCTATTTAATTCAAAACCAAATATAACACAAAAGCCATTCCTATTTTGTATAGTTTCTCCACACATATTTAGCATAGAAGTTTCTAGTTTAATTCTAGAAATAGTTTGTAAAGTGTCTGGTTCATGTGTGTGAGCCTACTTCATGTGTGTGGATTATAAGCATGCGTTGTCAGAGTGTCTAAATATTGAGTGTCTTATTGCTATTGCTATTGTTTAATTTTGGGATTGTTGATATGGGTGCATTATTGAAATCGGTTTGATGGCTCTGATCAATGTGCCAAGTTGTCGATGTGGTGGTGGGCAGTGCCAGTTGAAGATTTCACGGTCAGTGGAGAACCCTGGACGACAATATTGGTGTTGTCCAAACAAAAAAAAGGTTGCTAATGTTTATATATTTAATGTTTGTAATGTAACTACTATTTATTATATTTAATGTTTGTAATGTAAATAGTATTCAATACTAATGTAGATTGGGCATCGCAGGGCTATCATGATTGTGGGTACTTTAGATGGGTCAATGACAACCCATCTACATCTATTCGCCCATCTCTAGTTATCCACGATCTAGACATCCGCCCATCTCCACTCATCCACAATCCAGGATTTGAGTGCAATAGTTGTCAAGCTAGGACAAATGAAATTAAATTTTCACACATCTACTTATATTGCTATAAAATAATGTGCTATAACCCTACAACAACTCAAGCAACTAAAAATAGGTCCAAAATCCAAGGTAATATAATTTGGTTGTGAGACACCTGCCTATAAATTTTAGACCTTATAAACTTTACAAAATATCCTTAAAGAGTGAAAATCTTAGTAGAAAATAATGCAAGGTTACATATAGAAATGTTCATAACACACTTACCTTTTACGAATCTAATATTGTGTCACTAAATAGGACTGTATACATAAGAGGCATTCAAGTTTTTATGAAATGAGATTTTCTTAGCCAACACAAACTTAGCTTAAGATAGATTCCTTCTATTACAAAGCATCTCTCTACTTCATACCTCCATATTCCTGCTAGCAATTTCGTCCATTTGTTGAAGATGTTGCTGCCTCCCGTGCTCATCTTCCTTGAATCAAAGATGAAGCTTGACCACTGAGAAAATACACTGATTCTGCAAATGCCTCAATTGTTTTTGAAATTCTAAAGCTTCAGCCCTATATGTTGTTGTTGCTTCCCTGCCATGCAAGAAAAATAAGACAAAATAATTAATATGCATTAAGCTAGTGACACAGCTAAGTATGAAAAATGCTCCAAGTTATGATAAAATTGTGAAAATAATTTAAACTTCAAAATTCTATGTCTCTAACAAAGAGCCACAATGCAATGATGGTTTTATATAAATTTTTATGCAAACTAGTTCATTCAGAGTGGTAAAATATGATTGCATCCACATTAGTTAAACTACCTACAGTTTTTGAAATCTATGCTAGATCAATCATCTTGACTTTTTTGGAGAAATTTTTGCTTCAGTTCTGAAAATAAGACTCAAATAACAAGTTCTGTATAATACTTAATAGGATGCATTTGGTTTTCAAAGCTTTCACTGACTTGGATTCAAGATTCTGAGACTTTCACGTGCCTTGCTTCAGTTGTTTCCGCAAACAAATCGCGTGCCTTTTGTATGCTTCCACATTTTATATACATGTCCATCAGGGTAGTCACCACCACTATATTTGACAAAAACCCATCTTCAATTACTTTTTGGTGAATTTCCCTACCCTGTTCTATGACTGTACCTCTAGTTTTAATGTATAAAAATGACCCAAATTTCAAAGGAAGTATATGATAAATTCCACCTAACACTTCCTAATCCCTGGACAGTGTCTTCTTACACTTTGAAACAAACAATTCCAAAGGGAATTAGCCTCTAGGGCTCTGCAACACCCAAACCCACAATTCTTGGCTCTAAACCCTTCTTAACTAGGGCATTCTCAATCACCCGATTCTACACCCTTCAAATCCAAATTAGTGGATGATTCACCATCTCACAAACATTATACAATGTTCCACATTATAACAATCCACCCTTGCTTGGATAGATCACTCACTGCTATACATTAGCATTCAACTCAAGGTAATTTCCCACAGTTTATCCTGTGATCACACTGTTTTCCACAAAACTTTGCCTATGAAATGTCAGTACTTCATAATACAAGTTAGTTATTGTCATCCCATGAATATTAGGCCTTCTATGTTACAGCAAAATCAAAGTAAACTCATTCAAAACGGTTTAGAATGGATGAAAGAAATCCTTCTAACTCATGTATGTGTTAGTTCAAACAAATGAGGATAGTCACTCTAAAGACAACATGATAATGTACACTCATAGTAAGTGTACATTATCATGTTGTCTTTAGAGTGACTATGCTCATTTGTTGAAGAAGAAAAGCATTAATGTGGCTGAATAGAAATACATTCAAGTGGCAATTACACAAGGGACAGTCACTGTGAGATGTCCTCATTTGTGACTGTCCTTACAGTGAGTGTACATTATCATGTTGTCTTTAGAGTGACTGTCCTCATTCTGTAAGTGTACATTATCATGTTGTCTTTACAGTGACTGTCCTCCTTCAAGTGGCAATTACACAAGGGACAGTCACTGTAAAGACAACATGATAATGTAGAGAAACGTTTTCATTTGTATTTTCAACAGCGCCGAGAGAGATTCCCTCCGCAAAATCACAGCTACAATTTCTGAGTACATTGGGTTTATTTTTCTTTTGTCATTATTATGTAATCTGGTATTCAGCTGTTACATAGCTAAAATACCCAGAAATGAGGACATATCTGTGTTGAATTTATTGTTAGCGGCTTTGGTTATTTAGAAGTTTAATTTTATTTGTTCATCTTTCAAGCACAAACATTTTGTGGACCGTAATGTCTTCATTGTTTCGGGTATGCAATGAAACAGCCCTAACTTGCGACTACCTTCACAGTACTGCAAAATCGAAGAGGGAAAAGCAAGTTAGGATGGAAATAAACAAACTTAAAACTCAGACTTAAGAAAGATGAAGGCAATGCTTCAAAAGGCCGATGCCCTAAACATGGGAAAAAACAATACCACCATTAAACGATGCCCTAGTCACCGTATCAATGCTGCCAGCTCCGTACCAATATGCTGACTGCTCACTTTCATCCTGTGATAAAGGTAACTTCATTAATCATACTTGAAATGGCAGCATATGAACTAAAGCTGATGAACATTTATAAACTAAAAGTTTAAAACTATAGATTACAAATTTAGTAGTTTCATATGAAAAGAACTTGATGTCTGAAATTTACCATTAGAAGTATCCAAAGGAATACCACAGTACTGTTGAACTTGGAGAATCGGAGATGATCTACACAGCAAGGTTCAACAGCTGTAAGGACTGTTACACCATCTTTAGCATTTGAATACATTTTCTCCTTGGCTTCTGGTGGATCCTCAAAGACCCCCAATGACGTTTTCCCTACAATTATCAATTGTTTGTCAGTATGAGATATTAATAAATAAACATTAATCACAATATTAGGCAAACAATGTTCTTGATGTCTGAATCTAAATCACAGAAAGCTATAATAAAGCAGTTCTCAGTTTCACATTAAACTAAGTTTCAATTTCAAATGGTTATAATAATTTTTGCAAGTTATAAGTAGCTGGTTACAGTATATGACATAAAAAGAAAAAAAATCATTTCTATTCTTTTCTTCTTTTTCTCTTTCAACGAAGCTTTTGCACCACACAAATGCATACCAAGAATTTCTCAGGAGGTTTCAAGACCATTGCATACCAAACTTCTTCTTTGTAGATGCTACTGTGTGTCGTGGTCCAAATGGGCCCATAAATGTGGTTGAATAACAATACATTCAAGTGGAAATTACATAAGGGACAGTGACTGTGAGATGTCCTCATGTGTGACTGTCCTTGTCACAAATGAGGACATCTCACAGTGACTGTCCCTTGTGTAATTGCCACTTGAATGAGGACAGTCACTGTAAAGACAACATGATAATGTACACATACAATGAGTGTACATTATCATGTTGTCTTTACAGTGACTGCCCTCATGTTGTATATTCTTCTCTGTAGATGCTACTGTGTGCTAGGGAACTTCTTAGAACTATTGGTATATTCTTAGAGCTTGTTACACCTGGGATATTCTTCTCTGTAGATGCTACTGTGTGCCGTGGTCCAAACGGGCCCATAAATGTGGTTGAATAGCAATACATTCAAGTGGCAATTACATATATTATAATGTATCTGTCTAGTCCTCATGACTGCTCATAACAGTACAAGTGATATTTTTTGGGAGTGGGGAAAGGTTCGAGACTTTCACCTGTATGAAGAATCCTTTCTACCTAACACAAAAATGCACCCCATAAAACATCTGATTGGTTTGAGTATCTTTGAACTATTTGGGTCTATTGACAACACTAGACCAGTGTATACAGAATGACTAATTTCATGCAAGACAATGTGATGCAGAGTGGTCAGCAAGAAACTTGGTCTTAAGCCCCAACCCACTTCAAGACACCAAAATGTTACACCTAAGAAATTTAGCCTCTGATTCTATCAGACCAGTTTAAAATCTCTGTACTAGAGGGACTTCAAAGGTTTCAAGATACTTCTAACACCTTATTGACTCAATCCCAACCAAGACCAAATTTCCTTTTAGGGACAAGTTCCCTGATTTTCTACCAAAAGAGACTTTATTGATCCTAGGCTTTGCCAACCCAATAAAACATTTGAAAACTCTTAAGATTCCCTAAAACATGCAGAATCATGCATTGGTTGTGTTCCAAACAACCCAAGACATCAAAATCACAAATAGACCTAGTGACTCTAGTAGGTCTCCAAAACCTGTTCTGCAGCAATAACTCTTCAATTTGACAAAGGACCTTATGAACTTATAGGTTTTTTTAGTACCCTTTTTGATGTTCTAACAATCCTCCAACTCCCAGACCCTGACTCCACTCCAGCATATCAATGTCCTTATTGAGTCCGCAGACCTAATGCATGCCTTTGGGTGTGGGTTCCAAAACAAGGCATTGAAAATGGGTGCATGAAACCAAGATCAGAGTTTGAAGATGTCCACCATGCTCTAAAGATCTAGATTCAACAAGGTTTGAGGTCCTTTACTTGCCGCTACCCTCTGATCTTGCATAATCCATCAACTCCTAGTCAAGAACATTGAGATTCTTGACCTAGGGCTTGCTCTCAAAATTCTCTGGCTTAGTATCTTGTTCCAAAGCTTTTAAAATATGAAAATAAACCCCCTTAACTTGCATTTTACAAAGAACAGAGGATATCCTATGGTTTATTTACAAGTTAAGGCCATTTGAATGCAATAACCCAAAAAATGAGGGTTTGACAGAACAACAGATAAGAAAAAGGAATAAATTTGATATAAGGTGTCTTGAATCTACCAAATAAACTCTCAAAGCATAAGATATAAATACTCTAACTTCCACACTGGTCTGCCCTCCCTTTCACATCCGTACATTGTACAGTGCTTGAAGGAAATGCACAGAAAAGGCTCTGAAATAGTGGCTCTATCTGACAGAGAGTCCATGCTAGGCTTCATGACTAACCTAGAGCACATTCCTTGTTATGGAGGAAGTTTGAATGGTGAAGAACTTATAGAATGGATAGAGGACCTAGATAACCATTTTGACTACAAGTATCTTATTAATAACCATTTTGACTACAAGTATCTTATGGATAGAGGACCTTGATAACCATTTTGACTCATTTAGTATCTTATTTAGCTTCACTTTGTTTCGAGAATATAGTTTAATATTCTCTACTAAACAAGGCCAACCACGTGAAGGTGGAAGCTCATTTGGCCCCGCCCCCCTCCCCCTAACATCACTCTACATTCCCCGTTAACATCTAACATTCATTCATTCTTTCAATTATTAATAAAATGTAACATTCAATCAATATCACATGATAACATTCATTAACACATTAGATTCGTTAACACGCAACATTCATCAATATGAAAATAAACACATAATTCATGAACATTCATTAGCACATAATTAAATTCATTGAGACATAAAATTCAGTCATTATCAATTAAGGTATTTAGATGACAATCATTTCTTTTTTCTCTTTCTAATTTTTTTTTCTATGTAAGCTCTAAGAGGAGCATCAGTGTTATCATCAATACCCCCCTCATCAGTTGTTTTTTTCTCTGTTCTTGATGATCTCAAATTCCTATGCTGCTGCAAAGGGGGGTCCTCTACAATAACAAATAAAAGAGTTAAATTTAAAATATTTAACTATAATTGTTACAAGTATTTAATTATTTTAAAGAACATAACTGTAGCGCTCTTTAATTACCTGATCTGGCCACATCATTTTGTCTAGACTCAACCTCAACATGCTCATGAGCACCGACCCCTCGATCCTCTACAGTTGCTATACAAAATGTTACATTAATCCAAACACCAATTGTAATTACATATAAAAATTTTAATAGCAAATGTATACCTCCACCACTAGGATGCACATCATGCGAACCTTCATTATGCATAGATTGTGTAGAAGGATTGTCAGGCTGCATTCCAATATCCTACACATTGTTATCATTGCTTTCTTAAAATAGATATACTCACTTTATATTAGAACTTAACATCAAATAGACTAATTGGTAAAGTATTCAATTTGAAATAAATTTCATTTAGCTTATTTACCTGTGGCTCAGATGCATCATTATTTGAACCTTGCACACTGATTTCAGCTCGTAGCCATTCAGCCACGGCTCTATAGCCTTGTTGGAAGCCAATTCTCTTGTCCTCTTTTGTGAGGCATATATTGAACTCTGACCCCTACATTTTTGCTTGGTATGGTGAATTTTACTTGCATTGTTTGATCAAAAAAAATTTCCTTGCAATATATAAAAAAATTGATACAAGTTTTCATTTACTAATACTTACAACTTGTGCTTGAAGTTTGGAAAAACCACCAGAGCCGAGCTTGTGTGTCCCGTGCTTTTCTAATCTTGCCTTTGTTGCCTTTGATGTGTCAGGCAATCTATGAAAAGTTTGAAATATGTTAGAGACCAGTACAGGAAAAATTTAGAGGTTAATTAGTACATAATTACAGGAAAAATTTAGAGGTTAATTAGTACATAATTACATTCTCAAAAGTATCACATACCTTGCTCTACTTTCTACTGGCGTAATTCCTTTTTTCATGTCGGCTTTATACTTTCCATCCAAAATCAAAGCCTGCCACTCAGCCTCAAGAACACAGGGCGGACGCTCGTGCCTTGGGTTAACCTCTAAATATTTCCTGTACTGGTCCCTAATATACTTCAAACATAAACCAGCTCTTTCAAGGAGCTTGTTTCTCTCGAATGCACGAGGTCCAAAAAGCTGGGTCATACTATGTACAAGATCATCCTTCAACTTTTTATCTTGGTTATTCCACCTTTTAAGTAAAAAAAAACATGTTAGACTCATAAATGAAGAGAAGCTACCTTTAATATAGTTCAAGAAATTGATGAAAAGGAAAACTATTCTAGCAATGATATGAAATCAAAATAGTGGTTTGGGGTTTTAGTTAGGATATGATGTTCCACCATGTACGTAGGGTGGGCCCGAATATCCGCAAACACTCATCACCAAGTTTTCACCAAAAAATATCATTCCCTACAAAATAATCATGGGATCATTAGTCGATGAAGAGTGATCAAAAACTAAATTACTATTATATCACTATAGAATAATAATAACTTTAAAGTACTTGGAACTTTGGCTACTTTTAAGGGAATGCCTTCATCATCGCTGATGATCAATACGCAATCCTTCACCGTTCCCGTACTAGGAACATGGGAACATCCACGAAATGATGTTGCATCGGGACTTGTTGCATCTCCTATTGCAAAAAATGAAAACCATTATCAAATGCCTCCAAGAAATAATACTTCAAGGGAAATAAATTGGTGCAGAGCACCCATGGCACAAACACAATCAAGGGATCTACATCGTAAACAAATAACACTTAAACACATAACAAAAGAGAGAAAAAGAGGGATTTGTGTACCAGTAGATGGTGCAACAGTTGGTGCATTTAGGCTGTGTGTTGTTGACATGGCAGTCGGCAAGACATTTGTGGTTGTCCTGGATGGAGGCGGTGTTGTCATATCATCATGGAAAGGAGTTGAAGAATAAAATTGTTAGAGCATGCATAAATATAGAACGCGTGGACTAGCATGGACAAGATTGTTAGAGCATTAAAAAAAAAGATTGTTCGAGCATGTATTGTCAATGATTATGATCATTCCTATATATATTCGGTGGAAAACACAAGTGGGGAATGGAACATGTGATCTACTTGAACCACTTATAGTACCGGCCTCATCATGGGAATGGGGTTCAAAATTACGCAAATAACTCTGTAAAGACAATGCATCCATATTTTAATTAATGTCATAAAAGAGCATAACATAAAAACCATTATTGAACTCTTGTAATAATTAAAAATTTCATTAATACTTACTTTAAAGTTTTCAGAAGTGTGCAACAACTCAGCTGCCCTGTCTTTTATTTCCTGAGTCTGAGGATGTATGGATACCAAATGTAGAAGTTCTTTCCCAATTTTCTTTAGCAGCTTTTTAATGGAACCGATCGGGTCATCGGTCTCTGCTAAATCAATAAAAAAAGGGTCCACAAGGGGGGACTCCTGAGGGACTGCAGGTTGCTTTCCCTCTCTCCGACCACCGGCCCTCTGTGACAACAATAGTATTAGTATTATCAAAATTACTCCAAAACAATGAAGAAAATAACATTAAAAAAAATAACATTTTGCTTCTATCTAGTTTGCACAATTACAATGAGTTTTACCTGCTCATGTGTAGATGAGCTAGGAATATCATCACCATCACCTTCGGGTGGTTGCTCCATATTATGCCCCTGTGTCAAAGATCAAGTATAAAAATGTTAGCCAAAAATTTAATAACTAAATGGTATGTTGGAGTCATTGATTAGAAGTTGGTTTAATAGTATGTACCACCCCCATGATAGTAGCCTCGTTTGTATCTATGCGGTTCAAATTGTAATCAATAAGCAGCTCTTCCCCTGCACGTATTGATTTTATCGCACAGATGAATACATGATTTCCCTCGCGCACCTCAAATATGCAATTGGGTTGCTTTATAGTTGACCCAGGTCATGTACTATTTATAAAACCCGCAATATTCCCTGTTGCTTTTGGCCTTCCATCAAGGTATATAGCCACACTTTTACTTTGATTATTGTCTTGCTGTTGTATATAATTTGCCGAGAGTGCATACCTACGCATACTTTTTTTATATTCAACAATATGCATCCAACTTTTGTAATCGTAACATGGTCCAACATACTCCATCAATTCAGAAACTTTGTTGTAAGACACCTTTATGCCATCCATAGAAAATAGGCCCAAACCATGTAATGATGATGGTGCTATGCGATATATCCTCTCATTAACACAAAAATTAGTGTTTATTGGAGGAAGTTCCTTGGGTACCCAATGTTTCTATAGATGTTGGTACCTCAAGGGCACCTCGATGTCACCTTTCATCTCATCATCATAAGAACATGACCCCCCTTGAGCAAGGAAAAATTTCATGTGTTTATTGAATTTCCTTCTAGTCCTTTGACCTCTAGTTAATCTCCCTATTCTAGATAAACTGCATGTCTCACTTTCCTCTTCTATTCCTATATTTCCCTCACTCGAGGAAGACACTTCTGACAAATACCTATTTGCTGGTACCTGCAAATGGGAGAGATCTTAGAAGACATCAATCTTACTATTGATAAGTGTATTAAATAGACTTTCTATAAGGTGTATTGACTTATACCTGTCGATCCATGAGACTGTGCGGGATGCTCTTGAAAGGGGTTCAATTTCCTGCAAATGTAATTCAATTATCGTGAGCATAATCACATCATAATCATAATCACATCCATCATAAGCATCACATAAAAATTAAAAACATTAAAACGTACACATTATAACACTTAAATCAGGCTCACATTATAAGCCTGCTAGGGAAGTAGGCCTACTGAAGGGCTAAAACTGGGTTTTTGTATCAGCTGATGAGTTGAGGGCTTAGTAACCTTGGGGACATGCTATTTGAAGTTGTTTGATGTGTGTGGTGGAGGTGGAGGAAACACCTAGTTAAGGTGAAGTCAAGTTTGGAGCCTATTGAGGCATTGTGAGCATTTGATAGTTTGTTGATTAGATTGCTTGGATGAATCCATTGGATGGATTGAGGGACATTGGGATTATTCCAAAGATGTAGAACGCTAAGGTGGCATAAGGATTTGGTGTGCACTCTGATAGGTTATGGAGTTGGCTTGGATCAAGGAGAGTGATCTTATGAAGATGCTTGGTTGGTGTTGTGAGAACACTTACAAATGCTTTTGACCTGAAAGAAAATAAGGCTCAATACATTCATGCATCAATATGTGTTTTAAATAGTTTTATTTAATTAATTTAGATTAATAGTTAATTTAGATTAGCAGTATTCTATTTGTAGTTGAAACTTGTAGCTTTTAAATAGATAATGAATAAACTATGTAACCATTTAAGACAAATATATTTCTATCAAGAAATGAATATTAAATACATTAAGGATTGATGGCATACCTTTAAATTTCATCATCATCATCCTCATCATCATCATCATCATCATCATCATCATCATCCTCGTCATCATCCTCATCATCATCGTCATCGTCGTCGTCGTTGTCATCGTTGTCGTCATCATCAACATCAACATCATCTTCATCATCATCATCAGTAGCAGCATCATCGTCATCATCTTCTTCTTCTTCTTCATGAAAATTTGTCTCAGGAACATCATCCAATAATTGTCGATCGTGATCATCATCTACATCATCTTCTACTTCTTCGGTATCTTCTTCTTCCATCGCATTATACTTTATCGGCCTTCCTCTCGGTTCATGTCTAACAACAAATGACCAACCCGATTTATGTGAAACCTCTGAGTAAAATACCTGCTCACATTGGCTTGGAAGAACATAGGGCTCATCCCCAACTGGCTCAAATGACCTTGTATTAACCATTGTAAATCCATTATCATGTTCAATAACAGTTCTATTAGGATCATTTGGATTAAGTCGTAGCCTGTACCATTTGACAACGAAGAGTACTAATTTGAAGGAACTAAAGTCACACTCAAGTATATCATCCAAAATGCCATAGTATTGATTTTTAGACTCTTGAGGATCTAAGTCATTTCTAGATGAAATATTAGTCACTTGAAAGACTGCAGTTATTCCAAAATCACAAGTTTTCTTCGTGTCATCCAACACTTTGACGCGAAATTTTTGACCATTACAGAACATACCCTTGTGGTGTTTAACCTACAATAATATGTGAAACATGTCAAAATTATTATATCGTGAGTTGATAAACATACGGGTGATTAATAATTTTGTACGTACCTGGAAATCTCTTAAACCATATGCTAAATCTATTTCCCTTTGCATAACATTAGAATCTCCATTACGATGAGCTTCTTTAACCAATGAAGATACACCTTCCCATGTTAATGTGTGACCAGAATGTTGACATCGTTCAATCCATACCGTCATCCAATCAAGATTGTTTGCAATATACAAATGTAGTGCATCCCACTCTCGAGCAACTGTACAAAAAAAAAATAGATGACTTACAACCGATTTATTTTGAAGATTAAGAAATAATTTATTACAATAACATCTTATAATTTATTACCTGTCACTTTCCTCAATCTACCTTTCCCCATCAAGTACTCCCCTTTGAATTTTTTTAAAGGGTCGAGATCCCAAATGCGATCTACATGGATATTTGAAGCAAACTTAGGAAGATATTTAGCAATGTACACCATAGTCTGGTATACCATGTATCCCTCTACCATAGAACCCTCAGGATGTGCTCTTTGTCGAACCAAAGCCTTCAAAGATTTCAAGTGCCTCTCAACCATCCACATTGACCTAGTGTGTGCAGGTCCACACGATTCAATCTCCTCAACTTGGTGTATGAGGTAGTGTTCTTGTGCATTGAAAAAAGTTGGAGGTAGACACTTTTGCATTTCACACAGTAAATGAGGAATTCTTCTCTTCCAATAGTTTATATCTTCTTTATGGATTTCTTTAGATGACAACCACCTACATTAAGAGATTCAAGTCACAAAAAATATATAAATACGAGACTTTACAAAATAATATACAATAGATTACATAGCAAGAAAAACAAATCATGAATATAATAAATATATACAACAAATTGAACAGATATTACTGCTTACCTCATGTATTTTCCAAGATCATATATCACTTGTTTGATGTTATTGTTGAAGTGCTCTGGGAGAGATAGAGGTAGCACGTACTGCAGTAATTATAAACCAATCATTTCGTTATTTTCTAACATAACATAATGAATAGTACACGTAGTTTATGAATATATTATAAATACAGAAGAACATAACTTACCTTGATGAAAGTATGCCAATCATGCGTTTTGAGCCCTGGCCCAAATTCACTTTTCTTTGATATGAGATTGCTTATGTTCCCAGCAAATCCTGTGGGAAATTGAATTTTTCGTATGACTTCTTTTTTGGCATCACTTTGCTGCTCCGTTAATAACCAAGGAAGGGCACTTATATTAATCTGATCTCTATTGCTATTTGAGTGAATGAAATTCTTCAGTGCATGATTGGATTCATGAATGTCATTACAAATTTTGACAATTTTTTCTTTGTCACGCCTTCCATCCAGTATTTTCCACAATGTCTCTGTTATATTCTTTCCAACATGCATAAGATCAAACAAATGCACAATTTGTAGGTCCTCGTAGTAGGGCAACCTACTAAATTGTCTGGGATAGCTTTTTAGTCCCTTTGGAAGGTTGTCAGTAGTGCCTTGACGACCTTCACGATCATCAATTACATAATTAGTAAACAAAAATCACAATAGAAATATATAAATTACAAACATAAACCATTAAGTGGAATGACATTACCTCGACGATTAATTCTATTATATTCCAACTTCCATAGGCGAGGTGTCATTCTTCGTGGCTTTGATGTAGTCTCTTCTTTCCCATTGAAAAGATGTTTTTCCATACTTCGATACTTATGATTCCTGTGGAGGAAGTGTCTATACTCATCAAACACATGCTTTCCTAAACTTTTTGAATGACGAGATTTCATCTTTGGACCACAAACTGGACATGCAAATTTTCTCTTTGTTTGAAGACCTACAAGATAATGATATAATTGGATTATTAAATATGTTGATTTTTATAATTAGAATTATCATGCGCAACTTGAATTCACTATAACATACCACAAAAATGTGTTAGCCCTGGGGCATCATGTATTGTCCATACAAGTATTGCATGGAATTGAAATTGTCTTTGTCCTATTGGTCTAGACACGTCATACATAGTGACACCGTTCCATAACTCCACCAACTCATCAATAAGAGGCTCAATATATACATTCATATCTTTAACTTGATATTTACCTACTTGAATGAATAGTAACATTACATAATTATTGTGACCATTTTACTATAAGATTTGTAAGTACATGTAAATTAATAACTATCAAATGATAAAATACCTAGAACAATCATTGCCAACATAATGTGCTCCCTCTTTATTGACATCCACGGAGGAATGTTATTGTTGATAACAAAAATAGGCCACACCGAGAAAACAGATCTCATCTCTCCAAATGGATTGACACCATCTGCTGCCAATGAAAGCCTGAGATTACGAGGTTCTTCTTTGAAGTGTTGCCACTTTTCCTCTATGTGCATAAATGCCGAACCATCCGCAGGGATTCAAATAATGTCATCTCGACTTCTATTGCATGCATGGTAATCCATAAATTGTGCCAACCTAGTACACCTGAATAATTGTCGCATTCGTGGAATAATGGGGATGTAACGAAGAACCTTGTGAGGCACCTTTTTTGTTATTCGATCTATTTGATATCTACTCGTATGACATATAGGGCATTGTGTTGCAAATTCATGTTCTTTATAATATATAATATGATCATTGGGACAAGCATGCATTGCTTGATACTCCATTCCAATATCTTTCATAATAGCAGATAATTCTCGATATGAGCGAGGTAGAATATTTGATGGTGGTAACAAAAACTCGCCTATCAATCTACAGCAAAAAATATAAGTTGTTAATATAAACAATATTAGTGGTACATTATTCACCCTTTGTTAACTATAAAGACATATATGACATACCTTAACATACGTGACATTGTTATGTTAGATAAACCATTCATAACCTTCAAGTTCAACAACAACAATACAGCAGAGAGAATAGTTGTTTGGGAGTCTTTGTATAGGGGCTCGTATGCCTTCTCAAGTAGAGGTACATCGAGGCTATCATCATCATCATGATCAGATCTGCTTGGACTAAATGTGTCATGGATCAATGTATTTATACCATCATCTTCAATTGTGTTTTCTGGCACATGATCGTCATCTTCCATGGGATCATTATCTTCACCTTGGATATTCGCACCCCCATGTTCCTCCATATCATGTACTTCCCTGGGGAGATCAACCTATATAAAATTGATTAACATAAATAAACCATGATCTTCAACTCATCATCAAGTGATTTCATATGTATATAAATTGTTAAAATGATATAATGAACAACTTACCAGTGGATGATAGTCATGCCCCCCTTCAATGTGACCATTCTCCCTACATTGTCTCTTAACTGTTTTGATTAGCAGTCTTCTACGGTTTAAGCCCTTACAAATTTTGCAGGGACAATAACATTTTCCATCACCTTTTCTTTTCAAGTTAGACCACAATCTAGCGATTGTCTCCCTATTTTGTTCTTCACTTATATTATCTGACATGATCATTCTTCGCAGGAAGCAAAAATTGGGCTATGAAAACTTCGGTCTACAACTTTCAGTGACTAAGCAAAATTGTCAAAAGTACACAAATCTTCTTAGACCTAGTTAAATCCTTTAATATTTTAAAAGTCTAGTTAAAATATACATTAGATTAAAAAATATACAATTTTCATGCCTGAGCGCGCGGCTATGACTAGTGCAATGGTCTTCTTGCTTAGCTCTAGAAGCTCTCTAGCAATCAAAACATATAAGCTACAAGGCCTAACAGCAATTTCAAAACATATAAGCTACAAGGCAAGACATATTACATGACATGGCAAAAGGATTAAAATATACATTAGATTAAAATATATACAATTTTCAAACTTGAGCACGCAGCTATAACTCGTGCAATGGTCTTCTTGCTTAGCTCTAGAAGCTCTCCAGCAATCAAAACATATAAGCTATTAGAATTCATTAACTTTCTGTAATTGGAAAACTCTATTTGATATTAGACCGTAAACTACTACTATTCTCTCCATAAGAACTAAGTACAAAATTCTTTCAAGTTCACATCCATGATTCCCTTTAGATTAAAATATACAGCAAAAATAAGCTAAAAGTCTAGTTAAAATATACATTAGATTAAAAAATATACAATTTTCAAACCTAAGCGTGTGGCTATAACTCGTGCAATGGTCTTCTTGCTTAGCTTTAGAAGCTCTCCAGCAATCAAAACATATAAGCTACAAGGCCTAATAGCAATTTCAAAACAAGGGTCATCAAAAGAACCAAAAACAATGTGTGCAAACAATACCTTGTGAAGTGGTATAGACAATTAGAAGATGCTACTATGTGCTAGGGAACTTCTTAGAACTGTTGGTATATTCTTACAACTTGTTACACCTGGGATATTCTTCTCTGTAGATGCTACTGTGTGCCATGGTCCAAACGGGCCCATAAATGTGGTTGAATAGCAATACATTCAAGTGGAAATTACACAAGGGACAGTCACTGTGAGATATCCTCATGTGTGACTGTCCTTGTCACAAATGAGGACATCTCACAGTGACTGTCCCTTGTGTAATTGCCACTTGAATGAGGTCAGTCACTGTAAAGACAACATGATAATGTACACATACAATGAGTGTACATTATCATGTTGTCTTTATAGTGGCTGCCCTCATGTTGTATATTCTTCTCTGTAGATGCTACTACGTGCTAGGGAACTTCTTAGAACTGTTGGTATATTCTTACAACTTGTTACACCTGGGATATTCTTCTCTGTAGATGCTACTGTGTGTCGTGGTCCAAACGGGCCCATAAATGTGGTTGAATAGCAATACATTCAAGTGGAAATTACACAAGGGATAGTCACTGTGAGATGTCCTCATGTGTGACTGTCCTTGTCACAAATGAGGACATCTCACAGTGACTGTCCCTTGTGTAATTACCACTTGAATGAGGAACAAGGAGGAAGTGATACAATAATAGGGGGGTGATCATTTTAAAATGTGTTGGACAACAAAAAATGCTATGCACGGGGTAAAACATGGGCTCAAACTTTAAGAAAACTAGAGACTAAAAACAAAGAAAATGTACCTCATGATACTTATTGAGCTTAAAGCATAAATAACCTACTATGTACAAGAAGGAAGGATAAACTATTAATAGAAATGTTTAAGATGGATCCTATTTATCAATATCTCAAAAGGATTACCTTCCATGTTTTCCAACTCAAAAACATAATTTTCTTTGTAGCGAGAAATATAAAAAGGACCCTCCCATAAGGCATCAAACTTTGTATGTTGACTTGGATTGGCTGCTCTTTCATTGTACTTCAAAATCATATCATTTTTCTTAAGAGGGGGATTGCATACCTCTTGTCAAACCCACATTATACTATTCTTTGGTGATGTATCAAGGCATTATAAGCATTCTCATAAGCTTCTTGTAGATTCAACAATTTTACTAATATGACATTCATCGCACCATCTTCCTCTACTTCAATTAATGTTAGAAGTTGTAGAGCTAGGATTTCCATTGATATAGGAAGAACAACTTCTATTCCATTGGCGAACTGGTGCCGGAGCACCTCACACAACCAATTTGGAGACGGAGATTATACAGACTTTCAGGACAAATCAAAGGGATGGAATACATAAACAGGGTCAACAGGTCAATTGGAGGATCTTAGCACCTTTAATGTTATTAAAATAATGCAATACTTCAATGAGTTTGTAATGATGTCCTTATTAGGACTAAAAGCTTGTTTACAATGGACTGAGATTGTCCAAAGTTCAATAATGTTCTAAGAATCTAGAATAGGCTAGTGCGGAAGTTTAAGTCTTTTGGAAAGTTTAATAATCATAAGAGATCAAAGTTAGTGAGTTTAGTGGTCTTTGGATTAAAATAATTCAATTAATTATAAGTTGGAATTTTTGAATTTTCAAAATCCAACGGTTAGCTAACAATGGAGGGAGTTAGTATTTAGGATTTAGTTAGGCTCAAACTAAGCTCCAACCGATGAAAATTGGTTGGATTAGTTTTTGAGAAGTTATAAAGAATCTTATATATATCTCTGTTACGACAAAGAAGGGAGATATATACGGACTGCAATAGTAAGAAATATAAAACTCTTAGTTTTTGCAACTCCATTTATCTTGTAAGTCTTAGTTTGTTTGAACTAACACATACATGAGTTAGAAGGATTTCTTTCATCCATTCTAAACCATTTGGAATGAGTTTACTTTGAATTTGTTGTTGCGCGGGTGTATGGACTGGTGAAGGAAACAGCAAGCAATAAACTTTAATTTCTGCAAGTTCCTTGATCTTTTAAGTCTCAAATCATTTGGTTTGATTATTCAATTATTCTTGTTATTGAATGATTTTACTATTATATTGAGACTATTGTCGCGCCAGTCACTGCTGAAACAGTCATTCTTTTGTCTAGACTTGTCATTGCAGTAGAGTTTTAGAGATAATGAAGATCATCCCATGAACATAGAAGGCCTAATATTCATGGGATGACAATAACTAACTTGTATTATGAAGTACTGACATTGCATATGCAAAGTTTTGTGGAAAACAGTGTGATCACAGGATAAACTGTGGGAAATTACCGTGAGTTGAATGCTAATGTATAGCAGTGAGTGATCTATCCAAGCAAGGGTGGATTGTTATAGTTTGGTTTTATACCTCCCAATTGCATTTGTTTAAAAATCATTGGAGGTTTTTAAACAAATGCAATTGGGAGGTATAAAACCAAATTCAACCACTTTTGCCAGCATTCTTCAAGCATATGCCAAAATGGGATCTTTAGAACAGGGTAGGGAAATTCACCAAAAAGTAACTGAAGATGGGTTTTTGTCAAATATAGTGGTGGTGACTACCCTGATGGACATGTATATAAAATGTGGAAGCATACAAAAGGCACGCGATTTGTTTGCGGAAACAACTGAAGCAAGGCACGTGAAAGTCTCAGAATCTTGAATCCAAGTCAGTGAAAGCTTTGAAAACCAAATGCATCCTATTAAGTATTGTGGGGAAGCATTCTAAATAACCAAAGCCGCTAACAATAAATTCAACATAGATATGTCCTCATTTTTGGGTATTTTAGCTCTCTAACAGCTGAATACCAGATTAAATAATAATGACAAAAGAAAAATAAACCCAACGTACTCAAAAATTGTAGCTGTGATTTTGCGGAGGGAATCTCTCTCGGCGCTGTTGAAAACACAAATGACAACCCGCTTGATTTCACGGAGGGAATCTCTCTCGGTGCTGTTCAAAACACAAATGACAACCCGCTTTGTTCAAAACACAAATGATAACCCGCTTGATTTCGCGGAGGGAATCTCTCTCGGTGGTGTTGAAAACACAAATGACAACGTTCCTCTACATTATCATGTTGTCTTTACAGTGACTGTCCCTTGTGTAATTGCCACTTGAAGGAGGACAGTCACTGTAAAGACAACATGATAATGTACACTTACAGAATGAGGACAGTCACTCTAAAGACAACATGATAATGTACACTCACTGTAAGGACAGTCACAAATGAGGACATCTCACAGTGATTGTCCCTTGTGTAATTGCCACTTGAATGTATTGCTATTCAGCCACATTAATTCTTTTCTTCTTCAACAAATGAGCATAGTCACTCTAAAGACAACATGATAATGTACACTTACTGTGAGTGTACATTATCATGTTGTCTTTAGAGTGACTATCCTCATTTGTTTGAACTAACACATACATGAGTTAGAAGGATTTCTTTCATCCATTCTAAACCATTTTGAATGAGTTTACTTTGATTTTGCTGTAACATAGAAGGCCTAATATTCATGGGATGACAATAACTAACTTGTATTATGAAGTACTGACATTGCATAGGCAAAGTTTTGTGGAAAACAGTGTGATCACAGGATAAACTGTGGGAAATTACCTTGAGTTGAATGCTAATGTATAGCAGTGAGTGATCTATCCAAGCAAGGGTGGATTATTATAATGTGGAACATTGTATAATGTTTATGAGATGGTGAATCATCCACTAATTTGGATTTGAAGGGTGTAGAATTAGGTGATTGAGAATGCCCTAGTTAAGAAGGGTTTAGAGCCAAGAATTGTGGGTTTGGGTGTTGCAGAGCCCTAGAGGCTAATTCCCTTTGGAATTATTTGTTTCAAAGTGTAAGAAGACACTATCCAGGGATTAGGAAGTGTTAGGTGGAATTTATCATATACTTCCTTTGAAATTTGGGTCATTTTTATACATTAAAACCAGAGGTACAGTCATAGAACAGGGTAGGGAAATTCACCAAAAAGTAATTGAAGATGGGTTTTTGTCAAATATAGTGGTGGTGACTACCCTGATGGACATGTATATAAAATGTGGAAGCATACAAAAGGCACGTGATTTGTTTGTGGAAACAACTGAAGCAAGGCACGTGAAAGTCTCAGAATCTTGAATCCAAGTCAGTGAAAGCTTTGAAAACCAAATGCATCCTATTAAGTATTGTGGGGAAGCATTCTAAATAACCAAAGCCGCTAACAATAAATTCAACACAGATATGTCCTCATTTCTGGGTATTTTAGCTCTCTAACAGCTGAATACCAGATTAAATAATAATGACAAAAGAAAAATAAACCCAACGTACTCAGAAATTGTAGCTATGAATTTGCGGAGGGAATCTCTCTCGGCGCTGTTGAAAACACAAATGACAACCCGCTTGATTTCGCAGAGGGAATCTCTCTCGGTGCTGTTCAAAACACAAATGACAACCCGCTTTGTTCAAAACACAAATGATAACCCGCTTGATTTCGCGGAGGGAATCTCTCTCGGCACTGTTGAAAACACAAATGACAACGTTCCTTTTTTTTTTTGCACTTATATCCCGACAACGTCGCAATTGCGACGGTGTCGGGCTATATTTGAAAAAAAAAAGTCAAAACCGCTTAACATTTCCCTGTCATCGCAAATTGCCGTCACAATTTCACCCCAAATGTATTAGTGTAAAATTTAAATCCATGCTTTAAGGATTAGTCACTAATCCAAAAAGGGAGAAAAGGTATCTTGAAAAATAATATATGTGTATCAAAAAGTGTGTGTGTGCAATAGGTGAGAAAAGCGTATGCCCCCACGTTATAGTCATTGCTAACACTTTATCAGGAGCAATGGCTTTAACGGAAACATAAACAACTCTGATTATGTTTCCACTATGAAATGCCCCTAGAAGAAGACAAATCAAGAGAAATACCACATAAACATACAAAGAACATAGAAGGCATCTACCTGTCGTGGGGTTAGTATCATCATAAGATAATATATATATATGATATTATTGCAAATAAATTGACATCATTCCACAAAGAAAGTAGAACTAAAATCACATAGGAGGAAAGATCACATAAGATATACGAAAGAGAATCTTTTTGGACCATGACATGGAGACCAAAAAGAATTGGTGCTACCACATCTCAAATCTAAGTAGATTACACAAGGAAACATTTATGAAAAATAGCACATTTACAACATATAGAAGAATAGAGATGCATATAGAGGAATTGTACAATAGGTTCGATTCCTTTATCACCTTGCACCAACTGAGTAACAAGGGTTGTATAAAATAATCTAACAACATTTAGTAAACACATTACAGGAGAAGCATAGTACAATAGGAAAACACACAACAAAGCTACCATAAAGGACAAGTCGATCAAGCGTGCCACCTAATCTCCCCATCTCGTTCTATATCATTTAGGGAAGGTGAATAACTCGCAAGAGGGACTACATCCAACACAGTAGGAATTATAGCCAGTTCAGAACAAGGATCCTCTTGAGAATCACAATGTTTGATACTAGGTGTAAGTGTTAATTGTGATGAAAGCATATTAGGAAAATCAATGTCAATGTTAATAGTCTCATATTCATCATTAATATCATTGATATCATCAAGAGTATCTTCTTCATCTAGATTAATAAAAATAGGATCTAAGATATGAATAGAATCATCATAATCATGCATCTTAACATCATTATTAACAACAACTTCATCATTCATAGGTTTATCAGAAGAAAGTAAAGAATTTTGAAGAATAGAATTACGAGCTTTAGCTTAAGCATGATGCTTCTTATGGCGTTCATTAGTAGATCGATTACATTTTTCTTTACTTGAAGTATGTTGAGAACTAGGAGGAACAATCACATGATCCTTCATAGGTTCTTTAGGAAGATTAATAGGATTATCAACAATAGTAGGAACTTGATTAACAGAACTAGAAGCCATGCATAAAGGAGGTATAGAAGGTGTAGGCAAAAGACCACAATTAAGGTGCATAGGAGGGACACTTAATTTGAGAATCTTGTGATGCTTATAGGCTTGATATGAGCATAATAGATTATCAGGTCGAGAAGGACATGAATTAGGTAATGAAGGCCAAAAGAAGTCAACAGTAGCATAATCCCTAAGCCTAGAAGGTTGATATAAACTATGATTAACCATCTTCACTTATTCATCATGAACAAATTTAAGACATTTTTGGATAGGTGAAGCAACGACATGCATGGCATTTAACCAAGGCAAACCAAGCTTAACTTGAAACTGATCAAAAGTAGGCACAACAACAAAGGTAGTGTTCACAATTTTTCCACAAAGTTCAACCGGTAAATTAATAGAACTAAATGATGGATAAAGAAAACCATTACAAGTTTTAATCCACCCATCTGATGTATCATAAGAATCATGTTGCAAGTTTATTATAAAAAGATTTTCTTCAGTAAAAACATTGACTAAGGATGTAGGATCAACAAGACAATCATGAGTAGGTATCTAAGAAATCCTAGCATAAATATAAAGGGGACCATCAGGAGCTTTAATAGTCTTAGAATCATCAAAGGTAATCAAAAGTTCTCGAGGTCTTTTATTAGTAGGTTGTTGTCAAGGCTTGGGTTGAGTTTTCAATTTAGGCTTAGGTTTTGGTTGAGGTTGAGATTGAACTTGAGGTTGAAGCTGAGGTTGAGGTTGAGGTGGAGATACAAATTAACCAACATGCTCCACTTGATTAACAATGTTATTGAGATCATCCATCTTTGACTCATACACAATTTCCATAAAATCTAGTTGAGCAATGGTATTAGTATCATGTGTGGGTAAAGGATTCGTATAGATTTGAAGGTTTTGATTAGGAGGAGAAATAGATTTATTCCCACTACCATCAAGATTATCAACAGATAAGGCATTAGAATCAATTAAATCTTGAACCTTATGTTTTAAAGAATAACACTTCTCAGTATCATGACCATTCTGATGATGATATTGACAAAAAGCTTTAGGATCAAAAGATCTAGATGCAATCGTAGCAAGTAAAAGAGGTCGAGTAGGAGGTAAAGTAATCATATTAGTAGTTAACAACCTATTCATAATAGAATGTAAAGATTTAGAAAGAGGATTAAACGTATGATTAGTCAAAAAGCAGTGGATGCAGAAGTGGCATTGTGAGATGCAACAGCAACTGCATTCGCTTGTTTGTTTATCTTGACATAGTTGTTGAATGTTTGAAATTTGTTCGGATTAGGAGCAACATCACTTTTATCAATTGGAAAAAGAGCCATTGGAGTGGTGCTCTCAAACTGACTCACTGGTAATTGATAATTATGAAGTGTTGCACAAATTTGTTCAAAAGAGGTAAATTTAGTAAGCAAAATCTTATCTCTAATATCCTTTTGCAAATTTGAAATAAACATATGTTGAATATCAATATCAAGAATAGGATAGGAAATCTGAGCATGCAAATGCTTAAATCTACCAATAAATTCAGTTAATTTTTCCTTAGCACTTTTTTTACAATGCATCAAATCAGTCAAAGACACTTGCGGGCCAATGTTGTTTTGAAATTGTTGAATAAAAGCATTGGAAAGTTGTGGGAAGGAATTAATAGAATAAGGAGGAAAGGAACAATACCATTGTAAGGCCTTGTCACAAAAAGTTCTAGCAAACAGTTTGGTTAAAATCCTATGGTCATGAGCATAATCACTACAAAGGATTTGAAATGTTTTAACATGATGCACAAGGTCTCCTTTTCCGTTATAATTCTCAAGATGAGGCATATCAATTTGTTGAGGAACAAGAGTACGAATAATGTCTTGGGACAAAGGACTTCCCATGTCACATGTAGGAACACTAAACTTGTTTTGAGTTGAGGAAGCAAGTTTTTGTTGTAAGGATGACACATTTTGAGCCAAACTAATGATTTCTGAATCATTAGAGGAAATAGGAGGAATAGCAACATTAGAAACACTAGGTAAAGTGTAAGAAGCTGCAGGAATAGAAGACACAACTAGAGGAACACTTGTAACTATAGTTGGAAGAAAATTGGAATAAGTAAAAGGAACATTATGATAAGAAGGTTGTGATGTAGGAAGAGACATAGGAGGAACACTCATGGGAACAGAGGGAACCGTCATAGTCACCAAAGAAGGAGCATAGGTAGGAACACTAGGTAAAGGATTAGAAGAAGGTTCTATACTAGTGACATGAGGAATAAACCCTAAATCTTGAGCTTCTTCAGCTAAAGGTTTAACATTTGAATGTACGAGGTGAGTAATACCATGCAAGAGGTTAACACCTTGATCATTATCATGAAGAACTTTCTTAAGAGCCTCTATAGCTTGAATAGAATCTTGATTATGGTTTTCTTGAATAATCCAATTACCCATTTTATCAAGTTCAGTTGAAAGTTTTTGGACTTGTTCAACAGGAACTATTAAAGCATCATCCTCATCATGAGATGAGTAAGAGTTTTTCTCCATAATAGGATTAGAATCACGAAGAATCAAATTATCATTCGGGATCCTAAGGAAAGGAGAGGAAGACTCCGAATCAAAGGCACCCATAAGTCTATGACTTCTTCTAACTGGAATGTTATAAGTAGGACTATAAGTAGTAAAGCTCATAAACCAATGCAATGCAAATCAACTAAACTAAGAACACATAAAGCATAAATATTATTGTATTTTGAAAGAAATTTTGCAAATTTTTTTTGTATTTTTGAAATCTAATTACCATGAAAGATTTAACACAAAGGGAAAATCTAACATCAACAAGATAATATAAAGGGAAATCTAACACCACAAAACACAATAGGGCATCTAATTCCACAAAAGAAAGGAGAGTAACTATGTCGGGTTCAGCAAAATGAATGATATGAAATAGTAGTTCACCAAAATGAATAGGGTTTGAATTTGAATAGGGGTAAGATGTATGATATAGGGGTGGAATATAGGACCTATCCTCAATCCAAATTCCCGAAAGGAAAGATCCAAATGGATTAATCACAAATAAGTGATCAATGCACAAAAGAATCAAACAATGGAGAATATTCAAAGAAAGGGGGAAATCCTATACTATACTATAAGAAGTATATACTTGAAATTTGAAATAAATAGAAGGAAAATACTAACCTCAAAATAGGGTAGATCTAGAAAATGCTGATTTCTGATGTCTGTGCACAATTTTGGGCAATTCTGCAA
Source organism: Chamaecyparis obtusa (assembly GCA_027943335.1). Taxonomy (NCBI): domain Eukaryota; kingdom Viridiplantae; phylum Streptophyta; class Pinopsida; order Cupressales; family Cupressaceae; genus Chamaecyparis; species Chamaecyparis obtusa. Next base: position 110,232 of record BSBK01007426.1, read on the forward strand.
CCTGTATCAGAATGGAAATGTCGAGATGGAGAAAACCTAAAAAAATTTGTCTTTTGAGAAGCAGGTCATCCTTGACCCAAATAGTGGAGCAAGGTCTAACCTCTAGGTAGGATCCTACCCCCTACTGAAGTTCATCCTTGACCCAAAACAACTCCGATAGAAAATTTGTTCGCGGATCTTGGAAGTTCACCGAAAGGGGTATTCGGATCTGCACATCAATTCGCAGTCCTATACCTGTAGCTACAAGAAAAATAGTTTTTGTTGTTTGGATGGGGGGTTTGCCTTGGTCAAACCCCAATTTAGGAATTAACCTTGAAATTAAATTGAAATTGTAATATGCATAAACAAAGTAAATGGAACTATTTACCTTGCTTATGTTGAATTCCTTGTGGAGGATTCAAATTCTTGAATCCAGAAGTAGGGATGTTCCAAATGAATGTAGAAATGTAGGATGTCTCAAATCAATGGCATTAGATCTTCAACACCAATCTTGAATGGATCTTTGCATAGGAAGAGGCTTGGATGAATATGGATGGAGAAATCTTCAAGGGGGCTCCAAAGAGATTGAATCCTTCAATGGCTAACAATGGATCTCCTTGATGAATGCTTGAATGCTTGAGGACTTGAATGCTAGGCTTGAAGATGAATGAATGATTGATTTCTTTCCTTCTCCTTCTTGCTTGCTTGAGAGCTAGATCATGAGTTGTAGATGGATACTTGATTGCAAAACTTGATGTGTATTAATGGAGAAAACTTTATGGAGAAAATGAGAGAGGAAGGCTTCCTTTTATAGTGATCTAGGGCACAAACCTCTAGAGAAGGCCGACATTGGAGAATTAAATCCCAATTAACTATAACCCCTAGAAATAGACCCAAATTAAATGTAATTTAAGGATTTACCATTTCAAAACCCGAAATGGCCAGCCCAAAAGCGGGAAAAGAAACTTTCGGAAGCCTGACATCCCGTAACTCCCAGAATCTAAAAATTGGACCTGGGGTCAAGGATGAGGTAGACACCACCCTAGGTCAGGGTCTAGGTCATCCTTGACCCTACCAAGTCACCTTTGATCCAGACAGTTAGAAACTACATATTCTCAGAGAAAACTATCAAGAAAAGGCTGGAAATAAGGAGGAGAGAAGCAAAATAGGGGGGAAATAGCTAAATACATGCAAAGACCTGATCAAGGCTCTTAACATGACCCTAGACCACTCACTCAGAGGGATAAACACTCTTAACATGGAAGAGCTTCCATTTTAAGATGATACACTATCATTGGGAAGTGTGTGGACCTAGATCTAGTCATTCCTTCTATTGATGGTGGATCTGAAGGCTGACTTGTTCGATAGCCTCTTGTATATAATGTAATCTTGTTTATAGTTTGAGGAGATTAGTTTTTAGGATATAGAAGCTAGAAGATTAGATATTTTTGTAGATCCTCGCATGTTAGAGGACTTCTATACTTGATTGTAATAGCTGGCCTAAATCGGGAAGGCCTTACAACCCGACATGTATGAATCAATTGGAATTAATATATGAAAGATATCTCCATTCTCTCTATCACTTGTGTGTTGTTTCTTCCATGTGTGATCTCTACAAGGTGGACATAGTTAGGGTGTGCCTTTGGCCCCTCTCCCTATGCATCCTTGTGTTAGGTCGTATCAAAGGGAGGTGAGATCTAGATCTAGGTTTGCGAATCCCAGTTTGAGGGTTCCTTCTTGTCAAACCCTAGTTGAATTGTTGTGGGGTAGCAGATTGTGATCTGGCCTGCAACTACAGAGGGTTTCAAGATGGTTCTTGGGAGGTGAGATGCACATCTAGGATTGGCATACATGTTGAGACAACTTGCTGCTAGATTAGAAGTTGTTGAAACAACCCAGAGAAGGGGAAGACATCTTGAAGATGTTAGTTATGATGAAATTGAGGAAGAACAAGGTGATGTATAACCTGCATTGGTGATGGATCAAGGTGAGGAAATATTATTGAAGGCTTTGATGAATCTAAAGTCTACACCACACTTTAATCCTCCTGAGTATAGTGGGAAATTGGATTCTGATGAATTGGTGGACTTGATGACTGAGATGGAAAAGTACTTTGAGTATGAAAATGTACCTGAGGAAAAGAAGGTGAGAATTCCAAGCACAAAGTTGAAAAGTCATGCATCCTTGTGGTGGAAACATCTACACATAGACAAAAAGAGGAAAGGCAAAGACAAAATCAAGGTATGGAATAAAATGGTGAATAAATTGAAAGGAAAGTTCTTACCTTGTGAGGCAGAAAGATAGCTTGGTAAAAGAATATACTGAGGAATTCTATAGATTAGATATCAAATCTGGACATGATGAAGATGATGTGGAAAGAATTGCTAGATACTTGAATGGTTTCATAGTTTCCATCCAAGAAGAAATCAATTTGGTCAAATTGGAGAACATTGAAGAGGCTTATCAATTTGCATTGAAAGCTAAGGAGAAATTGAACAAGAGACATGAGCAAAGACAAAGAGGTAGAGGTGGTAGATTCCCTAGAAGAAGAGGTAGATCTTATGGTGAAAACAATTGATCTGAACCTGAAAAGATAAATTTGGATAAAGGCAAGACCCAGTGGAAAGGTGAACATTCATCTAGAGACAGAGGCAGTAACTACTGAGGTGGTTATAATAGAGGTGGCTTCTGAGGAGCTTGTTACAATTGTGGAGAAGAAGGACATAGATCATTTGAGTGTACACATAAAAGTAAGAAGGTCGGAGGTAGTAGAAATGCTTTGGTGCAAGAAGAGTCACTGAATGAACCTAAAAAGGAAAAGAACTTGATGGTAAGAAGATCACTTTGAAGTGAAATTAATAAGGAAGATTCGGTAAGGAAAAGTTTGTTCAAGACTAGATGTAGAGTTTCTGATGAATTTTGGAAGGTAATCATTGATAGTGGTAGCTCTAAGAACTTGGCATCTGAGGAAATGGTTACAAAGTTGCAATTGAAAAGGTTGGAACATCTGAAGCCGTATCAGATTTCATGGATCAAAGATGAGCATACACTCTTGGTAAGTAAACAATGCTATGTAAATTTGAAAATTGGAAAGTACTATGATAAGGTGTTATGTGATATCATGTCTATGGATTATTGTCATATTTTGTTGGGTAGACCTTGGAAATATGATAGACATGCTATATATGATGGGATATTACATAAATATACTATTTGGGCTGATGGAAGAAGACAAATCTTGTTACCTTTGATTGAAGAACCTATTAGTAATGTTTGCACATCTGTGAAAGTTTTCTTGATGGAAGGAAGACATTTTGTTAAGGATTTGAACAAGAATGATGTATGTTTTGTTTTGATTCCTAACAAATCGAGTAAGAAAATAGAGGATAGTGTCCCTGAGGAGATTGATAACTTACTCACCGAGTACAGTGAAATTATTTTTGATAATGTACCTGATGGTTTGCCACCGAAGAGAAGCATTGATCATTGCATGGATATAATCCCTAGAGCTATTTTACCGAATAAGGCACCACATCAGTTGACACCTATCGAGAATCTGTAATTGAACCAATAGATTCAAGAATTAATGCAGAAAGGTTTGATCAGTGAAAGTTTGATTCCTTGTGAAGTACCTATTGTATTGGCACCTAAGAAGAATGGAGAATGGTGAATGTGTATTGATTCCAGAGAAATCAACAAGATAACAGTTAAATATAGGTTTCCTATACCAAGAATGGATGACATAATGGACAGTTTGACTAGAGCAAAGTATTTTACCAAAATTGATTTCAAAAGTGGGTATCATCATATCATAATCAAAGAATGTGATGAATGGAAGACTGCTTTCATGACAAAAAAAGGTTTGTATGAGTGGTTGGTTATGCCTTTTGGTTTAACTAATGCACTAAGCACTTTTATGAGGTTGATGAATGAAGTTTTGAAGAAATTATTGGGTAAATTTGTGATTGTATACCTTAATGATATTCTGATATTTAGTAAGACCAGAGGATAAAATTTGTTGCATGTTAAAAAAGGATTGCAGAGGCTGAAAGAAGAAAAGTTACTGATAAATCTGAAAAAGTGTTCATTCATGAAAGAGGAGATTGTGTATTTGGGATTTGTGATTTCAGCTAATGGTTTGAAGATGGACCCTGAAAAGGTTGAAGCTATTTTGAATTGGCCTACACCTGAGAATGCTAGTGAGATAAGATCATTTCATGGTTTCGTAAGTTTTTATCAAAACTTCATTCAAAATTTTAGTTCAATTTGTAATATTATGAATGAGACTACGAGAGGAGATAAAAGAGAATTCAAGTGCACACATGGAGCTGATAAAAGTTTTGAGACTTTGAAGCAGAAGGTTTTTGAATTGTTTGTTTTGGCATTGCTTGATTTCAATAAAGTATTTCAAGTGGAATGTGATGCAAGTGGAAGTGCAATTGGAGCTATGTTGAGTCAAGAAGGTAAACATGTTGCTTTCTTTAGTGAAAAATTGAATGATGCAAAAAGGAAATACTATGTGTATGATCAAGAATTCTATGCTATTGTTCAAGCACTGAAGAAATGGAGACATTATTTGATACCGAGTGAATTTGTGTTGTATACCAATCATAAAGCTTTATAGTATTTGGGTAGTCAGAATAAGTTGAATCAGAGACATATGAAATGGGTTGAGTATTTGCAGAGTTATACATTTGTGATAAAGCATAAGAGTGGAGTCACTAACCGAGTTGTTGATGCATTGAGTGGAAGAAGATCTTTGATGACCGAGATGAAAAGTGAAGTTCTTGGCTTTTATGACATGAGAGATTCTTATGAATTTGATCCTAATTTTTTTGAGTCGTGGAGAAAGTGCAGAGCACCTATTCAAGATCAACCAAGTACTAAATGGGAATAATATTTCATTCAAGAAGGTATGTTGTTTAAAGGTATTCAGTTGTGTAGTAGTTTGGCTAGACATTTTGGTGTTGATAAAACATTGAATTTTCTTAAGGAGAAATACTTTTGGCCATAGTTGTATAAAGATGTTCAGAAATTTGTGAAAAGTTGTAGAATTTGTCAAGTTGCAAAAAGAGTAAGTCAGAATACTGGATTGTATACATCAATTTCTATTCCTGAGAAACCTTGGATTGATATCAATATGGATTTTGTTCTTGGCTTACTGAAAACAATAAGAGGTAATGATTCTATATTTGTTATTGTGGATAGATTTTCTAAAATGGAACATTTTATACCTTGTAGAAGGCCATCAGATGCAGTACATATAGCATATCTTTTCTTTAAGGAAATTGTTAGATTGCATGGATTGTCGAGGAGCATTATCTCTGATTGAGATAATAAATTTGTTGGATACTTTTGGAAGACCCTTTGGAGAAAGTTTGGCACCGAGTTGAAATATAGTTCTACATTTCACCCACAGACAGATGGATAGATAGAAGTTGTAAACAGAAGCTTGGGAAATCTTTTGAGACATTTAGCTAGAGACACACCAAGTAATTGGGATTTTTTGTTGGCACAAGAAGAGTTTGCATACAATAATTCAATGAATAGGACTACTGGAAAAACAACTTTTGAGATTGTAAATGGCATACAATCGAGGGGTATATCAGATTTAAGAGACATTGCTAATGAAAGAAAGAGAAGTGTTGAAGGAGTAAAGTTTGTTGAGTACATGAAGACATTGCATGAAGATGTGAAATATAAGTTGGAGAAAATTAATCAAAAATACAAAGACAAAGCTGATAGATCAAGAAGACATAAGATTTTTGCAGTCGGTGATGAAGTGATGGTTCATTTGAAGAAAGAAAAATTTCCTGTTGGAACATATGGGAAGCTGAAAATGAAGAAGTTTGTTCCTTGTAAAATTTTGAAGAGATTTGACAATGGAAATGCTTATGAGATTGAGTTACCTGATGACATGGATATATCACCTATTTTGAACATTGCCTATTTGTATGAGTATCATGAGTCGGATGAAGAAATGACAATACCGAATGATTATCCTAAGAAACCAACAGAAGTTGAGCAGATTTTGGAACAAAGAATTGGTAGAAGTACAAGAGGAAAATAGTATATGGAATATCTGGTAAAGTGGAAGAATAGACTGATTGAAGACAGTTCATGGATTTCACAATCTGAGTTGGATGTAGCTTAGATCGTACCTATTTCATGATTCAGAGAATCATTTTCAAATAACCCTAGGTGTTTGATGTAGGAGCATCTTGGGTCCTTGGCAATCCTGTGTCACCAAAAACATGTTTGTGTTTTCCTGTATTGCTTGGTTCCTTCTTTGACCGAGTTGGTTTGGTGTTTCTCAGTTTCCTTTATCGACCAAGTTGGTCGATCATTTCTCTGGCACTTGGCGATGCTTGTCTGGCACTCGGTTATCCTTGCTTACCGAGTTATTTATTTTAGTTTCTTGTTGAGGCTGACTCTTGCCATTAATTATGTTCACAGATTTAACAATGGTATCTATCATTGGGAAGTGTGTGGACCTAGATCTAGTTGATGGTGGATCTGAAGGTTGACTTATTCGGTAGCCTCTTGTATATAATGTAATCTTGTTTGTAGTTTGAGGAGATCAATTTTTAAGAGATAGAAGCTAGAAAATTAGAGATTATTGCAGATCCTCGCATGTTGGAGGACTTATGTACTTGATTGTAATATTTGGCCTAAACCAAGAAGGTCTTATAGCCTGGCATGTATGAATCAATTGGAATTAATATATGAAAGATATCTCCATTCTCTCTCTCACTTGTGTGTTGTTGCTTCCATGTGTGATCTCTGCATGGTGGACCTAGTCAGGGTGTGCCTTTGGCCCCTCTCCCTGTGCATCCTTGCATTGTCTAAATTCTCAAACTTATAAATGCCGACAGTCATATGATGTGAGAAACCACTATCAATAATCAATTTTTCTAACATGATAAATAAGGGATTTTTCATCTTTATACATCTCTTCTTCTTAATCATCCTTCATAGTAACATAGACAACTTCCGCACTTTCTTCAATGTGATCAGATTCATCATCAGTTACTCCTTCCTCATTTAGGTAGAATGATTTCTTTCCTTTTTCCTTGTAGTCTCTACACCTTTGGTATCTATTTTCCTTCTTGTCACTTTTATCATTCATGTCCTTATCAGGACATTTAGATGCAATGTGAGCAATCTTGTTTCAATTAAAACATTTTAGAGGAAGTTTACCTTAATACTTTCCTTTTCCTCTCAATAGCCTCTTTGTCAAAAATTCTTTCAATTCTTCTTTTTCTTTCTCTTCGGTTAGTATACTGTCATAATCACTTCTACCTGAGTCAAGTGGTGAATATCTCTTTCTTTTCTTGAACTTCCAATGGTTAGAGATAACATAAAAGTTATTTCAGTGGTTGGTAGATTGTTATCATAATTATGAAGCTCAAATGTAGTCAGCTTACTAATCAAAGCATCAAGAGTAACAATGTTATTTGGTATGGATCTCATTTCCTAAATAGAAGAGACTCAAATAGCATACTTTGGTGAAAGGGTTCTAAGAATTATTCTTACCACTTCTTCTCAACTTAGTGTTGCACCAGCACCTTTGATAGCATTTACCACTTCTTTTAATCTAAAGCTATATTGAACAATGTTCTCTTCATCTTTCATTCTCATTGTTAGCCCATTTTCTTGTAAAATGCAAAAATCCAAAGAAAATGGTCTTATCCTTTGAAAATCTTGTAAAATTGCCATGTCCTACTACAACACATTTTTTATTATCAAAGAAGATGTATGATGATTTATGGCATGCAAATTGAGCCAAGGATAGTTCAAGGTGTATGCAAGCTTCAGTTCAGATCACAAGAAATTTAATGCAAAAACCAGCAAGATATTGCAGTTTTAAAGTGTATCAGAAATAGGGTTTATCCATGTCCAAGGGTTTCATAAAATTTGTCTAAATCCAAAACCCTTCCCTTATTCTATTTCTTCATTAGCTTTTCCCGGTCACTTAAAATCCCCATTCTGCACATGTTTTATTTTCTAAGCCTGAGTAGACAAGTTTCTATTTAGTGACTCCACAAATATTTTGTTCGCATGTTTTCTTGAACTTGGCATTTAGTGGCTTGACATACAGTGACCTCACGGGTGGTTATGTTTTCCTTCTATCATTGAATCTCCAAATGAAGTGGTTAAGTCTCTTAACATTCAATGAATAAGCGAGGATCGTCGATGTTGATTTTGATCAAGGGTTGGCGCGTGTTCTCAAAATAAGACTTAGGGTTAGCCAGGCATCCAGCAAAAAAAGAACTCACGTGTTCTCCAAATGTAACCCTAGTCAAGATGAATTTTATGAGATTATGATACTTTCCTTAGTCATGTGATCTCCAGATGGCTTGGGTTAGATCAAAATGTTAGGAATAGTCTAAGAGATAACTGAAGGGGGGGGGGGGGAGGGGTGAATCAATTATCCACAAGTTTCAATTCTTTATCTGATTAAGTATACTTAAACATAAAGCATTAACACAATGAGAGAACACTTGAACATAACAACAATATTTTGGTTACAAGGAAACCCAAGTAGGTAAAAACCTCGGTGGGAATTGGCACCCACTAATATTATGTACTAGTGTATTATGATCCTTGTTAGAAGATCCTTAACCTTGTTAGGAGTTTCTTTACAATATGTTTAGTATAGTATACCTAGTCAAGGGTCGGACCCTATTAAGAGTCTTTTATAATTAACCCTGAGGACACATTGTCTAAGAGTACACTTCTCAAATGGGAGAAGGCTACAACCTTCTGAATAATAGATACACATTATATCTAGATCTTGGTGAAATATGCTTTGACCTACTATCTAGATCAATTCCAATGTATAACATAAATACTTTACTTGGTCACATAGACCTTCTTCTGATGGCTCAACACTTTTCACACTCTGCTCTTCTCTTCACAATCAACTCTAAACATACTCTAGCAATTACAAATGACTACCTATAAATATATTTCCTCTAAATGATATAATCAAGTCAGCTTGTTAGAACCACCTTGAAATCATATAAGAGAATTTATAACAAACTCCAATAATAATTCAGTCGGCTCTACTAAGCACGCATTACATTCTGGGACCTCTCTAATAATGATGATTGTAGACACACACTACACATTGTTGGCTCTACCAAAATAACTGGATCTTTCTCCTCAACCTGAATTACATCATGCACTCTTAACCAAACATTACTAACTCTTCTCCAAGCATTAATCCAAGGGTGCATACTGAAATGATAGGCGCAACTCCATAACCAATAAAATCTCTGTCGGCTCTTCTGAATAAACACAAGAAACTGCTACTGCTGAATAGCATCTGCATAACTTCACTTCTAGTGATCATCACACTCTGCATCCATGAATGTATCATCACTAACATGTCTCCATCACATATCCAAACATGCAAGGCTCTATGATAACTTTACGAACAATCATTCACCAAACACTGTCTGTAACTCTATCAGGAACACTGCTGACACAAGCTGCTATATAACTATCTTTACTAATAGTTAACCTCTGCGTCCATGATATCATGTTGATAACATGTCCATGCAACATATGCTCAAATATTACTACATAATTCTTCAACACATGCTACTCACCATATGTTGTCATCAATGACAAACATACAGTCAGCACTGGCTTGCTAACAAATCTCCAACAATCTCCCCCTTTGGAATTGATGGCAACATATGGAATGAAAAACACTGCCAACCCAAATGAACATTTCTTTTATGAAATTCTCCATTTCCTCTTCAAAACTCCCCCAAGGATGAATCCTCCATCTACTACAATATTCTTCAACATTCTCCATTTCCTCAATTGAACCGCTTCCATAACTGAATACAACTCCCCCTTAGTATATTACTCCTTATTTTACTTCTATTTTCAAGACTATATATTACTCCCCCTTTGACATCAATGGCAAAGGGTGACAAATAGTTTAAGCACTGGTACTACTCCTCAGGTAGAGTAGTCAACCATCCATCAGTCCCTGAGGACTGATGCTCTTTCTTCTAGGAAAAATTAGGGAAGGGAATTACTCCTAACTTCTCCCTGAGATACTCAAAAGTATCCTTTGGTAAGGGCTTTGTGAATATATTTTCTAGCTGATCTTTAGTACTCACATAGTCTAACTTAACTTCTTTTTCTACCACTTTTTCTCTTAGGAAGTGATACTTGATCTCAATGTGTTTTGTCTTTGCATGCATCAAGGGGTTCTTCGACATATTGATAGTGCTAGTGTTATCACAATGTATAACAATAGGATAGTCAATCTAAATTCCAAAATCCTTTATCATTTTCTTGATCTAAACAATTGTAGAATAATTCAGGGCTGCTGCAACATACTCTGCTTCTCCTATTGACTAAGAGATACAATTCTTCTTCTTGCTTGTCCAAGTGACAAGTCTGTCACCAAGAAGTACTGCACCTCCTAATGTGCTCTTTCTATCATCAACCCATCCTGCCCAATCTGCATCAGTATATACATTAAGCTCAACATTTTCTAAATTGGGATACCATAGACCATAGTCTATAGTGCCTTGCAAGTATCTGAATATTCTTTTTACTACCATGAGGTGACTTTGTTTAGGCTCTGCTGCAAATCTTCCAACTATGCCAATTGCATTGGAAATATCAGGTCTAGTCTGAGTAAGATAAATAAGTTTTCCAATCATAGACTTGTATAATGTTATATCTACTTTTTGTGAATCATCTTCTTTTGTAAGCTTGCATCCAGTTATCATAGGTGTCCCTACAGGTTTGCAATCATCCTTCTTCAATTTATTTAATATCTCTTTCACATACTTGGACTGATTAATGAAAATACCTTTCTCTGTCTGCTGCACATTCAATCCCAAAAAGTATTTGATAGGTCCAATCATGCTCATCTCAAATTCACTCTTCATATCCTTAGAAAATTCAGCACTAAGTTTTTTATTACCTCCAAAGATAATGTCATCAACAAATATAGCTACAAGTAGTAAACCTTCAAATGTTTCTCTTATGAATAGACTACAGTCTGATGCTCCTTTCTTGAATCCAATCTTTGTTAGATATCCATCTAGTCTCTCATACCATGTTCTAGGGGCTTGCTTAAGTCCATAGAGGGCCTTCTTCAATCTACATACCATATCAAGTCTATCTGATAAGGTGAATCCTTTTGGCTGCTCAATGTATAGTTCTTCTTTCAAATCTCCATTCAAGAATGCTGACTTCACATCCATCTGATAGACTTTGAAGTTTTTGACTGTTGCATAAGCTAGAAACAACTTAATAGCTTCTAATCTTCTCACAGGTGCAAATGTGTTTGAATAATCAATTCCTTCTCTTTGTGCATATCCCTTACATACTAACTTTGCTTTATTTCTTACTACTGTACCATCTTCATTCATCTTGTTTTTGAATATCCACTTTGTTCCAATCACATTCTTATCACTAGGTCTTAGGACCAGTTCCCAAGTATCATTCTTAATAATCTAATCTAGTTCTTTCATAGCATCATGCCAATCTAAATCATTACATGCATCTTCAACACTTAAAGGTTCAATCTAAGATAGTAAACATACTGCCTCATTACTAGCTGAATTCTTTGCTTGTGATCTTGTTAAGACTTTGCAGCTCTGATCTCTAATGATGTCATTCTTGGAATGGTTTCTAGATGTAAACTTTGGAACTTTAGGTGATACTATCTCATCTTCCTTCTGATTTTCTTCTTCACTTGTTTCAGGGTCATTGAACAATACATTGATACTATCAAACATCTCTTCAACAACTGTCTCACTAGTGAAGGGTCTAGGTTCATCTTCAATCACAAGTGAGTAATCATGATATCTTTCTTGAATCATAAACTTCTCATCAATCTTAACATGAGCACTTTCAATGATCTTCTTCAATCTTAAGTTAAAACATCTATAAGCTTTACTTTTAGTAGAGTAACCAAGAAAAATACCTTCATCAATTCCTTGCATCAAACTTGCCTACTGCTTCATCCCTCTTGATGTAGCACTTGCTTCCAAAGATTCTGAAGTATTTCACTATGGGAACATTACCAAACCATAGCTCATAAGGTGTCTTGTCAGTGCCAGGCCTTAATTGTATAGACTGTTGTATTGACCGCATCTCTCCAATAGGTATGTGCAACTTTTCCTTCAATCACGATGGTGTGCATTGTGTCAAGAATAATCTTGTTTCTTCTCTCTGCAATCCCATTCCGCTAAGGTGTTTTAGGTGCACTTAACTATCTTTTTATGCCATGTTCTTCATAGTACTCATAGAATCTGTTAGAGGTGAATTCTCCTCCTCTATCCGACCTTAGACATTTTATCTGAAGTCCAGATGCATTCTCAACATTAGCTTTGAATATTTTGAACTTCTCAAATGCTTCTGAATTATCTTTCAAGAATGCAACCCACATCATTCTAGAATAATCATCTACAAACAAAATGAAATACCTTTCATCATAGTATGATCTTGTTTGAGTTGGTCCACATAGATCTATATGAATCAGATCCAGCTTGTTCTCTGCTGAATTATGCTTTCTCCTAAATGAATTTCTCACATGCTTTCCCATTACACATTCCCTGCATATAGTATCAACTAGCTTTTCTATGCTAGGTAGGTCTCTTACTGCCTTAACATTACTGATCTTTTCTATGTTATCAAAATTGATAAGACATAGTCTTTTGTGTCATAGCCAACTATCATCTACTTTAGCAATAAAACAACTTGCTTCTAGATTAAGTTGAAAAACATTACCTTTAGTCTTTGATCCTAATGCAAGTATTTATCCTTCCTTGTTGTTAATGATACACTTGTTTCCATTGAACTCCAATCTGTAGCCTTTGTCAAGCAATTGCCCAACACTTAGTAGGTTATGTTTCAAACCATCAACATAAAGAACATCATCAGTGTTGTTCTTTCCATCTAGGGTGATGGCTCCTCTACCAATGATGGGTTTAGGAGTGTTATCTCCAAATTTGACCATGCCTCCTTTGTATCTGTCCAAATGAACAAATCTATCTTTATCACATGTCATGTGATGTGAGAAACCACTATTAATGATCCAATCTATCCTGATGTATGCTTGTGAAATCAGTGCTAACTCTTATGAATTCTTTTCATCTTCAAGAGAAATGAATCCAATCTCCTCTTCTCCTAATTCTTCATCTGATACTCCATCTCCAACATAGTAGCATTCCTTTGAATACTTAGGCTTGTAGTTATTGTTGAACTTTTCAACTCTTGTAGGACACTTAGATGCAAAGTGACCAATCTAATTACTTGAAAAGCATTTGAATGGTAATTGACCTTCATATTTTCCTTTTCCTTTCTTTTCTCTTTTAGCAATCATAGCAATGAAATCATCTAGTGTTTTCTCATCATCATCATCATCAAAATTACCAGAGGTATTTGCAGATTTCTTACCATGGACTGAAGCTTTGAAGGCTATTTCACTTTTAGGTTCCGTCTTCAATCTTGAAATCTCAAAAGCTAAAATTTTGTTGATCAAGGTCTCTCTCTTGAAATTTGATGTAAGCTACATGGTCTCATCAAGGATGTTGATCTTGTTTTCATACTCTAGTGTGAGAGTGGTCATCAACTTGTCCATAATGTCTTCTTCTGAGATCTCTCCACCATTGTTCCTGATTCCTACAACTACTTCATTAATCATTTGGTTGTAAGCTCTGATGTTCTCTTCAGGTAACATCTATAATGCATTGTATCCTTTCTTCCAAGTTTTTCTGTGTGCATCCCTTGCTTGTTTGTCTCCTTCAAATATGTCTTCTAGGTACTTCCATATTTTGTGGGTTGTATCTACTTTTTTATTTTTGAAAACTCACTATTGGATAGGGCGCTGATAAGGGCTTCTTTGGCTATTTCATTCTGATGAAACAATTCCTTTTTCTTTTCAGTAGCATCATCCTTTGCAAGGTCTTCTAAAGTAGGGATCTTGACTTCTTTGATAGTTACATCAAAAACTTCAAAAGCAATGCACTGCAAATGTGTCACCATCTTGTTCTTCTAGTCAAGATAATTCTCTCCATCAAACTTAGGACTTTCTTTTCTGAAGAATGTCATCTGACCAACCTCAAGTTGTTAAACTTTCTCTCTGAGGCACTTGGCTTTGATACAATTTGTTAGAAATAGTCTAAGAGATAACTGAGAGGGGGGAGGGGGGTGAATTAGTTAACCACAAGTTTTAATTCTTTATCTGATTAAGTATACTTAAACATAAAGCATAAATATAATGAGAGAACACTTGAACACAACAGAAATATTTTGGTTATGGGGAAACCCAAGTAGGTAAAAACCCCGGTGGGAATTGACACCCACTAATATTTTGTACTAGTGTATTATGATCCTTGTTAGAAGATCCTTAACCCTGTTAGGAGTTGCTTTACAATATGTTTAGTATAGTAGACCTAGTCAAGCATCAGACCCTATTAGGAGTATTTTATAATTAACCCTATTAGGGGTGAGGACGCACTGTCTGAGAGCACACTGCTCAAATGGGAGAAGGCTACAACCTTCTAAATAACAGATACACACTATATCTGGATCTTGGTGAACTACATTTTGACCTATTGTATAGATCAATTCCAATGTATAGCACAAATACTTTACTTGGTCACATAGACTTTCTTCTAATGGCTCAACACTTCGCACACTCTGCTCTTCTCTTCACAATCAACTCTAAACCACACTCTAGCAATTAAAAATGATTGCCTATAAATATCTTTCCTCTAAATGATATAATCAAGTTATCCTATTAGAACCACCTTTAAATCATATTAGAGAAGTTATAACAAACTTCAATAATAATTCAGTCAGCTCTACTAAGCACGCAGCACATTCTTGGACTTGTCTAATAATGATGATTGTAGATGCACGCTACACACTGTTGGCTCTACCAAAATAACTGGATCTTTCTCCTCAAGCTGAATTACATCATGCACTCTTAACCAAATATTACTAACTCCTCTCCAAGCATTAATCGAAGGGTGCATACCAAAATGACAGGTGCAACTCCATAACCAATAAAATCTATGTCGGCTCTTCTGAATAAACACAGGAAACTGCTACTTCTCAATAGCGACTGCATAACTTCACTTCTACTAATCATCAAACTCTACATCCATGAATGTAGCATAACTAACATGTCTCAATCACATATCCAAACATGCAATGCTCCATAATAACTATATGGATAATCATTCACCGAACACTGTCTGTAACTCTGTTAAGAACACTGCTGACACAAGCTACTATATAATTGTTTGTACTAACAATTAACCTCTACGTCCATGATATAATGTTGATAACATGTCCATGCAACATATACTCAAAGCTTACTACATAAGTCTTCAATGCATGCTACTCACCATATGATGTCATCAATGGAAAACATACAGTTAGCACTGGCTTGTTGGCAAATCTCCAACACAAAGTTAATGTAAGGTCTTATGATCGGAGGTTAGTTGTAACATTTAGTGATTTAGCGACAATGTGATCTCATGTTCTCCTAATTCTAGTAATTAAGTGCTTAGCATTTAGAGAATTGGCGAACACGGTGATCTCCAAATCTCGTGATAAAATGGCTAAGTCCTAAATTATTTAGTGATCCAATGTAGGCCATTGATGTGAGTCTTGATCAATGGTTGTCATTACATCATCATGATTAACTATGCAGTTAGTGAGCATTTGGTGATTTAGCGGGGCACTTTTCTCATGTTCTCTTGATTCCAGCGTTTAAGTGTGAAACATCTGGTGATTTAGCGATAGGGTTATAAAATGATGTCTATTCATTCAGTTGCATGTTCTCAGGATCTAACTAGGGTCAAGCAAAGTATTTAGTGATCCAAAGATTCCCCATGTTCCTCATTCTTATGATCTAACCTCAGTTAATGATAACCTTCAGTGATTATGACAATGCTTTGGTCACCAAGTCGCCAGATAAAGATGAGTTAAAATCTAAAGGCTTGGAGATCGAATATGAACCGTGGATGCAATTGAGATCGGGTGGTTATCGCTGGATCTCTAGATAAAACTTGAGTTAAGACAAACATTTAGCGATCAAGAAAATACCATGTTCACCGATTCTTGTGATTAGGCTTGGGTTAAGTAAAAGGTTTAGCGATCATGAAAAGTCTTCATTCATGTCACCAGGTCAAGGTTGGGTTAAGGTAAAGGTTTTTGAGAATCAGTATGGACTGTTGATATAGTCAAAATCTAAAGGTGAGTGCCAGTTCATTGGATGAAACCATAGTTAATGAAAATATTGAGCGATCTCGTGAATGCTTTGTTCATGTGATATCTAGATCAGACCCAGGTTAAGTGAAATATTGTGTGACCTCACAAATTCCTTCAATCACGTATTTGCTAAATGACTTAGGGTTAAGGTGATTGCCGAGGTTAAAGATAAAGATAGTGACAGATGTTGCTGAGATGTTTGTTTCCAATTGGTCACCAAATAATGATGATGTGGCTAGAAATTTTCAAAAGCTTAAGTGATTGTTGTAAATTAATGAGAATAGCCCAATTTGACAAGAAAAGATCAGAATCGACGGTCATGCTCTAAAATTGATAAATTAACCGTTGTCGATCCATATTTGAATTTTTTGAGCTAGGGTTTGTAGAAAATAGAAGTGTCGGCATGCCAGAGGAACAAATGACAAATCTTATTTCTTCTTGGGCTATAAGGAAAAATTTGTAGTTGGGCAATTAAGTCAACTCTGTGGTGGCTAGGCCGAATTTGATCAGATTTTCTTGCCACCCTGAATCTGATATTTTGCAAGAAGCTTTCCTGATGCAGCAGTTATGTTTGGGCCAAATTGTTAAAGACTTGTGTCCTTGGTGCACAGGGGTAGATGGGATTTTTCTGATGGTATGCTTGTTGCAGGGATAAAGAGAATCATGCCCTAATTTGTAGTTTGACTGCTAGGGTTTCCACAATGTAAAAGATATCAAATTTATCTCTGATATTTTCTAATTAATTTAGGGTTTCTTCCTTGTCACTTCTGTAATAAATTGTTTCTTGATTTCATGTTGTTGAAGAGACAATGTTGCCCTAATTGTGCCCTAAATGAACCAAATCTTGTTGTAGTCCTTGTTCCTATAAAAGGATTCCCAAGGTCATTTAGAAGAAGTCTCTTTCAAGGTTAAGAAAGCACTTGGCTGCAAAACTTAAACATAAAAAACATGTCTATTATTTTTCAATAAAGAATTGGTAGAAGAGGTTTCTAACCTCTCTATTTCATAAAGATCTTAATGAATCTACATTTTTCTTATTCATTTTGTGTTGTATTCTATGCTCAATAAATCACTCTTGTATCAGTTTGTGGCAACTAATACAAGGATTTCAAGAATTGATTTGAATCTTGTCTCTTGTTTAATGGTTTGCAATTTCCTATTCTTGTGAGTTAATGACCTCAAGATCAATAGCTGCAGACATAGTCTTGTATGTTTTGATATGTTTTGTTGTTAACTTGAAGAGTTACGTAAATTCTTGATATAACCTAACAGAATTGCAGGGTATTAAGAAGGATATTCGTAAGTAGTGAGGTTCTTAATCTGATTTTCATTTGCAAGGTGAATGATAAGAATCAACAATATAGTGAGGAATTGTTCTGAATATGCCCAATGGATAAGGGACTGATCATAGACACTTTGTCTAATAGATGTTTATTCTTGCCTATGAGTTCTACCCCTAAAAAAAATCAAATTCTAAATCTTCAATTCAGTAGTTGTGGACTTAATAGAAAAAGCCTCAGCTTTGTTTGTGAATAACTTGGTAGTGTGTTTAGCTTCACACCCTATCCCTTTATGTCATAGATAATAAGAAGTATTATGGGCACATATCTTCTTTGTGAGGATTAGTGGAAAAGGAAAAATCAAGTGATCCTAATCATAAGTACACCCGCCTGAATTCTGTAGAGTTAAAAGTGGAGAAAGCCTTTGTGCTTTCTTCATTGGTCCTTGTTCTTGTATGAATATACCGATTATGGGAAGTAAGCTAACTCATAGGTGCATCTCTACATTTCCAAAGTTGTTAAAATCTTGTTAAATCAAGAGCCAACAAAATGGTGACTCTGCTGGGGAATAGAGATGTAATAGTCATGCTAAATCCAGTTTGATATCTCTGGTGTTATAAACTTGTCATAAATAATGCAGGTGCGAGTAGAGCTAGACTCCTGGCCTTCTTATTTATCACATCCAGTAGTTACCATTAAAAGTATGAATTCATATCCAAATAAAATTATATCATCTCACCAAGTTGTGATTGGCGACTCTAAGTTCTTTGTTTGATCAGTGTATGAAATGATGTATTTGTAGTCCTGATAAATAGTTTTTAAGATTCTAGTGAATTTTTTGTTGTATGGAAAAGGATACAGAAGGATTTTTTAGTGATTAGCATATTTGTCCTCTTCAAGGAGGTGGTGACTCCACAAATATTTCAGTGAGGCAAGCTTCAGATCTATCAGTCTTTCCAGTCAGTAGGTTGAGTTTCAACCACAACACTTCCAGGTATTTTTGGTCTTTATGTGTATCTTTTCATAAGATCAGTTGTAAAGTATTTTGTTCCCTATTAAGTGTTTCAGCACTAGTAAGAAGAGAAGAGTGATATTGGGTAGTTTCATGTTTTCATGTTGAATATCTTGGTAATGACAAGAAACATTGAAATGTTGTCATAGAGATTAAAATGTTTTGGTATACCTCTTGTAAAGATAGAACAAGATGAATGGTTCTCATATTTTTTCAAACCAAATGAGTAACCAGGAAAGGAGCCAGCCTAGAAGGCTATGTTTTATTAAGTCAAATAGAGCTTTAAATTGTGCTCATGTATAGGATTCCTTAATCCTTTTTCAATTAGGCTCATTGAATTAATCCCAATTTTTGATGATCAGTCTAAATTAGCACTTAAGCATGTTCTAGTATTCTTTAGATTTTTTGTAAAATACGATATTTATGAAGATGTTATCATGATGCTTTTTGGGAGATCCTTCAAAGGGGTTGTAGTTGATTGGTATTTAAGTTTACCCGCAAAATGTGTCTCTTCATTGATTGATTTTAAAAGGTTGTTCCTAAGAGAATTTGCTAATGATGGTGAATGGAGTAAGCTACTAAAGGATCATAACAAGAAAATAATACAAATAGTATTCCTAAACAACCCATGTTTGATGCTGAGAATGTTTCTCAGAATGACAAAGTTATATCAGAAGAATGCATTAAGAAAACTAAGAAGTGGATTAATTCAATAGAAATTTTTTAGTCTAAAATTGATGATGATGTTAACTCTATTTGTGTTGAGGATGTTGATTATGATGCTGACGGTGAGGTCAGTGGATATCAAGATGTTGGTGAAGAGTCTACAGTTAATAATGCTTCCATCAAGTTTGTAGATCTTCCCTTTTATCAGCATAAGAGGAAAACATTATTGTCTCATTATAAGGAGGTTTTGTGTAAGAAAAAAAAAATGATTATGATGCAGATGAAAGTTACTGCAGTGATTGCTTTGCACAAGACAATGTGAGTCAAGGAATTTTAGTGCTTGTTCCAGATAAGGAAGATGTTTACAACATCAGTAGTGAGACCAACAAAAATGAAGATGAGGTTCAAGGTCCATTAAGCACTAAGAAGATCTCATCTTTCTTGGCTGTGGATTTTAAAAGGTATGCCCCTGATATGGAATCTATTTTCCAGTACCCAATTGATGTATGCTTTGACACTTATAATGAGGTAGGTGTCCAAAGTGATGAAGAAAGTGATCCGTATTTCCTTGAGTTCCCCTCATGTAGTAAGTCTACAGAAGAAGATGAAGGCCATGACAATGTGTTATTATGTCATGAGGATTCAAATGATGAACAAGTTTCTTGTTCATTCCCTTTTCCTTCTTTTGATAAGTATGATAGTGACTGTGACAGTGTTGAAGATAATGTTTTCGATGATTGGGACAAAAAATTTATTGGCAATGATGATGCAGATCACTTGTCCCTGTGTCACAATGTTTGTGAAAAGAATTTTCACTTGGTTCATGATCCAATTCATGGAGATATTATTGAGGAGAAAATTTTCTCGGTGGCTAGAGTATCTCATAATCATAAAACTAAGGATCCAATTCCTTCTCAGCCAAGTGAGTCTATAGTGATGCATGTTGATCACTGTATTTTATATTCTGATGCATTACTAGATGATTTTTTTTAATCTCTAGTCATCAAGAAGAGATAAATGATACTCCATACTTCTTGGAGTATGAAGATGATGGCTATGACTAGAAAAACATGGGTAGTGACAAATGTAGTTTTATTCTTCAACCCATAGATCTTCACATATTTTGGCAATAGAATTATCATGATATTTCCAGGTGGTTGGTTTCATATGTGGATGAGAATTAGACTTTTGATTCAGGAGGGTCTTGATTTTCCTTCAGTGGCCTGGGGCCACCAAGTGAATTTTCAAACCTCATAAATTTGTAAATATTTTCCCTTTCAATTGTGTGTTTCTTCTTGCTTTCCTATTTTTAGTCTGCTAGTTTTTTGAGAAGGTTCCTTGCAAGTTTTGTCCAGTAGGTGGTCTACTATCCCAAAGATTATGAATTCTTGCTATATCTGCAAGAGGCATACATCCCCAGTCAGAGCCACTGTTAGCCCATTTTCCTGTAAAATACAAAAATCCAAAGAAAATGGTCTTATCCTGTGAAAATCTTGTGAAATTACCATGTCCTACTGCAACACATTTTTTATTAGTGAACAAGATGTATGATGTTTTATGGCTTGCGAATCGAGCCAAGGATAGTTTAAGGTGTATGCAAGCTCCAGTTCAGATCGCAATAATTTTAATTCAAAAACTAGTGAGATATTGCAGTTTGAAAGTGTATCATAAATAGGGTTTATCCATGTCTAAGGGTTTCATAAAATTTGTCTAAATCCAAACTCCTACTGATGCAGGAGCATCTTGGGTCCTTGGCAATCCTGTGTCACCAAAAAAATTTTGGAGTTTTTATGTGTTGCTTAGTTCCTACTTTGACCGAGTTGGTCGGTAGTTGGTCGATTTCCTTTGGTTACCGAGTGTGATCAGTTATCTCCTGGGTGGTTGGTTATTTTACTAGCACTCGATGATGCTTGTCTATTGCTCAATCATCCTTGCTTACCGAGTGGTTTCTTTTGAGTTCCAGTTGAGCCAACTTGTGCATTTATTATGGGTCACAGATTTAATGTTGGAATCCATCATTTGGAAGCGTGTGGGCCCAGATCTAATTGTTCCTTCTATTGATTGTGGATCTGAAGGCTGACTCAGTTTGATAGACTCTTGTATAAATGTAGTTGTTTGGTTGTAGTTTAGGAGGCAATTTTTTTTTGTAGAAGATAGAAGATAGTAAGATTAGAGATTGTTGGCATACCCTCATATGTTTGAGGACTTATGTAAATCATTTTAATATCTGGCCCTAACCAGGAAGGCCTTACAGCCTGGCATGTATTGTTCTATTTGATGAAATATATGGTTGATCTTGCATTCTCTCTCTCATTATTTTTGTTTAATTTCTTTTGCATATGTTGAGCAGGCTTGGATCATTAGGGTGTACTATTTTTTGGACCCTATTGGCCCCTGCCTTGCATCAGGTGGTATCAGAGCAAGGTTAGATCTTGATTTAGGTCTGTAGATCTAGGTTTGCAAGTTCCTCTTGAAGCCCAAGTTGATTGTTGTGGGGTAGCAGATTGCGATCTGACCTGCAATTGTAGAGGGTTGTCAAGATGGTTCATGGGAGGTGAGATACAGATCCAGGATTGGTAGATATGCTAAGGCAGATTGCTGCTAGGTTAGAAGTCATTGAAACAACCCAAAGAAGAGGCAGACATCTTGAAGATGTTAGTGATGATGAAGTTGAGGAAGAACAGGTGAATGCAGAACCTGCACCTGTTATGGATCAAGGTGAAGTAATATTTTTGAAGGCTTTGACAAGTCTGAAATCAACATCACATTTTAATCCTCCTGAGTATGGTGGAAAGCTAGATTTTGATGAATTGGTGGACTGGATCACTGAGATGGAAAAGTATTTTGAGCATGAAGACATTCCTAAAAATAAGAAGGTGAAGATTGCAAGCACAAAGTTGAAAAGTCATGCATCCTTATGGTGGGAACATCTACAATTGGATAGGAAGAGGAAAGGAAAAGAAAAAATCATGGTATGGAATAAAATGGTGAATAAGTTGAAAGGAAAGTTCTTACTTGTGATTATCAGATTAACCTAGTTCGGTGAATGCAAAGTTTGAGAAAGAAAGATAGCTTGGTAAATGAATATACTAAGGAACTCTATAAATTAGATATTAGATATAGACATGATGAAGATGATGTGGAAAGAATTGGTAGATACCTGAATGGTTTGAGAGTTTCCATACAAGATGAAATTATTATGGTCAAGTTGGAGAACATTGAAGAGGCTTATCAATTTGCATTGAAGGTTGAGGAGAAATTGAACAAGAGACATGAGCAAAGACAAAGAGGTCAAGGTGGTAGATTCCTTAGAGGAAGAGGTAGATCTAATGGTGAAAATGGTAGATCTAAACTAGAAAAGAAAAATCTAGACAAAGGCAAGACTGAGTGGAAAGGTGAAAGTTCATCTAGAGGTAGAGGCAGTAACTAGCGAGGTGGTTATAGCAGAGGAAGTTTCTAAGGAACTTGTTACAATTGTGGAGAAGAAGGACATAGATCTTTTGAATGTACACAAGCAAGTAAGAAGGCTGATAGCAATAGAAATGCTTTGGTGCAAGAAGAGTCACTGAATGAACCTAAGAAAGAAAATAACTTGATGGTAAGGAGAACACTGTGGAATGAAAGTAAAAAAGAAGATCCGGTAAGGAAAAGTTTGTTCAAGACCAGATGTAGAGTTTCTGAAAAATTTTGGAAGGTAATCATTGATAGTGGTAGCTCATAGAATCTGGCATCTGAGGAGATGGTCACAAAATTGTAGTTGGAAAGGTTGGTACATCTGAAGCCCTATCAAATTTCATGGATCAAAGATGAGCATATAATCTTGGTAAGTGAACAATGTTATGTGAATTTGAAGATTGGAAAGTACTATGATAAGGTGTTATGTGATATCATGCCTATGGATTGTCACCATATTTTGTTGGGTAGACCTTGGCAATATGATAGACATGTTATATATGATGGGAGATTGCATAAATATACTATTGTGGCTGATGGAAAGAAACAAATCTTGTTACCATTGATGGAAGAACCTGTTAGTAATGTTTTCACATCTGTGAAAGTTTGTTTGATGGAGGGAAGAAAGTTTGTTAACTCTTTGAAGAATAATGATGTATGTTTTGTTGTGATTCCTAACAAACTAAGTAAGAAAATAGAGGATAATGTCCATGAGGAGATTGATAAGTTACTCACCAAGTATAGTGATATCATTTCTAATAATGTACCTAATGATTTTCCACCAAAAAGAAGCATTGATCATTGTATGGATCTAATCCCTAGAGCTAGTTTACCAAATAAGGCACCTCATCGGTTGACACCTACCGAGAATCAGGAATTGAACCGACAGATTCAAGAGTTTCTAGAGAAAGGTTTGATAAGAGGAAGTTTGAGTCCTTGTGTAGTACCTGCTGTATTGGCACCAAAAAATAATGGAGAATGGAGAATGTGTACTGATTCTAGAGCAATCAATAAGATAATAGTGAAGTATAGGTTTCCTATACCAAGAATGGATGACATAATGGACAGTTTGACTAGAGCAAAGTATTTCACCAAAATTGATTTGAAAAGTGGGTATCATTAGATCAGAATTAGAGAAGGTGATGAATGGAAGACTGATTTCAAGACAAAAGAAGGTTTGTATGAGTGGTTGGTTATGCCTTTTGGCTTAACTAATGCACCAAGTACTTTTATGAGGCTGATGAATGAAGTTTTGAATAAATTCTTGGGTATGTTTGTGATTGTATATCTTGATGACATTTTGATATTCAATAAGACCAGAGAAGAAGATTTGCTTCATGTTAGACAAGTTTTGTAGAGATTGAAAGAAGAAAAGTTGTTGATAAATCAAAAAAAGTGTTTATTCATGAAAGAGTAGACTGTGTATTTGGGATTTGTTATTTCAGCTGATGGTTTGAAGATGGATCCTAAGAAGGTTGAAGATATTTTGAATTGGCCTACACTTGTGAATGCTAGTGAGGTAAGATCATTTCATGGTTTGGAAAGTTTTTACCGAAAGTTCATAAGGAATTTCAGCTCAATTTGTAATGCTATGATTGAAACTATGAGAGGAGACAAAAGAGAATTCAAGTGGACACATGGAGCTGATAAAAGTTTTGAGAATCTAAAGTAGAAGGTTGTTGAATTACCTATTTTGGCATTACCTGATTTCACTAAAGTATTTCAAGTGGAATGTGATGCAAGTGGAAGTGCAATTGGAGCTATGTTGAGTCAAGAAGGTAAACCTGTTGCTTTCTTTATTGAAAAGTTGAATGATGCTAGAAGGAAATATTCTGTGTATGATCAAGAATTTTATACTATTGTTCAAGCACTAAAGAAATGGAGACATTATTTGATACTGAGTGAATTTGTGTTGTATATTGATCATAAGGCTTTACAATATTTGGGTAGTCAGCATAAGTTGAATCAGAGACATATGAAATGGGTTGAGTATTTGTAGAGTTACACATTTGTGATAAAGCATAAGAGTGGAGTCACTAATTGAGTTGCTGATAAATTGAGTGGAAGAAGATCTTTGATGACCGAGATGAAAATTGAAGTTCTTGGTTTTGATGAGATGAGAGATTCTTGTGAGTTTGACCCTGATTTTTCTGAGCCATGGAGAAAGTGCAAAGCACCTATTCAAGATCAAAAAGATACTAAATGGGATGAATATTTTATTTAGGAAGGTATGTTGTTTAAAGGTATCCAGTTGTGTATACCAAGAGGAGTAATGAGATCTAATTTGATAAAGGAGAAGCATAGTAGTGGTTTGGCTGGACATTTTGGTATTGATAAAACATGGAATTTTCTTAAGGAGAAGTACTATTGGCCGTAGTTGTATAAAGATATTCAAAAATTTGTGAAAAGTTGTGGAATTTGTCAAGTTACAAAAGGAGTAAGTCAGAATATTGGATTGTATGTACCGATTGTTGTACCTAAGAAACCTTGGATTGACATCAATATGGACTTTGTTTTTGGATTACCAAAGATAGTAAGAGGTAATGATTCTATATTTGTTGTTGTGGATAGATTTTCTAAGATGGAATATTTTATACCATGTAGAAAGACATTAGATGCAATACATGTAGCAGATCTTTTCTTTAAGGAAAATGTTAGATTGCATGGATTACCATGGAGTAATATCTCTGACCAAGACAGTAAATTTGTTGGATACTTTTGGAAAACTCATTGGAAGAAATTTGGCACTGAGTTGAAATATAGTTCTACATTTCACCCACAAACCGATGGACAGACTGAAGTTGTGAACAAAACTTTGGGAAATCTTTTGAGATGCTTAGTTGGAGACACACTGAGTAATTGGGATTCTGTGTTGGCTCAAGGAGAGCTTGCATACAATAATTCAATGACTAGGAGTACTAGAAAGACACCATTTGAGATTGTGAATGGCACATAGCTGAGAGGAATATCTAATTTGAGAGACATTGTTGATGAAAGTAAGAGAAGTGCTGAAGGAGTAAAAATTTTTTAGTATATGAAGACATTGCATGAAGATGTAAAGCTAAAGCTGGAAGATAGTAATCAGAAATATAAAGACAGAGCTGATAGATCAAGAAGACATAAAAATTTTGATGTTGGTGATGAAGTGATGGTTTATTTAAAGAAAGGACAATTCCCCGTTGGAACATGTGGGAAGCTGAAGATGAAGAAGTTTGGACCTTGCAAGATTTTGAAGAAATTTGACAGTGGAAATGCATATAAGATTGAGTTACCCGATGACATGGACATATCACCAATTTTCAACATTGCTGATTTGTATGAGTATCATGAACCTGATGAAGAAGTGACAATACCGAAAGAGTATCCTAAGAAGAAAAATGAAGAAGTTCAATAGATTTTGAAGGAAAGAGTTGCCAAGAGTACAAGAGGAAAATGGTACATGGAATATCTGGTAAAGTGGAAGAATAGACCGATGGAAGACAGATTCTTGGATTTCTCAGTCTGAGCTGGATACAGCTTAGATCAGACCTACCAAATGATTTAGAGAATCATTTCAAAATAACCCTAGGTGTCTATTGCAGGAGCATCTTGGGTCCTTGGCAATCCTGTGTCACCAAAAACATTTTGGAGTTTGTCTATGTTGCTTGGTTTTTGCTTTGACAAAGTTGGTCAGTTTCCTTTGGTTACTAAGTATGGTCGGTTATCTCCTAGGTGGTTGGTTATTTTACTGGCACTCGGTGATGCTTGTCTATTGCTCAGTCATCCTTTCTTACCAAGTGGTTTCTTTTGAGTTCCTGTTGAACCAACTTGTGCATTTATTATGGGTCACTAATTTAAGGTTGGAATCCATCATTTGGAAGCGTGTGGTCCCAAATCTAACTATTCCTTCCATTGATTGTGGATCTGAAGGCCGACTCAGTTCGATAGACTCTTGTATAAATGTAGTTGTTTGGTTGTAGTTTAGGAGGCAGTTTTTTTGGTAGAAGATAGAAGATAGTAAGATTAGAGATTGTTGGCAAACCCTCGCATGTTTGAGGACTTTTGTAAATCATTATAATATCTGGCCCTAACCTAGAAGGTCGTACAACTTGGCATGTATAATTATATTTGATGAAATATATGGTTGATCTTGCATTCTCTCTCTCACTTTTGTTGTTTAATTTCTTTCACATGTGTTGAGCAGGCTTGGATCATTAGGGTGTGTTATTTTTTGGCCCCTATTGGCCCCCACCTTGCATCACCTACCCTTATTCTATTTCTTCGTTACCTTTTCCTGGTCACTTAAAATCCCCATTTTTCACATGTTTTATTTTCTAACCCAGTCAGTTAAGTTTCTATTTAGTGACTCTACAAATACTTTGTTCACATGTTCTCTTGATCTTGGCAGTTAGTGGCCTAACATCCAACGACCTAGCGTGCCGTTATATTTTCCTTCTATCACTGAATCTCCAAATGAAGTGGTTAAGTCTCTTAACATTAAATGAATAGGTGAGGATCATCGATGTTGATTTTGATCAATGGTTGGCACGTGTTATCAAAATAAGACTAAGAGTTAGCCAGGTATCTAACGATCCAGCGAAAGAAGCATTCGCGTGTTCTCCAAATGTAACCTTGGTCAAGATGAATGTTATGAGATTATGAGAATTTCCTTAGTCACGTGATATCTAGATGGCTTGGGTTAGATCAAATTTAATGTAAGGTCATATGATCGACACTTACTTGTAACATTCAGCAATTCAACGACAATGTGATCTCATGTTCTCTTGATTCTAGCAATTAAGTGCTTAGCATTCAGTGAATTGGTGAACACGATGATCTCCAGATCTCATGATAAAATGGCTAAGTCCTTAATTATTTAGTGATCTAGTGTAGGTCATTGATGTGATTCTTGATTAACGGTTGCCATTACATCATCATGATTAACTATGTAGTTAGTGAGCATCTGGTGATTCAGCGGGGCGGTTTTCTCATGATCTCTTGATTCCAGCAGTTAATTGTGAAACATCTGGTGATTCAGAAATAGGGTTATGAAATGATGTATATTCATTCAGTCATGTGTTCTTGGGATCTAACTAGGGTCAAGCCAAGTATTTAGAGATCCAGAGATTCACCTTGTCACTCATTCTTGTCATCTAACCTCAATTAATGATAACCTTCAATGATTATGAGAATGCTTTGGTCACCAGGTTGCTAGATAAATATGAGTTAAAGTTTAAAGGCTTGGAGATCAAATATGAACCATGGATGTAATTAAGATCAGGGGGTTGTCGCTGGATCTCTAGATAAAACTTGAGTTAAGACAAACATTCACCAATCAAGCTAATGTTGTGTTCATCGATTCTCATTATTAGACCTAGGTTAAGTAAAAGGTTCAGTGATCATGAGAATTCTTCAGTCACGTATTCACTAGGTTGAGGTTGGGTTAAGGTAAAGGTTTTTGAGAATCAGTATGGACCGTTGATATAGTCAAAATCTAATGGTGAGTGCCAGTTCACTGGATGAAACCCTAGTTCATGAAAATATTTGATCGATCTCACAGGTGCTTTGTTCACGTGATCTCAAGACCAGACCTAGGTTAAATGAAATGTTGTGTGACCTATGAATTCCTTCAGTCACATATTTTCCAGATGACTTAGGGTTAAGGTTCTTGTCAAGGTTAAAGATAAAGACAGTTCCAGATGTTGCCGAGGTGTTCATTTCCAATTGGTCACCAAATAATAATGATGCAGTTGGACATTTTCAAAAGCTTAAGTGATTTTTTTAGATTAATGAGAACTGCCCGATGTGTCGAGAAAAGATCAGGATCGACGGTCATGTTTTAAAATTGATAAATTAACTGTTGTTGATCCATATTTGAATTTTCTGAGCTAGGTTTGCAGAAAATAGAAGTGTCGGTGTGTTAGAGTAACAAATGAAAAATCTAATTTCTTCTTTGGATATAAGGGAAAATTTGCAATTGGGCAATTAAGTCAACTCTGTGGTGGCTGGGCTGAATTTGATTAGATTTGATTGCCACCTTGAATTTGATATTTTGCAAGAAGCTTTCCTGATGCAACAGTTATGTTTGGGCCAAATCGTCAAAGCTTTGTGTCCTTGGCTCGCAAGGGTAGATGGGATTTTTTTGATGGTGTGATTTTTGCAAGGATAAAGAGAATCACACCCTAATTTTTAGTTTGACTACTAGGGTTTCCACAATGTAAAAGATATGAGATTTGTCTCTAATATTTTCTGATTAATTTAGGGTTTCTTCCTTGTCACTTCTATAATAAATTGTTTACTGATTTCATGTTGTTGAAGAGACAATGTTTCCCTAATTTTTCCCTAAATGAACCAAAGCTTTTTGCAATTCATGTTCATATAAAAGGATTCCCAAAGCCATTTAGAAGAAGTCTCTTTCGGGGTTAAGAAAGGGCTTGGATGCAAAACTTAAATAGAAAACACATGTTTGTTGTTTTTTAGTCAATAATTGCTAGAAGAGGTCTGTAACCTCTCTATTTCACAAAGATCTTAATGAATCTATAGTTTTCTTATTCATTTTGTGTTGTATTCTATGCTCAATAAATCACTCTTGTATCAGTTTGTGGCAACTAATACAAGGATTTCAAGAATTTCTTTGAATCTTGTCTCTTGTTTAATGGTTTGTAATTTCCTATTGTCTTGTGAGTTGATGACCTCAAGATCAATAGCTGCAGACGTAGTTCTATATGATTTGAGATGTTTTGTTGTTAACTTGAAGATTTAAGTAAATGCTTGATATAACCTAACAAAATTGTAGGGTATTAAGGAGGATATTCATAAGTAGTGAGGTTCTTAATCTAATTTTCATTTGCAATGTGAATGATAAGAATCAACAATACAGTGAGGAATTGTTTTGAATATTCCCAATGGATAAGGGACTGATCATAGACACATTTTCTAATAGACTTTTATTCTTGTCTATCATTTCTAACCCTAAAACAAATTAAATTCTAAATCTTCAAGTCATTAGTTGTGGACATAATAGAAAAATCCCCTACTTTGTTTGTGAGTAACTTGGTAGTGTGTTTAGCTTCACACCCTATCCCTTTATATCAAACATAATAAGAATTATTTTGGGCACATATTTTCTTTGTGAGGATTAGTGGAAATAGGGAAAATCAAGTGATCCTAATCCTAGGTACACTTGCCTGAATTCTACAAAGTTCAAAGTGTAGAAAGCCTTTGTGATTTGTTCATTGGTCCTTGTTCTTGTATGAATGTACTAATTTTGGGAAGTAAGCTAACCCATAGGTGCACCTCTACATTTATAAGGTTGTTAAAATCTTGTTAAATCAAGAGCCAACACTCATTTCATCATAATTTTCTCTGAGAATGTCAACCTTTTCTTTTTGTAAATGCAGATCACCTCCATAAAGAAGTGCAAGCTTGTCCCACATCTCTTTTTTTGTAATACACTCCTTAATATCATTAAACTCAACATCGGTCAGGGAAGAGGAAATTTCAATCATTACCAAGTTGTGCTCATGATTTTCTCTCATATGATCAAGTGTCATAAGTACATGAGGTAGTGGAGTGTAGTCAGTATCCAAATGATTAATTTTAGAATCTCCAATCCCAGATAGGTATAATCTCATTCTCCTTTTCCATGTTGAGAAACTTTCCTTATTCAAATTAGGTACTTCTCTCCCATACATCTTTGGATCTTTTACTCAAGTATTTCAAACTTATCCCTTTAGAGTACTTAGCTCTGATACCAATTGTTGGATTAAAAAGAAGGGGGTGAATCAGTAATCCTTGATTCTCTATACCTTAAAAACTTTCTCAGATTAAACTTGATGTCAACTCATTCAAACACACTTCACTATAAATCTGCAACTATCTTTTGCATAATCATATCTTCTATGTGCTCTTTTTCTTCACTTCAATCCTTCACTTTTCATTGGCTTCAACACTTCATCAAACTCATCTTTCTAACTCAGAATTCAACCTTTTCCTTCTTCACTACATCTGTCGGTGAATCATCAACCCTTCAATTTTCTAGCCTTTTGTCCATACAAATTCATCCTTTATATAGAATTTTTTTGGTTCTTGATCTCCTTTATCATTTTTTATTTTCATTAATTTCAACTGTCTAATCATCCTCATAAACTAATTCAATGAATTTAGAGCTCGGTAAAATGTTTTATCATTGCCTTGGAACTTGAACTTTCTTGGAACTTGCACCTTCTCTTTTTTTTTCGCTTAAATCTGTACCATAAATCATCACCTTGAATTTTCCCAATCTTAGATCTCATTAACTAACTCTTCCTCATCATTAGAATTTTCCAGCTCATCATAGCTCATCATTGAATATCATTCTAATCCTTGTATTTAATTTATGTTCCTTGCTCGGTGATTGAGTTCTTTTCTCCAACTAAATTTTGGTTAACTACACTCGGTAACTAAAACCTTCTACTTGGTGTCTTGACTTCCTTTCTCTTTACCAAAACTTACTTTCCTTTTATTAAATAACTTTTTCTAATCGGTAACCAAAAAAAATTTACTTACCGACTTGACTAATCTTCTTTACCAACTTGATATAATTAAATATTTGGTAGAAAACAATTATATCAACATAACCTTAACATTATCTAATCTATATCAGCTTCCCAATTAATTTCTTCAACTTCTCAACATTCCACTTCTTCTTCTTTAACTCATTCAAACTTATATCATACTCTGAATGATATGGAAACTCAATATAAATCAAAAAATCAATTTTTTGACATCAATGACAAGCTAATAACTGATCTAATATTTCTACTATCTTGTATACCTTTGATCTTAGTTGGTCTTCATCATCATCACCATCAGTCATAGTAACAGTGGTTGCTACTATGAAAAGTGCTAGAGGAACTATTGAAGAAGATGATGTGTTAAGTAAAGTATTGAGAACCTTGTTACCTTTTTATGCCATTAGGGTTTTTTCTATTCAAGATTTAAGATCTTTAGGAACTACAACTATCTCTCTTGATGCATTGATTGGAAAGTTAACTACTTTTGACCTTAGTAATTATGATAATAGTCTTCCAAGGGTTAAAGCTACATTTAAGGCATCTATGTTTCTTACTCCTACAAGGAAAGGAAAGGAAGTTAGTCAAGAATATTCTTATATGCCTGATGATTTTGAATCTATCCTGTCTGGGGAGAATAGATGGTATGAGTTGGAAGCATTGTTTTCTAGAAGACTACCTAGAGGAACTAACAAGTATAAGGGTAAGATACCTTTCAAATGTTTTTCATGTAACAAGATTGGACACATTGCTGCCAGGTGTCTACATGGTGATAAGAAGGATAAGTCTAAGAGATTCAAGGATAAGAAAAAGAATAATTTTTTTTGTATTGTAGATGAAGGAGTCACTAATGAAGAATATGAGGATAATAAAAAATATGTGTTTACATTTTTTTTGTTAAAGAAAATCCTTTTACAGATGGTGAAAAACATTTATTTCTAGCATGGATCATGGTGAAGAATGGGTAATAGACAATGGATGTACACACCACAAGACTAGTGATTGGAGTAACTTTACTAAATTGGAAGAATGTGATGGTGGATCGGTAAGGTTTGGTAATAACTCTCCTTGTTTGGTAAAAGAAATTGGATCTATTACACTTAATAGTAAAACAAACTGTGATGATGTTTACTAGGTAGAAGGCCTAGGGTATAACTTGTTGAGTGTAGCACAATTGAATAACAAAGGTTATCTTTTAGATTCAAAAGAAGATGCTTGCAGGATACTTGGGAAATCTGGTGATCTTATTACTACTAGTATGCAGACTAAAGGTAATCTATTCTAACTGAGTCTATTGTTATTGGTCCTCTTGGATGCATTCCATATAAGACTTGGAAAGGGGTTTTTCCAGTTGAGTTTTTATGGAATCATTGAAAGTGTATTATGTCTAAGATAAAATTGTGTCCCAACTCTATCCATATTATTTTTTCAAGCATCTTAGGAGCTTCCCAAGTGATCTATTGACCACTTATGTCTGACCATCTATTTTTGGATGGTAGGTAGAACAAAAAGACAACCTTGTTCCCAATTTCTCATTATTAGTGTTCTCCAAAAGTGTCCTTGAAAGTTTACATCCATTTCAAATATTAAGGTTAGTGGTAAACCATGTATTCTTACAGCCTCCTTGAAAATAGATGTGCAATGTGAGAAGCGTCATGAGTTATATTGCAAGGTATAAAGTGTGCCATCTTGGTGAATCTATCTACAACCCAAAAAAAATTATCAAAGCCTTATTTGGTCCTAGGAAGACCCATCACAAAATCCATTGAAATACTCTCCCAAGGCCTTGTTTGGATAGGTAGAGGTTGGTAAAGACCCTGGTTTGTTGATGTACCCTTATCCTTTTGACAAATTACATGGGCTTCGATGAACTTCCTCACATCATTCTGCAAATTTGGTCAATGATAATGTCTTTTAACCAACTCTAGTGTTTTTTCCACCCCAAAATGCCC
Organism: Chamaecyparis obtusa; assembly: GCA_027943335.1. NCBI lineage: Eukaryota > Viridiplantae > Streptophyta > Pinopsida > Cupressales > Cupressaceae > Chamaecyparis > Chamaecyparis obtusa. The sequence goes on from BSBK01007426.1 coordinate 143,374, forward strand.
ACTCATTGCTCCAAAATGATTTTCTTGAATGATATTATCCCTCATTGAACATTTGGGAATACACAACTGCCCCCCTCTAAACAATAGACCATCTTGAATTAAGAATCTTGAAAAATCAGTATGATACATGTCCACAAGTTTTGTGCAAATCTCATAGGCTTCATCGAAGTTTGCATCTCTTGTATATAGGTCTTTGAGGGTATCAATTCCAATGCTCTAAAGTTTAATTTCTTGCACCAAAGAAACTCTCCTTCTTAAGGGATAATCCATCTTATTGGCTTTCCCTTTCTTGTGCTTTATTGTAAAGGAATAGACCTACAATTGCTCAATCTACTTCATATACCTGCAACTAATTTTATCCTATGAGTTAAGATAAATTAAGGTATGATTATCTGTAAATACAAAAAATTATTTTGGAAGGAGATAATTTATCTATTTCTTTGGTGCTTGGACCATTGCATAGAGTTTTAGGTCTTAGGTAGAGTACTTCTTTTTAGCATCATTCAATTTTTTAGAAAAGAATGATACTTCCCTACCTTCTTGTCTTAGTATAGCTCTAATTTCCATGTTTCTAGCATCAGTTTCCATAGTAAAAACCATATTGAATTCGGGGAGAACAAGTATAAGATATTGTACTACCCTAGTTTTCAAGTATTCAAAACACTTGTTTGCTTCATCAATCCAACATAACTTTACCTTTTTGCCTCCTTTGATTGTGTCCAAGATAGGGGCACATACATGACTGAATTTTTTGATAAATTTTTTGTAAAAAGTGGCTAAGCCATGGAATCTTTTCACATTTTTTGGTTTTTTAAGGGTTGGCCAATCCAAAATTTCTTTCACCTTGGATGTATCCATCTTCAATGTACCCTTTTAAATGACAAATCCCAAAAATGTTAGTTCTTCCTACATAAACACAAATTTCTCCATGTTTATTATTAACTTATATTCATGTAGCCTTTTGAAAAAAAATTCCAAATGCTTTAGTTTTTCTTCTCTGCTACTGCTATAGACCAAAATATTATCAAGGTAAATGACAACAAAATTTCCATTGTATTCTTGAAAATTTTCATTCATTAGCGTTATGAATGTGCTAGGGACATTAATAAGACAAAATGGATTTACAATCCATTCATAAAACCCTTATGTGGTCTTGAATTTTGTTTTCCATTCATCCCCTAGTCTGATTCTTATATAGTGATAACCAGAATTCAAGTCAATTTCTGAAAATTAGCAAGCATTCCCTAGTTGATCCAATAGGTTTTCTATTCTTGGAATGGGAAACCTATATCTTATTGTTATTCTTTTTTATATCCTTACTATCAGTGTAGAGTCTCCATTTCTCATCCTTCTTTGGGGCCAAAAAAGAGAGAATTGCACATGGACTTAGGCTTTTTTGTATGGGGCCTTTATTCAAGAATTCACTGACTTGTTTTTCTATTTCTACGATCTGAGAAAGATTCATCTTGTAAGGTGCTTTGTTTGGAAAAGATGCACTGGGAACAAATTATATTTGATGACTAATGTCCCTTAAGGGTGGGAGGGCTGAGGGTAACTCTTTTGCAACTATTTCATGGTAGTTATCCAATAACTTTTGAAATTATTTAGGGACTTGGTTTTCCTTCTCTGCAACCACTTCATCTTTTGGTTTCATTACCAAGGCATAGCCTACATCATCTGGCTCCTTGATGGTTTTAATAATTTCTTTATCTCTCATGATTATGATAGTAGGTTCATTATCTTCCTTATGGTCTAGTAGGGGCTTCATGTCATAAGTAACTCCATCTTTAACAATTTTGTATGTATTTTTTCTTCCACTATGAGTGGCATCCACATCATACTTCCATAGTCTCCCTAGTAGAAAATGGAAATCATCTATTTCTACTACATTACATAGGACCTTGTCCTTGGAATCCCCTATAGAAAATTCTACCCAAACTTGTTCCTTGACTAGGGTATGTTTCCCTTTTGTTAGTCATGATACATGATATGGATAAGGATGAGGTTTCGTATTCAATTTTAATTTTTTCACCATTTCTACAAAAGAAAAAAATTTAGTGGAAATAGAGTCTACAATAAGTTTACATACCTTTCCTTGGCACTTACAACTTGTCCTGAACAAGTTCTTCCTTTGTGGTGGTTCTTGGTTCAATGGGGTCTACAAAAAAGTATTCCTTATCACCAGACAACTTCATTCTTTAGGGTCAAGATCCTTGACTCTTGATGTTTCCTCTTGGACCGATTGTGTCCTCCTTTTTCCTTGATTTCTAGGTCCTTCCCTTTCTGGACATTTTTTGGGGTAGTGCCCAAACTGGTTGTAGTGGTAATATTTATTTTTCCCCCATTTCTTCCTCTTGATCTTCCTATTCCAAAAGGTCTTTTGCCTCTGAATCCTCCTCTAGGATTTTTTTCACCATGTGAGTTTTCTTGGTTAGACTCACCATAAGATTTGGAACTCTATCCTCTCCCATTAGGCATTCATCTTCCCTTGTTATTAAACTCCTTTCATCTACCTTTACCTTTTTCTTTCTTCCTCTTTTGTTGGCCTTTAACCTTAAATGCTAATTGATAGCATTTTTTAACAGTATCGTAACTGTAGAGGTTCAGTTCATCATGTATGTTCATCCATAGACCATTGAAATATCTAACCACTTTCACACTTTCAAGTGTTGTGGTCTTAGACCTCAGACAGATCTTTTGGAACTCCTCAGTGTAACTACATACATCTAGTTCTTTATGTCTCAAACTTTTTCTTCTCCTATGAATTTAAATTTTAGTCTTTAGGAAGGTAGGCCTCATTGACTTTTGCAAGCATCACCTTCCAAGATGATATCATGTTCCTTCCTTCTTTCACCCTTTCACTTTGGTTGAAATTCCACCATGTTAATAATACACCCTTCACTTTGGATTTTTCTAGCTTGACTCTCTTGTTTTCATGAACAACCTCACAATCAAATAAGTTCTCCAATGCATCTATCTAGTCCATGAATGAATCAGGGTCCATATTCCCACTGAATATAGGAAGATCAAGTTTTCTTTCTATTGTTCTACTAGTCATAGACTTAAGGGCATTCAAAAGGTACCTTTGATCTGCAAGGACTTCTTCCTCCTGCTACTTAGGGGTCTCCTCTTCTTCTCCCCTATCTTCTAAGGTCATTTCTTCCCCTCTCTCAACTTGGTTTCTCAAACTTCTTATTTCTCCCCTTAATTATTGCAATAATTTGGCAAGTTTTGCATTGGTCATTCTAGGAATCCTTTGGATCTCATCTCCATCCAAATTATAGGCTGACATATTTACAATATCTTGTCCTAGGATTTCTCCTAGAGCTTTGATACCACTTGATGTAGAGGTGGCAGTGGAAACATAATGAACCCATAATAAATGGGTAGAAAAATAGGGTAACTACCCCCTAAGTCTTACACTAAGGTAAAAATCATGTTTCACTTCTCTAGAGACATTAACTTTCTTCAACTCGTATTAAAAAGGTTAGGAACACTACAATCTTTCCAATAACCATACCATTCCAAGGATACACTTTATCTCTTGGATTTAATTCAAAGGAAGTGTGAAAACACTAAGCCCTTGGCATTAGGGAGTGTAAAGGGTACTAATAGTCTTGAAAACACCTAGTTACAATCAGAATAGTGAGTTTCACTAACCCTTATATCTCTTAAGTTCCAATTGTATCTTTAGGCCCTCTTGACCTAATTGCCATCTAGTTGGTATCAAAACAGCTACAAGGAAACTCAGTGAAAGAACACCGACAAAGAGACTAAGGGATACCAAGGAAACTCATTGAAATAACACCTACAAAGATGTTGATCCCACTCAGTGAGTCAAAATAGGAACATTCCAACGAGAAGTCCAAAGTAGTTACCAAGCATAACAAAATTGGTAACCGAGCACCTCTAATAAGCCACTAAGATATAGGAACTAAAAAAAATGATCTAAACCAAAAAATGGAATCCATGCTATGAATAATCCATAGTTTTATGGAGTTTCTCCACTCTCAAGAATGTTCTACACACCCAATTCCTCAAAACAACGGCTAAACACATAGGGATGTTTAGCCTAGGGCTTGACATCAAAAGTAGTTTTCAGTCTCCTCCAAGTCTCTTCTTTTGAAATATAATAATAAATTTCCCTAATTTTTATTCCCTAAAATTATTTTGTGATCTTATGGTGGAATCTCAAGTTAGGGCCATTCTTTTGTGCAACCCTCGCTATTCTTCAATTTCTGGGCACCTTGCAAATGGTTTGATCTTTCTCCCTTGTATGGATTGATCAGGGCTTCAAACCAAGTTTGTTTTGAATAGAATTTATAGGGCTACAAAATCATAGCATTCATTTACTGATTCAAATTCAATGAGTCTACATAAACACCATAAAATGTTGATTTGCAAAAAACTAAACATTATATTTTATTAATGTACTCTGACTCTTTTTGCCAACAACTTCTACCTCTCCTTTTCTTAGATTTTCTTCCAATTATTTGAAGATGTCCTTCAACCAAATCCCCCAACTAATTATCAAACCATAATAACCATTGTGGGAGTTGGTTGGGCGGTTTTGACAAATTGTTGCAAAAGCTGCATTTGCAACATTTTTTTGCATTTTTTACAACTTTTTCCAACTTTTTCTCAAAATGAGATCTAATGCTTCCTAGGGGTCCCAAATGAACCTATTAGACCTAAAAACACCTAAGAACCTATCCTAGGCTATTTTTTGATCCATTGACCTAGTTTGACCAAGGGGCTTATAGTGTTTGATACCTTGTCAATTGGTCTTACAATAGATCATTATTACATGCAATTGGTCCTGTGGACCCAAAATGAAATTAGGACATCCTTAGACATCTTAGGACTTTGAAATGATGTTTCTATGGTGGAGGTGATCATGTACTATCAAGGCCTTGGTACTATCTCCACAACAACAACTATTTAGGATTTGAGGACACACTTAGACCTGTGGAGCCAAGTGAAGTCGATGCTCGATACCTACAAGTCTACATCGCAAAGAAAGTATACATGTGTACACATAAACACACACATAGATATGTGTGTGTGTGTGTGTGCGTGTGTATATATGTATATATATATATGGAAGACATTGCAAGCAATGAAAAGGGTTGAGACAATGTGTGGACCTCACGAAGTGAGTAACTATGACTTCACTCATATCCATACAAATAGATCATGGATAAAAACAAATATGTAAGCACACAACATACAAAATACTATAAATCAAATACAAAGTAAGGGTTATATTAGATCCATAATATAATCCATCATGATTTGGGTTAGTCCCTTACTCAAAATGAATAATTAAGTATATAATCATACTCATACATGTAATCATAGGTGAACAATAAATGTAAATCAGAATCATAACATATAAATAACCTAATCGTTAAGGAGGTCTTTAAATTATATTAAATAAAATTCATATATTAATTAAGACATAAGAATCCAAGTATCATAATCAACTACTTTATCATTATCATTAATAAGGAGTTCCTCACATAGTAAACATGTAGATCTATCAGGTGACCACATAACATCAAGGTTCTAAAATATCATGGGCACATAATAAGAGATGAATACTCATGAAGAAATATATTTGAAAGCATCTTTCATTGTTGAAACTAGAATTTAAATTTATTATAATAAAATGAATTAGGAAAATATTTCATGCAGAATCATACTTTTATATACCACAACCATAGCATAAAAATCCCCTACAACATTTCCAAACTTCTAATAGACATATCAAAACATGTTAGGGTTAGAGGGGTATTACATCCTCCCCACTAAGATTTGACTTACTCCTAGAATTCAAAAAGTAGTAAACTATTCATTATTCATAACTCATTTCTACTCTAGAATATATTCAATACTCACACAAGTAATCAAGCTATCAGATATTTTGATAAATCCTATCCTATTTCAACTTATTGTAGATTAATATAGATCAATCATGGAGAAACTTCCAAAAAGGCTATCATAATGCAAGTAACAATTATACATCGTGTATACTTCATGTAGAAAAGATGCCTAAAATTAGAATGTGTTTCCACAAATTACTATTATTTCACCAATTTTTAACTCATCGGAGTTCCTTCTTATATAGTCCTAATATAGATTAATATTAGTGTATAAATAAAAATCATGATTTATAGATTGAAAGTCTTACATTTCTTGATAAAATCAAAGATCATATCTATTGTAACTAAGATAAGGGGTGAGAATTATTGATGACATCCCAATTCCTAACAAAATAGAAAATATAACTCACAAAAGTATGACTTCATCCATTTTATAGACTAACTTGAGCCCACTATACATTCACTGGTATGACATGAAATATTAGTTCATAGGAATTAAACAAAGTGATTATAGTAACAGGACAACTTTTAACTTTCCTAATTATTTCATGTAATTAAAATAGGGATTCCAAAATTCATTTTCCCTACTTCTATACTAGAACACAAGGCCAATGCAATATGGTTATAAAACATTGGTATGGGAGGTTATCCCTTTCCGAGGGGAGTACATAACACATTACAGAGACATAATGCAAATATGTTTTATGAACAAAACTTACTTCTTACCATCAAAGGTATACATTGTATCATGTGAGAATATTCAATGTCATATATTTCACATACATGACATAAATACACACCCATTTACAAAAATTATACTCTAAAACATCTTTTGTAATTCTATTATAATAGTTGTTAGTACTCGATTACCAAAACAATAAGACTCCAAGAAATTTAACCATTAGTCTTTGAGTTAAGATTCCATCCCAAGGTTCACTTGTTAAACAAGCTATAAGTTTACATGTTACACACTTTGATATAAACATTCCTAATTCTAATCAATTTCCAAATAGTGCTACGATAAGCTCATTAAATTGTTATTTCAAAAATAATAATAGACCCACTAAGAGGAAGAGAATAAATGAAAACCACTGCAATTCATCTTCCAACCAATTCTTTCACTAACACATTTAATTTGATAACACTACCCTAATTCACATAGATTTTCCATCTATCTTCCATTCATATCATTAAAATTTTAAGTGACCACTCTATTGCACCATAAATATATCAACATCATTTTCTTTAAAACAAAATCTAAAGTTTAACTTAAATCTACAAAGTACATTCTTTTTTCCCAACTTTTCCATTTATAAAGACTCATCATCCCAAATACCATTATATACAACCAACCAATAGTACTACTAACTTTATACAACTAAAGTGATATTTACACATAAAACATCAAACATGAATTTATTAACATAATATCCATCTAGGAAACTAGGAAAAGATACATTTAATAAGAATCCTTTTATGACAATTTACTTTAATCATTAGGGAAGATAATATACTTTCTTTCTTTTATACTTATACCTTAAAATATTTATGCAACATTGTACATACTCTTCCCTAAGACTCACTTTCTTATATTAGCATAACTTGTTCAAATCAACATGGTTCACATGAATGACATAACTCTTACAATAATATGGATAAAAAAAAATGTGAACTATAATCCTATTTATGACAAAACCTTGGGGACATAGGTCCTTTACCCAAGCGTTTCCTTTAATTAAGCACATTAATATCAACAATGCATTATTTTTCCTTATTAATTTACTTCCTTAAAATGTATTCTTAAAACGGGAGAAGAGAGATATATTTACTTGCAACAATACATTTGTTCTTTTCTTTCCTAATTCCTACTTTAAGAAGAAAGAAGAGAGGGAGAAGAGAGAGAAATTTCATACATTCATCAATAATATTATTAATCACTTAATTTTCCAAGCACACTACAACATTTGCAAACATCTTTATTGACTCATAAGTTCCTAAGTTCTCCTTCTACCTGTCATGAAAGTTTTGTTAGCTTCCCATGCACAAACTATGATTTATTTTACCCATTCTTTTCAACAGTTTGTCAAGAAGCAATGGAAAGGAAAGAGAGGAAAAGAATAAAAATTTCAACATATACATGATATAAAAAATTTAATTCTTATATAAGTATGAACCTAAAAGTATACTTTGTTAATCAAGCAACAAAATATTATCATTTAGCCCTGCAAGAAATAAAAGTGAGTGCTACTTTAACCATATCTTACTTAATGTTACAAAGATGAAGACGCTTCAACTCTTTCTATTTATGTTCAATCACATATGAACTCTATATTTTTATAATTACTAGGCATGTTATTGATAGTTACTTTGTAGATCACGTTAAAGAACATTAACTAGAATAAATAGTCAGGGCATAAAAAAATATTAAGCTAGCCAAACATTTATAGGAAAATAGAGTGCACATCCTTGCAAATCACTCATGATAAATATGATAATCAAATTAACAAGCACTTAGAAGCACATGCCATGACACTGAAAGAAATAGGAAATAATTTTGGCATCTACCAACAACCAAAGTACAAAACATACTTATCCTAATAATTTGAGTTTTTACAAATATGAGTAACAAAGAATATGACACAAAATGTATAAGCTCGTTAATATGTCACTCTCATTTTAGACAAAAATTTATTTGAACATAATATTTATCCCAAAATGCAAAAACTTTTAAAACATAAGTAATTTATATAAGATAACTAAATCATTGTATAACATGTGTGCTCTTGCAAAATTAGTGTACCATACACATAGAAAAATATAGTTTTTTTCATATCAAGGATTCAAGTTTACTAATATAAATATTAACAAAAAGAATGAAACAAAAAAAAACATTAACTCTTATGAATAGGTGAGCTATGAGTCCCAAAGTTCCAAGTGTGGAAACCTAGGGCTCTAATACCAGATGTAACAACCCACCAAGGAACCCAAGAGGACAAGACATAAAACCTCTAAAGATGAAAGTAATTTTTTTTTGAATAATACTCATCATTACTTCATATTTCTATAACATAATTATGCACTTTTTTACAAACTTGAATGCAAGATATAATCAACCTAAGTCCTCACAGATTCCCTAATGTCGCTAGTAAAGCAACATTATCTAGCTTATTTACATTCATAAGATATTCATTGAATTATGACCTTTATTGGTCTATGTTCATTTTAATACACCAAGGTAAATGTTCTTAACTCATTTATTTCATTAAGCATAATTTAATCATCTAACAACATTAATCCTCTTATTTATCATTAATTTCAAATTGATTTCATAACATCTACTCTCCTCTATATCACTTTTTTTTAATAATTTAGGTAAAAGATCAATATTCATTAACGTAGGCATTATCTTACGTACTTCATTAATACATACGCATTTATGCACTAAGTAAACATAAACCAACTATAGAACATTAACATCAAATTACTAACTTATTTCATTAATCCATAACTGCTCATTATTTATAATTCCAATTACTAATCTATCAGTTCACACTAATTGCCTTGAGTCTTTCATTACGAGATAATAAATAATTCCCTAAGTAAATCTAAGTTCATTTCCTTAATAGATGAACATCATAAGAGAATAGGAGAAATATGAACAATTACTATAAATAAATTCCTTTTAATGCTAACAAAATGTTCAACACATAATATAATCATTCCCCCTTTTCTTTTCACCTAGAACTACTCATTCTCTTATACCTTGCTTTGAAATAGAATTACATCATTATGCCTCATAAATATAGATCCTTCTAGGAGATGAATACATATACATCAATACATCTCAACATGATACAATATACAATATGAAATCTTCAACAACAAATTTGGAAAGGAAAGTGTGCACGGATCATCCAAGAGACCACAAATAACACCTTGATATAATAAAGATTAACCACCCAACCACCTAGAACCAATAGACCCACTCCCCCAATCTAAGAGATAGAAACCAAGGCCCACACAAGAGGTAACAACTAAGACATACCTAAGGTGGCTATAACCTTTCCCAAAACATAAACAACTAAAGACACAAGAAGGAAACAAGGACCACCAGAGGCATGATTGCATTGGTAGGGACTCTAAGCTACAAGTTAGGTTAGTTTCATTGCATAACCCTCACCCCTTGTATAACCCCGGTACTATCCTTCTCGGCCACCAAGTAGGCACATGTGGAGTTGAACACCTTCAATGGAGACAAAGTTGTTCGATTGTGTCATCACAAAGGCACCTTCTCGAACACTCTCATCCCTAGTTTGTACTAGCACTAGTAGCATAGGTGAGGCATCAAATTAATCTTGTTTAGTGTTAAATTTCCCCCATTCCAATAATTTTTGTTAATGTTATCACTTCATTAAGATAACTCAACAGTGGGTTACCCTGGCAACCACTTAGAGCCCCAACCCCTCACTATGAGTCATTCACCTAGTGTACTTAGGTTCCCTAACCCCCAAAAAAGCATCATAAGAACATATGAGATCCATAATAAAACATAAAATAAGTCACATCAATACAATAAAAACAATTGATTGAGTTTAGGAAAGCATATTTTGTCCCTAATCCACTGGACAACCCTAAACTTTAATCTGGCACTCAAAATGCATCCAAAATAATTAAAGTGGTATCTGCATGCACCACACAAGATATCACATCGTAATCAAAAATATAATAAAAACATAGCATCATCTAATTAGGTTTAGGTGATCACTGGTTGTGTAGTGCCTCCCTCATTTTCCTCCTTGCATGAACATCCTAATGGTGTGGTTTCAACTGAAACAATCGAAAGGGTAAGGTCATGTTGGACCCATGTGAGGTTAAGTCCACCAGGAGGATTTTTTGGGGGCATGTTTTCGATGTTCTACGTGAACTTGGAGATGTAGGATGTGGCCTTGAATCGCATTCTGACAACCCTTAGATTTAGGGATGAGTCGGTCATGTGAATGCAGTGATTGTTATCTACATTATGATTTGATGGCATTGAGAGATGTACCTTGCCCATCTTTTCTTTATGTTTATCAAGAGATTATCTTTGGATTCGAGTCGGGTGTTTTAAGAGACTCTATCTTTGTATTGTCTTTCTACATTATAGACTCTGTAATTAGAAAGTTATGTTGTTACATTATGGATTTGTGTCCTGAAGGATAGAGGCCTGATCATCATTTGGTGATGTACTCTTTTTCTTGTTCTTATGCACTCATAATTCTAGGATGCTCTATGTTGAAATAGGATTAATTGAATTCAACTAATCTTTATGATAATACAATTGAGTGTGTGTTTTGTGGAAATTGTATTAGAACAAGGTAATGTAAATAATAACAAAGTGAAATATATTTATTCTAATGTAGTTAAATTAATGTTTTCCATGTGTATATGATTTCTAGAAGAAATTTCATAGAAAAGGCGTGTTGTGGCAAGAATTGAGTGGGTTGAATGTACCCCTACTGAATATTGAAATGTTTCTATTAGATATGAATGCTTACACAAATGACCATTTGGAATTATTCTATGTTGAGATGTGTATTAATAGAAAAGTAAGTATTAGGTCCTGATGTTGAGTAGGAGATTTTGCATAGTATGCTTTGATGTTATAGAAATGTGAGAAAAGTGAATCGGTTATAATATTTCTTGTAAGTCGCTTAGGACATATTTCTATGAATTAATTTTTAGGACCTGATGATTTGGTATTTGATAAATTATTTAATTTAGAATATTATGTCTTAATTTCATGTTTATGCAAGAAAAGTCTATGTGAAATGATCATGATTAATATGTTAGGTTAATTGACATAGCATTGTGTTCTTGGATTAACTTGCTTTGAATTAAGGAAATGTATTATTAAAAATTATGTGATTATCTTGTGATAAAGTGTGGATGCAATTGGAATTATATGATATATTTGAGTGTGATTATTATGATGTGTTTTATGTGTATATGTTATTTGATCTTTCATGAGCTACTGATATTTTATCAAGTGTGCAGGAAATGACTATGGATTAAATAAGGGGAAATTAAAGATGGATGCATGTGAAAATATTATAAAGACAAGGTTATCTCCAAAGGGATAAATAACCTCATTGTTATGTATAATGTTGTAAAGTAATGTTTGATTGGATTATTTAATTGTGTTTATTTTTATTTTAAATTTATGTCTACTTGACATACCATGTGTGTAGTGATGTGTTGTTTCTTTTTGTGGTGTCAATTGACACATGTGTTATGAGTTGGCATGGTCAAGTGCATTGCTTATTAGCTGTCTTCCACCTTTGAGTCACCTTTTAGAATCCCAAGGTTAGGTATCTTGGTTGTTGAGCCTTGGGAGGGAATCTTATTTTAAATTTTCATGAGTCAACTCTTAGTGGACTTTTGAGAGGCAAAAACTAACCCAAAGGGTTAGTTAGGGTTAAAATAAGATTACCCCATAGATGTACTTTGGGTTGGGGGTCAAATTTTGACCAATAGGAAGATTTTAGACCATTTTTGTCTCTTCAAAAGATGCCTTTTTGAAAGGTGACGAATTTGGGAAGTGTGTCAAGTCCTCCTCTCTTTTCAATTTTGAATTTCCCTCTTGTTGGAGAGAGAACCCTAGGATAGTGTTTCCAATCATCTTGGAGTTTAGGTAGGGTTTTCCTTTTTAGTGGGATGAAGAGGAATTTGGTAGGTTGATTGCCCACTCTCCAATTTTGGAGACTTCTAGTGGACTTAGCAGGTTTTGGTGGACTTAGCAAGGAAGGAAGGATTGTAGGAAATGGAGCTCTTCTCAACCCTCTTTTTCCATAGCTTGGAGTAAGGTCAGTTGCCTTGTCATGGAAGACTCTTTCTTTTTCTTGTATGTAAAATGAAAATTTCATTGTTATGTTATTGTAATGGTTTTGTGAAGCTTCATGCTTGTTTTCACAGCTTCCTTCTTATGTCTATTTGTTGGTTTTGTTTTAGTGTTTTGTTTTATTGGGGTGTGCAAGGCCAAACTCACCCTTGGGAGGGAAGAGAGCCTTGATGGGTGAAGGGCTTAAGTTGGGAATGTCCATCTAGTGTAGAGTCCTTCCTCAAGGAGGAAGGGGATGAGGCATGGATGTATGGGCTCCATGTTGCCATTCTTGTTGCATACTATTTTTGGTGTCATAAGGGTTGTATTTTTGTGAAAGGAAATGGAAGGGTTGGTACTTGTTGTTATGGCCTTGTGAAGGCATTGGTTATAGATTTTGGACCTTGTTGAACGCATGGTTTTTTCTTTCAAAAGGCTTCTCCTATTTGGGTACTTTCCACCTTCACCCATTTTATGGGTCCAAGGTGACCCATTGTGTGAATATCCTTGGGATGAGAATTTTTTGTTTACATGTACTTGTTGGTTTTTATGTGTATGTGTGTTGAAGTATGATTGTAACCCTTATCCATCTTTGTTTCCCCAAGCTCAGGGGTGGCCATGCAATGGCCTAGGTTGGGAGGTGAGCCTCTGTGGTCTTTTGGCATCTTTTGCAGATTTTACAAAGGATTAGCTTGCTAGTTTTAATGGAGAAAATGAATCTTTTGACTTGTTCCTACTTTTTTTTTTGAGATAAAAATGGCTATAATGCCTAGTGTAAAAAGTTGCACAAAAAGGCCATGTAAATGCATATAGCATGTGATATGCTTGTGAAAATCTTGTATTTTATTGCATAAAGTTTCTCCAATTATTTCTTTGTCTAGTGAAGTAAGAAAATATAAAGTTATTGCATTCTTTATGCTTGAAAAGGAAATGTGTAGTTATTTTGTTCCTTCATGTATGAAAAGTTCATTATCCTATGTATGTAAATCTTCCTCTTTTGTGTTCTAAT